>CM040914.1:51775061-51780061 GCA_023029165.1 Gobiocypris rarus
AGCTGGAAAAATGGGCAAGTGTAAGGATTTGAGCGAGTTTGACAAGGGCCAGATTGTGATGGCTAGACGACTGGGTCAGAGCATCTCCAAAACTGCAGCTCTTGTGGGGTGTTCCCGGTCTGCAGTGGTCAGGAACTATCAAAAGTGCTCCAAGGAAGGAACAGTGGAGAACCGGCCACAGGGTCATGGGCGGCTCAGGCTCATTGATGCACGTGGGGAGCGAAGGCTGGCCTTGTGGTCTGATCAAACAGACGAGCTACTGGAGCTCAAACTGCTCAAGAAGTTAATGCTGGTTCTGATAGAAAGGGGTCAGAATACACAGAGCATCGCAGTTTGTTGTGTATTTCAGACCAGTCAGGGTGCCCAGGCTGACCCATGTCCGTGTTTATATATATATATTTATGTTGATTTATGTCTGTGTGTTTCTCAGCGTCTACGAGGACGAGAGCGGGCCGAAGCACTGGACGAACCTTCGGTACGAGCACGTGATGAAGCTGCGTCAGGCGGCCCTCGAGACGGCCCGAGAGATGTGGGCCGACTACTTCCTGGTACGTCATCTAAAATCCTCTCAAAGTCCCGTTTGTGTCTGTGACAGGTCTCTTACCCTGAGCTAAAGTCAACCACCAGCATCCACCGCTGTAATTGAAGATAATATCACAGTAGTGTGACCCAAACTGACCCGCCTCACATAATTACAGCTGACCTCCAGTCTGAAGAGGGTCACCGGTCAGTCCCTGAAGCTTGACCATCTAAAGTTAGCAGCACTGTTTAGGATGTCGAGGTATTTCTGCGTGTGTTTATTTATGCTCCGCCGTTGCACTGGTTCTTCAGCTCCAGCTCCTCAGTCACTTTAACTGCACAGTGCTTTGTACCATTATGGGATTATACACTCCTCCTCGAGCTGAGGGATCACAACCGCAATGATTTCACTAAACACTTTATTTTACAGTGTCCTTCTTACATGTAGTAATTACGGTAAATTGTGCATATATGCATGCAACTGACCCTAAATCAGACAGGAGTGTGGTAAACTCCCGGCCTCTGTCCGCAGATGGTGGACTGTGATAACCTGCTGACCAACCGGGACGTTTTATGGAAGCTGATGCAGGAGAACAAGACGATCGTGGCACCGATGCTGGAGTCCAGAGCCGCGTACTCAAACTTCTGGTGCGGCATGACGTCTCAGGTGTGTGTGAGAGACGTCTCAGGTGTGTGTGAGAGACGTCTCAGGTGTGTGTGAGAGACGTCTCAGGTGTGTGTGAGAGATGTCTCAGGTGTGTGTGAGAGACTGGAGATATGTAGTACCTACACAGCAAAATCCTCAGTGTTAAATGTACACTGCGAGTGTATATATGAGTCCACTATGAGTCCACACTCAGAGTGTTAAAAGGTAACACCGAATCAGTGTTGAAGTTAATGAGATAATTAAGTGATGATTGAGCATTAATGATGAACACCTGCTGTTAATAAGCTGTTACCTGATGATAACAAGCAGAATCACTAAAGGAAAGAGAAACACAAGAACTACAACTGACTTCAGCCACAGCTTTAGATGAAATCAACTGAAGATAAAAGAAGACATTAAATCTCTGAAGATCTCAGCAGAGGAGGATTAAACAACTCCACAAACAGCATTACCAGCTTCACACATTACTAACCAGACTGACTTTATTTCTGTCAGACATCTACAGAAGCTCTTATTGAGAATTAATAGAGTTTGTTTTTTTATGTCACCATTATGGTGATCAGTGTTTTCTTTAGTTGGGCAGTTTGATGACTTTTTAATATAATGTTTCTTAGTAATGTTTTATTCGACTGAAATCTAATGAGTTTAGTTCAATAGTTATGCATTAATTGAGCATTTAAAATACCCGAAAGAGCTCACTCGTTGTATGTTTTCCTGCGGAGCACATTTGCTGCTAAACTGAAAAAAATGTCGAAGCGCATATAGAAAATTCTGGGGCAGAATGAAAAAAAACTGTGATTCAGAACGATTTAAACTGTGATGATGATTGACAGGGCAGTTTAAACGGAGACGGGATGCTCGTAACTAAGCAACGGAGTCTGTTAAAGATGAGGAAGCAGTATGTCCCAAAGCTTGCATACTCTTCTGCTACACACTCAAAAGTATGTACGGATTCTCCACAAATAGTGGACATACTTTCAGGACGTAGTGTAAGTAGGCGAACTGGGACGTGGCATCTTACTTCACCAATAAAAACAAAAAATCTTAAGTAATTTGTGCTTTTGGTTGAACTGGATCATCAGAAGTTGGCAGCAAAACATTGCTCAATAAAGGTATATTAAATGCATAAAAATAGTGTATTTAATATTTAATTATTGGAGGTTTGCATAGTGTTCTGATTTTGCATTTAACAGATTTTATTCATTTTGAGGAGTCTTTATTGTGCAAGTGAGATGAATAAATGCTCACATTTAGTCTAGAACTTCAATAACCTGTTCACACACTCGCCTCTGCACTTACTCTGGGGACAGGAGAGCCGTCAGTCAATATATATGAAAGAGTAACTCCGATATTTTGATGTAATTTTGTTAGTTTACTAGTTACTTGAAAAAGTAATCTGATTACGTAACTCAAGTTACTTGTAATGCGTTACCCCAACACTGTTCTTTACACTACATTGCCTGTAGTTTATTATTTCTGATGCCCTTTTAAAAGAAAAATACATATATTATCTAAAATGCAAAGTGGCAGTGCCAGGTTAGCCAGTATAATATGACGATCGGAGCACGACAGACATTGACCTGTGTCTGAAGAGATGGACTGAAGACGTCTCTGATCTCAGATGATGAGCTGTGTGTGTGTGTGTTGTGTGTGTGTAGGGTTATTACAAGCGGACCCCGGCCTACATGCCCATCCGCCGGCAGGAGAGGAAGGGCTGCTTCGCCGTTCCCATGGTTCACTCCACCTTCCTGATGGATCTGAGGAAGGAAGCGTCCCGCCAGCTGGCGTTCTTCCCACCTCATCCCGACTACAGCTGGGCATTCGACGACATCATCATCTTCGCCTTCTCCGCGCGGATGGCAGGTGCGTCTCGGATTCGCGTTCGGTTATCGTGTGCAGTACTTTTGCTTGAATGTTAATGTTAATGCCCCCCCCCGCAGACGTTCAGATGTACATCTGCAACAGAGAGACTTATGGGTATTTCCCCGTGCCCCTGCGCTCCCATAATACCTTGCAGGACGAGGTGGACAGCTTTCTGCACTCGCAGCTGGAGGTTATGGGTGAGTCACATGACTGTAACTTCATCAAGAGCACAACCAATCGTGCTTGACCGATCTGAATGTGTTTGGTCTTCAGTGCGCAATCCTCCGACAGAGCCATCCGTCCATCTCTCTCTGCCTCCCAAACACGCGGATAAAATGGGCTTCGACGAGGTGAGGACGGCACTGTTTATTTTATTACTTTATTTATTTAATTGTATTTATTTTGTTATTTTAATTAAAAAAAAAATATTATGAATTTATTTTCATTTTAAATTAATTTTTATTGTTTTATATTATATTGTTGTACATTGTATTATTTTATTTAATTCTATATAACATACTTTTTAAAATTACCTTAAAGCTACACTGTGTGATATTTTCCCCCATCTAGCGGTGAAAAGGTATATGACCATCCAGTGAATATTAGTTTCTGTTCCTCTCAATTCGGATTTCGTTTTAACTCCTACGGTGGCTGATTTAGTCCAAGATTAATATGGCTTCCAGTTCGATCAAGTGATGAGGTTACTTTAGAAAACTATTATAATTTGCAGTTATTTAATTTGTCAGTTAACATGTAGGTTATGACATCTATGTAAAATGAATAATAGTTTTAAGTTTTCGTTATTTTTTACCATTTCATTGCTAACATCAGCGATCAGGTTCCCAGACGAATGCAAGCTAATCTTAGTAAAGTAACTTTTATCGGTGCTATCGTTATTCTGTATATTATACGACATCACTAGCGTAAGGCAAAGTTTACATTGTAGGCTATATCAGTCTCAAGCAATCCCCCTCTTCACATTCGACACGGTGCCATCGAGTGTTAAAACACCAAAGGCGAAGCTTGAATTTACGGGTATGTCCCTCTTTGGCTACTGTACTTTCAAGATGGAGGGGCAACATGGCGACGCGCATTCGAACCCCTCACCCGTATGGCATATTATACACTTACGAGAATACTTTATTACTTGAAAGAAGTAAATATACAGTAATGAGCACATATATTTATGAAAGAACTAAGTGTTTTTAGCTAAGAATAAACTAAAGAATTACACAGTGTAGCTTTAATATAGTGCATTTAAATAGTGTTTAAAATGTTGTATTATATTATTAAATATTTTATATTATTTTAATTATATTATACTATTTGCTTTAATACATATATAGTATGAACTAATGTAATATTTACATCATTTTTTATTTTATATTATGTTATGTATTTTTATATTATTTTATTTTATTGTATATTTAATTGTATTTTTATTACAGTTTCTTATATTATTTTTGAGTTTGTTATTTTATATTAAAATGGTTTTATTTAGCATTATATGAATTTATTTGTTTTATTTTTATAAGAATTGTTATTGTATTTCATATTATATTTGCTTTAATTCTATATGACATTATTATACATGTAGTATAAACTAGTGTTATATTTAAATGGCTTTTTATTTATATTATTTTGGTATTATACTTTATTTAATTGTTTATATTTGTATATCATTCTATATTATTATTTTTATATTGTATATTATCTTAAATTAAATTAGAGAACGGTATGATATTAATAATGTGCATCTTAGTCATTGTATGTGTGTGTGTGTGTGTGTGTGTGTGTGTGTGTGTGTGTGTGTGTGTGTGTGGACTGGTAATCCCTACGGTATGGGGACAAAATGTCCCCACAAAGATGGCAATATCCAAAATCCTTGTCCTTGTGGGGACATTTTTTGGTCCCCATGAGGAAAACATCTTATAAATCACACTAAGTGATG
>CM040914.1:51787561-52227561 GCA_023029165.1 Gobiocypris rarus
GTGCAACCCTCACAGAGCGAGTCGGGCTTTTACAGTCGCTACTTCCTTGTACCAAAAAAGGACGGTGGTCTCAGACCCATCCTAGACCTCAGACACCTGAACAAAGCCCTTATGAAGCGCCTGCTCAGAATGTTGAGAACAAACAAATCCTCGCGCACGCTCGCTCGGGAGATTGGTTTTTCACTGTGGATCTAGAGGATGCCTATTTCCACATACAGATAGCCCTCATCACAGGCCATTCTTGAGATTCGCCGAGGAAAGTATACCAATACAGGGTGCTACCCTTTGGTCTATCTCTGCCCCCCCGCACGTTTACGAAGTGCATGGAAGCGGCGCTAACCCCGCTGAGGCTTCGGGGAATGAGAATTCTCAACTATCTCGACGACTGGCTCATAATAGCTCAGTCAGAGATACAGTTATTAAACCACAGATCTTGGCTTCTCAACCATTTGAAATGTTTGGGCCTCAGAATCAACGTGGCAAAGAGCTCATTGTCTCCCACACAGAACATTTCGTTTCTGGGAACAGTATTGGACTCACTGCAGATGAACGCGGCTGACGCCACAGCGCGCTCTCTGTTCAGAACCGAGTGGTTTCCCTCAGGTCCGGTGCACTCACCCCTCTCAAACACTTTCAGAGGATGTTGGGTCTCATGGCCTCGGCGGCCCCAGTTCTCAGACTTGGTCTGTTACACATGCGCCCATTACAGCGCTGGCTGAATCGCTTCCCAGCTCACGCATGGCTCTCGGGCCGATTACGAATAAAGGTAGATCACAGCTGTGTTTTGGCTCTGGCTCCTTGGAAAATCCTGTCTGGTATCAGACGGGAGTGAGCTTGGGCACTGTTACGAAGTGGAAGGTTATCTCGACAGATGCATCCAACCTAGGTTGGGGAGCCCTTCACGAGGGCAGGCCAGTCTCCGGTCTCTGGTCAGACTCGGAAAAGAGCCTCCACATAAACTGTCTAGAGATGAAAGCGGTCACGTTATCGCTAAGAGCTTTCCTTCCAGACATAAAGCACCACCACGCCCTAGTCCGAACGGACAGCAGGTCGGTGGTAGCTTATATAAATCGCCAGGGCGGTCTAAGATCTTTCAATCTGCACGCAATGGCGGAAAACTCCTAATATGGGCAGAGCGCAACCTGAGTTCGCTGAGGGCGACTCATGTGCCAGGCATTCTGAATTTGGGTCCGGACATGCTGTCCAGGGACAAAGTGTCCCCAGCAGAGTGGTCTCTTCACCCACACACAATTCAGACAATTTGGGGCAGGTTTGGAGAGGCAAAAGTGGATCTTTTCGCCTCACAAGACAATGCTCAATGCCTAACATATTTCTCCAAGCACAAGGATGCGTTGGCCCACGAATGGCCCAATCTTCCTCTTTATGCTTTTCCCCCAGTCTCAATGTTACCTCAGGTTATAGAGAGGATCTGGGAGAGCAACTGCGCTGTGCTTTTAATAGCCCCGCTTTGGAGAAATCAACCATGGTTCTCACTGCTAAGTCAGATGTCAGATACTGCTCCGTGGCCGATTCCGCTGAGGAGAGACCTCCTCACGCAGGCGAAACGGCAGATCTGGCATCCCCGTCCCGATCTATGGGCGCTTCATGTCTGGCCCATCAACGGGTACATGAGAACCTCTCTGAAAATGTATTAAACACTATTGCTGAAGCTAGAGCCCCCGCGACCAGGCGGCTCTATTCAGGCAAATGGGCAGTCTTTTCAGATTGGTGTAAAGCACGAAGCCTGACCCCACATAATTGTGAAGTGTCAGAAGCGCTCACTTTTTTACAAGAGCTGCTGGACGCGGTCGCCTCCACGCTCAAAGTGTATGTGGCCGCTATAGCAGCGCACCACATTCAAGTGAACGGACTGTCACTGGGAAAGAACGATCTTATCGTGCGCTTCCTTAAAGGGGCTAGAAGGCTTCACCCACCTCGCCCCTTCAGTTCCTATATGGGACTTGTCTACAGTCCTGGATGCCATGAAAGGTTCTAAATTCGAGCCTCTGCATTCGGTGAGCTTAAAGCTCCTGTCACTAAAGACCGCTTTTCTGCTGGCGATTGCATCAGTTAAGCGGGTGGGTGATCTGCACGCGCTCTCTGTGAGCGCCTCTTGTCTGGAATTTGGGCCAAACGATTCTAAAGTCGCCTCAAACCAAGGCATGGATACGCACTAAAGTGCTTTCAACTCCGCTCAGAGCACAGGTCATTTCACTTTCAGCACTTTCATCATCGTTAGATGAAGAGGATGCTAATTTGCTCTGTCCTGTCAGAGCGCTGAGAATTTACATAGAGCGCTCTGCTGTTTTCAGGCACACTGAACAGCTCTTTGTGTTTTTAGGCCGACGCTGGGTGCGCGGTTTCAAAGCAGACCTTGTCACGTTGGATAGTGGATGCTATCTCACTGGCTTATGAGTCTAAAAATCTCAGCTGCCCTTTAGGCGTCAAAGCCCATTCGACTAGAGGCATGGCCTCTTCGTGGGCTTGGTCTACTGGCATTTCTTTGAATGATATCTGTGCGGGCGGCAGGCTGGGCCTCACCGTCCACTTTTATCAGGTTTTATAATTTAGAGGTTCCTGCCCTACAGGCTGGGCTTCTTGCTGTGTAAATACATCTGACCCATTAAGGCTCGGTATTCTGGCCTGGGTAAAGTATTTGTATAAGTCATAAGCACTTTATATGACTCAGTTATCTGGTCATTCACTATTCATGACCTGACTATGTCTGGTCTACTCATATATAGATATATATATATATAAATATATATTGTATCTTATGTGTTACTTCATTAAATGGCCCGACTCAGGTCTGGCTTATATTGGACTTCATGATACCATGTTACGCCCACTTAGGTCGGCTGGGGTATGGTGTCTCCGGGCTTCAGAGCCGTTAAGCAAGCACGGCGTTTTGCATTGGTTCCCCGTAGCGTTAGCAAACGCAATACGAGAGTACTCTCGAAAGGGAACGCTCGTTACTAACGTAACCTCGGTTCCTGAGAAGAGGGAACGAGTATTGCGTTTGCTTGCCGTGCTTTGCTTTCTCAGGAGTCGCTTCAGTCGATTAACCTGACTAACCTAGCGAGACAGGGAGTTATGTACCCTTGGCTATGCAAATTCTGCTGCCCCTTGTGGCGGGAATATAGAGGGACCCGATTGGTCCGTCCGCCCAGCGGTCTCGCCATAGGTTGCTGCAGTTGCAGCGCACAGCCAATCAGCACGCAGCAGCTTCCTGCTGAGAGCTGTGCAGCTGCACTGCGTGTTATATGGTAATTTTTAGGATAAAAATTTTGCTTCAATATCTCGAGGAAAGGAATTTCAGAGCGTTAGCAAACGCAATACTCGCTCCTCTTCTCAGGGAACCGAGGTTACGTTAGTAACCAAGCGCTTTTTATCTGAGGTTTGCTTGCAGATGACTAATTTATTGCTTGTTCGGCTTGCTCATAGTCCTGGATGTCAGAGCCGATGGACGCTTCCCGTCATGTGAACCGGGCTCAGTTGCCTTAAGAGATTTGTATGGGAGAATAGAAAACAAATCAACTGAATCCATTTTTAAAGCTAGCTAGCTAAGAAATGCTTGTGTTGCAAACTAACGTTTACGGGATATTTAACTGGCAGTAACATCTCATCATGGATCAATCCGTTCTTCTTTTCGGTTTCCTCTGTTTTCTCCTACATGTGACTAATCTGTACGTCTCCTGAATGTGCCTTTTATACCAAATAATAAAGACTTAAAGTCTGATGGTGTAGATTCTTTAATTATATTATTTATTTGCAAGGGTAATTTTCCTAATATTCTGTTGGTCCGCCTGACCCGTCAAGGCCTGGACTCCTCTAGACCCCTGAAGGTGTGCTGTGGGATCTGGCACCAAGATGTTAGCAGCAGATCCTTTAAGTCCTGTAAAAGCAAATTTCTCAAAATATATTTATGTCCCTGTTGCACTTAATTTTCCTGGTTAAATAAACGTTATAAAAAGAGAAACCAAATATAGAATACAAATATATTTTGTATTTTTACACTCTATAAATAGCAAGAAAAAGGTCCAAGTGTCCTAATAAAATATGCAGAGATTTGAGTTGTATTTATTTAATTTAGTTGGTCGAAGGTTATTGAAGAGAGGAAAACACTGGATTTTGCTCATGGTTTACTCGGTTTCTAGATACACGTTTGTTCTACATATGATATATAATTTAATTACTGTCATTTATATGTTGCTTGCAAAACATTTTATATATACTTTCAGCAACAAAAAAACCCCCAATGATTCACTAAATATACATTTGTGAGTAATCGTTTCTAGATACAGGTTTCTTCTACACATAATGAAATAACTGTTCAGGAAACATAATGGCCATCAATAGAGAGAGATGCTTTTGCCTGCATGGTTTGACTCAAATAATATCAAGCAAGCAGTCTCTGCAGGTGTGATTAAAGCTCCCTGGATCAGCATTGACCTCACAGCATGAGCAGTGTCCATAGGAGAGAAAGCCCAGAGCTCAGGTCAAACGCCTGTAACTAACTCTGCATGGTTATCATTGGATATATCATTGCATATCTCATTTAAAACCCATCCATTATCCATCCGTTCTCATTTTGCCTTCTGTAGCCACTCCTGTCTCCGCTCTCTCAGTCTCTCTATTGGATTATTAAGGCTGTGGTGTATTTTCAGCCAAGAAGGCTAATGGGATCTCTGACAAACACGGCCGTAATCCCTCCAGAGGGTGATATGATTCTTTTCACCACTAAAGCGAAACAAAAATGCACGTTTGAATCTCAGTGATGCATTTGCAGATGCTTTGCTTTTGGTAGTTAATTTCAATCATCCTGTGTCAGATTAAACAAGCCCCCCCAGAAGAGTCTATTGGTACTAATCTCTCACACACACACACACATATACACACACACTCTCTCTCTCTCTCAATAGGATTATGACGGTGGGTTGATGTAGATTAGGTGGTCTGTTCGCTGTATCCTCAGATTTCTGTCTGGAGAGTAAATAAACACAGTGACTGAACGATGTGAGACACTGTCTGGTGTCGCTTTAACCCTGTAATCTCCGTGAACCGGGCGTCCGGTGACAGGAAACGGCACGAACGACCTGCAGGACCGATAATCGGTTGGGTTCGGATCGACTTTCATGCATTGAGTTGAACATATCTTGCATTAAGTAAGTTTTTGGGGTTGTAGATGCTACATGCAGTTTGGGTGTTGTGTACTGCAAAAGGCTGTCTTTAGTACTTCCTTTAGTCTCTTGGATACTCTGAGATCTCTTTTATTTGAGGTTTGGTTCAATGATTGTTCTGAAACTCATAATCGCTTGAGTGTTTTGAGAACAGTACGTCTCTGACTGTAATTCTGTAATAATGTAATATTAATATATGATATTGTAAAATATTATTACCATTTTAAACAGCTGTTTTCTATGTGAATATATAGTATAGTGTAATTTATTCCTGGGATCAAAGCTGAATTTTTATCATCATTACGCCAGTTTTCAGTGTCACATGATCCTTCAGAAATCATTTTAATAATTCGCTCTTAAAATCAAATTTGGGTCAAATATGGACAAACCCAACTATTGGGATACATTTTAAATAAAAATAAGTCCATATTTGACCCAAATTTGGGTTGAAGCAACTCAGCATTTTTTCTGATTATTGTCAATGTTGAACATTTTTGTGGAAATTGTGATACACTTTTTTTTTTAGAAATGCATTTGTTTGAAATATAAATATATTTAAAAAAAATTATACATATTTAGTGTCAGTTTTGATCAGTTCAATGCATATACATTTATTTTTCGATATCTTATATTTTTGCCTTTCTCCTGCAAATACATGCAGAATGCTTCACATAATCATCCAGCACTGATCTGTAAAGGAGCAGCCGCTCTCTCTCTTCAGAAGCTGTCATGGTGGACCTGTTCCTGGGGAAGGTTCTGGTGAAGAACAACAAAGACAAAGACGAGCTGGACACCGAGCGCGAGATCATCCTGCGGCTCCAGAACCGTATCCTCATGCTGTTCTTCGGCAGGGGCGAGAGTAGAAGTGTCAGGACTTCGCTCCGACGCTCAAAGACTTCTACAAGAAGCTGACGGACGAGTTCTACGTGGAGCGATCGGCCCAGCTGGTGCTGCTGTACATCTCGCTGGACTCGTCTGAGGAGCAGCAGGAGAAGTTCCTGAAGGAGATGCCCAAACGCTGCCTGTTCCTGCCCTACGAAGACCCCTACAGGACGTATGTGCACTTTTTGTTCGGAATAGCTTACTAGCATATTAGCCTGCAAAATATGAAACTGTGATTTCTATACAGTGGTTCTTTACCAGGGGCCACTCGGCACACATCAAACGAGTCTGCAAGGTGGCTTTTAATTGTAAAAAAAAATTATATATATATTAGTGGTGGGCAAAGATTATTTTTTTTTAATCTAGATTAATCTCACTGTGATCTTGAAATTAATCTAGATTAAAATGGCTCATTTGAATTCTGCCGAAGGCATTCAGAATATGTGCTACCCAAATAATGACTGGTGCTTTCACACTTGGTTCGATTGCCTGGACCGAACCCGAGTTCGATTGCTCCCCCCTCCCTCCGCTGGACCGTGTTCATATTATATTATTTGGGTCCGAGGGGGTGCATTTGCATCATCAGAGCAGCAGCTGTTTACCCCGTTACTTGGTAAAGACGTCGAGCGAGAAGGTGGCAGAATGAATAGCGTTGTTTGCCTAACTTTTATATTTTTGTTTTTGAACCGTTGATTTTGTTACCAAAGCTTCAGTACGTAATGGCACTTGCGTCTATATGCCGCGAATGTACTGCAAATGCTCTAAAGAACGCTGACGACGAGCAGAAATTAGATGTACAGCTCTCTGCTTACAGTATATCAGTCACTTTCGTCAGGACTCGAGTGCAGTTCGCGCGCGCACCAGAGTTCGGAAGCCAGCGCTCACGCTTGATGTGGTAATTTCACAGTGGGCATACACGCAGGTTCGAAGACTCTTTCTCAATCCCTACAGTGCAATTCGGCTAGGAATACACCCGCGCTAAAACATCACGGTGAAAGTCATCATAGCTTGCGTAGTATAGACCCAGCGCCCAACCCAACTTTGAGAAAATAGATTAACGGTGATATTTGTTTTATTGCCCGTTAAGAGTCTCACATTAATGCAGCACGTTAACGCCAATAACGGCCCACCACAAATATATATATATATATATATATAAAAGTGCAATTTGAGAAAAACGACAGTCCTGTTCTACTAGTACATACTGTGTTGCTTTAGTCATTTAAAAAATGTAAAAAATTGCGAGCGAACAGTTTCTTGAGGGAACACAAAGTTTTGTGAACGAACACAAAGTTTCTTGGGGAAACACAAAAGTTTAGCGAGTGAATGCAAAGTTTCTAGAAGAACGCACAAGTTCCCTTTCGAAAGAGAACTCACACTGCATCCTGGGACACTATAGGGAACACCTCAGCATGACTGATGAGTGAAGTACTGTATAATCACGACAACAGCCATGGCTTCACTACTAGTGCGACCCGGAGGTATAAAAGGGCCGCCCACAGAACACGTCCTCCTCTTCTTCGTCTTCAGAGACTGTTTTGCTGAAGTACAACATTGAAATGACAATAGCAAGTGACAAGCACTTTAGGAAGGGTGCCACTCCGTGTCCGAGATACTTGAAGAACGACCTGTTTGTTTTATGTCTGGGTGAGGAGCATGCACAGGGGTCCTTGAGGGGTCCATTTGCATGCACTTTTACTGTCTTCCCATGTCTTTGTTCTCAAGGGAAGAAGGACGGTCATCTGTGCCCTGCGGCTCGTGTTCTGCTCACATTGAGGCGATGAGAAGGTTGAGATTGTGGGGATCTCAGATGGTGCTTGACAAGGGTGTAAATCTCTCACGCCCCTCGGCGGCTGATGAGAGTGAGCTGCTGGAAGACGATGTGTTGTCTCTTGCATTGTCAGCTGTTAGTGCTCTATTGGCTCTACCACCCACTCAGCCCCCCTGTCCTGCGTATGCAGAGCTGGTGGAGGTAGCATTGCCATCGCAGTGTGGTAGGAAAGAGCCCGCTCGTGGAAGGTTGGACGAGCCACAACCCAACAGCTTTAGAGTTGCCATGCTGACTCTCTGGCTACTTAGAGTTATGGCTAGTTTATTTTCAGAGCAGTACCCATGGTGAGGGTTGAAGGCTTCCTCTCGTTCTTAAGCTCTTTCAGTATTATCAGCTGCGATCACGTTCTCCAGAGCTAATTACCCTCCTCTATCCCCAGCTCCTCCTCTCGTCAGTCAGAATTTTGCATCTGATTCCCCCTGAATCAGACTAAATTCCCCAATAAGGTTGTACATTTTAATATTGACATTATTCCTATCTGCAATACATCATTGCTTCTGTTCTGTTTACCCAGGGGTTATCACCGCTCTCCTATCTGTGCTTGGATACGCAGGGAGTTCTTGCCCAGAACAGAACCATACCGCCAATCTAAAATATGCTAATTGTCTTTCACTTTGTGACCCGACAGAAATTAGTATTGTAGGCCTCTTCTCAGAGAAAAAAGTTACTCAGGGAAAGGCAAAAGTATTGCAGCTGAATGGAACATTTTGAACTGAGAGAGGGAGGAAAAATTGAGTACAAGAAAACATTCCATTGAGACTAATACAAAACAAGATGAAAATGATGGATTCTGATCTGAACATTTGCTTTGGCTCAGCTGATGCTCTATTAATTAGCTTCA
Organism: Gobiocypris rarus; assembly: GCA_023029165.1. Classification (NCBI taxonomy): domain Eukaryota; kingdom Metazoa; phylum Chordata; class Actinopteri; order Cypriniformes; family Gobionidae; genus Gobiocypris; species Gobiocypris rarus. The sequence continues at coordinate 51,796,296 of CM040914.1, forward strand.
GTTGAGGATGTCACTGAACAGATGAATAGCAGGGCTCAAATGGGAAGATGGATGGCAGTTCTCATGGAGGATCATTGTCCCGTCAAAATAACTAAATTATTATAAATGAAATCATTTAATTTCAGGATTCCAAAACACTGAAGAGTCAGTTATTGATTATTTGATAAGTATTAATGATAAGGATAAATCTTTAAGTATCTACCAATTAAATAAGCTTGTAAAAACTTGCAATTTTACTAATTTCCATAACTTTTCTAGGTCATGAAATCACACTTTTAAAATTGGACTTCTTCATATAAAGGTTTTCTGAGAGAATCCGGCAGGATTTTACAGGACTATTATTTTACAATAACGTAGTCAGAAATTTACTGTGAAGCAAATGGATGCTGGTTTATTTCCTGCCAAATTACTTTCATTTTTTTATTCCTGGAAAATACTGTAATTTCACACTAAAGTTTTTCAAGTTATTCAAAGGGAAGAAAAATATTCATACTAATAGGGGTAAACTAAAATAAAACAATTAGATTTTTAGTTGTTTTAAAATATTTTTAAATTAAGTTGAAGCCTCTTATAAAGTCTGTGATTTCTGAATAATGACTGTTCGAGCTCAATTTCTCAATTCCAGGATCAGCTGATTTACACATTTTTTTTAAACTTTTTATATTTCCACAAAAGGTGTGCATGAATGTTATTATAATGCCATGAGGATCCTCAGATGACTGCTGTGACATTAATGTATCAGCGAATGCTATTTTTTATCACGCTATTATTAACATTTGCTTTACTAATAAACTATGAAATTACAAAGAAAAATGTATTTGAGTGTGACAATTTTGTTATTTGGGTAATTGATGCACAAAATATTTATACAAGTGAAAAAAGTGAAACCACTGTCATTATTTTAAAGTGCATTTTTATGTTGGTCTTATAACCAAAAGGAAATCCTGCATACTTTCAATACTTGCAGATAATATCAAAATCATAAAATTAGCAAAGTTTCAGTCTTCATCAGGCATGATACGTTCAGTCCTAGAGAGTCGCTGTCCTGCAGAGTTTGGCTCCAACCCTGAAAGACGTCTACAGAAGCTCTTATTGAGAATTAACAGAGGTTTAGATGCTGATGATTTTTGAAAAAGTTTGCTCACCATTATGGAGATCAGTGTTTTTAAATACATTCTAGGGGAAAAGTTTAGATGCACACAGATATTAAAAATCAGCATATGAATCTCAACAATGGTGACATACCTAATGCTGCAATGCATTGCACATGTTCCCATATGAATGTGAATATATTGTACACACATTATGACTGTTGATTAGAGTAAATGTTCAAATGAGGTGTTATTTTGTATGTTTGTATGTCAATAATCAACACTTATGCAAATGTTGTATTATTTTGTAATTTAAAGGTTTTCTGGTGTGTGAGTTTTGATCTGAAGAGTAGAGCCTGTGGTGAGGATGATGATGGCCAACCATTTTATGACTAAGTTATTATATTTAAAGAGTAACAGAGTAACAGCTGTGCTTTATTCAGCACAGTGATAGCTTTTGTTAATTAGCTTAGAATTATGGCACATTTAGATTGTATATAAATATTAGATGTAAGACATGTGTTACATTATATATCCATTTCTCTCTCTCTCGTGTGTGTGTGTGTGTGTGTGTGTGTGTGGACTGGTAATCCCTACGGTATGGGGACAAAATGTCCCCACAAAGATGGCAATATCCAAAATCCTTGTCCTTGTGGGGACATTTTTGTCCCCATGAGGAAAACATCTTATAAATCACACTAAGTGATGTTTTTGAAAATGTAAAAATGCAGCATGTCTCCTGTGATGGGTAGGTTTAGGGGCAGTGTGTGTGTGTGTGTGTGTGTGTGTGTGTGTGTGTGTGTGTGTGTATTTATACTGCATGAGTGAATATCTGCTATGTTATACACGTGCACTAGCTACTGATCAGATATGGCAGTGCATACACTATTATGAGTATTACTGAATATACAATTACATACATTATGATGTAGTAAATATAGTGTCACATATGTAGAGTTGCCATGCTGACTCTCTGGCTACTTAGAGTTATGGCTAGTTTATTTTCAGAGCAGTACCCATGGTGAGGGTTGAAGGCTTCCTCTCGTTCTTACGATCCTTCAGCCAATTTTGTTTGTGTAAGGGTTCCTTGCTCTTGGATAGATGTTGGTCATTTTAAGAAAGCGGAAAACATGCATCTATTAACGCTGACATCGAGCTGCAGAGTAAAAGCTGCTGGGCTGGATTTCAAAAAAAAAAAAAAAAACGAAAGTGAAAGAGATTGAAGCCGGAGAACAAGGAAGCGCGAGGACAACAACTATACCATCAGCTCTGTGAGTACAACATGAACTTAATTCAACAAGTGTTTCGGTACAGCCGACATTAGTTCGCACCAGAGACAGTTCTCCAAGAGTTTGGGCGAGTTTAAACAGCGAGGGTTTTCTCTAGCAGGTTTCAAACATGTAGAGTTTAAACAGGAAAGACATCCGTTTTAACCGCAGCATGTCTGAAACCTACACAGAAACCACTTGAATTCATAATCACACACATCTGATCTGTAAATGAGGCGAGAGTCTGTGTGGTCACACTTTAACCTCGAGAAAGCTCAGTTTGGACGGTACATGCAGATATATTTCCCAAATTCGCCTATGCCATTTTATTGTAATGTAAATAATATTGAATATCTATTTATTTTTTAAGTTATCATGCAAAAATACACGCTAGTTCAAAAAAATATTGACGTCAAAAAGGAAATTAATTAATTTTCATCCATTCACACAGGTGCAAAATGAAAAAACATCCAGGTACACAACACAAAGTATGTCTTAACCGGAGGCTCTCTCTAGTGGACAACTGCAGTGTTACAGTCTTAATCTGTCATTCACTGTGCCAAATGAGGGTCTACTGTTTTAACTAATAGAGATGTGATTGTCATGTCTTTTATGCTTATTGTGTGGATGCATATCTCAAGCTGCTGATTCCCATACTTAGATTTAACTGTGTTGGTTGTATTGTTTGGCTGGCATTGAGGCTGATCTCCACATTAATCAAGACCGTTGTGTTTTTTCCTAGAGTGACACAAAATGGCCACAACACCAGCAGTGATTTTGCAGACACTTAATGATCTAGTGGATGAAGAGTTCAAAAAATTCAAATGGCACCTGTTAAACAGCGGGTTAACAAACAGCTCTATTCCTCGAGGAATGCTGGAGAAAGCTGATCGCAGTGATGTTGTGGATCTCATGGTGCAGCAGTACAAAGAATCTGATGCCGGGGAGATTGCCGTCAAAGCGCTAATCAGCATTCAGCAAAATGAGCGTGCTAAACAACTGAAGGGAAAACTTCAGAAAGGTATGAGTTGACACTAAATGCATTAGCAGTATTTGATCTCAGCTGTTGTGCATTCTGAGTTAATCTCTGTCTGTCTATCAGTTCCGGAGGATGTTCCTGCTGGAGGTGGAGCTTCATCCGGTGGGCCAGCTGGAGCTGCTCCGGCTGCAGGAGTTACAATGAACATAACCTCTTCCAGTGGAGGAACCGTAAGGGCCCCTGTTGTTCAGGGTGGTGTTTATAACGGCACAGTGAACTTCAACTAATGCTCAGGGATCTATCTATCTATCTATATATATATACATATATATTTATCTCTGATTTTTATATTTCCAGAATATATGTGAGTATGAATGATTATAACACTGGTGTGGCATTAATGTATCAGCAAATGCTCTTTTTAAATCACATGCTTTTATCTATATTTGCATTTCTAATAAACTTCACATTACAAAGAAAATTTGATTTTGAGTGTTTTGATTTGGGTAGTTGATACATAAAATGTGTATGTTGGAATTTATACAAGTTCAAAAAGTGAAACCACTGTTTCATTAATTTAAAGGTTTTTTAAATGTTGGCCTTATCAGAGTCAGGTTTTAAAACATGTAAGAAAAAAAAAACAACACTCCATGTATACAAATGTCAAGAAACAAGTACATTTTGTTTAAATATTATTTTACTTTTACATAGTACATACAAATGATGCATATTTAAAAAGACATCACAATAAACATGAAGGTTTTTCTAAGTTGTCTTAATTTATAGTAAATTAACTAAAACATCATCTTACAAAATGTGTCCAGTTCTTAAAGGGGTAATGGCATGAGTTTTGTATTATTATTATTTTATATTATTATAAGTTCTTTGAGGTTCACTTATAACGTTAATAAAATATTTTACACACACACACATATATATGTATATGTATACACTCACCTAAAGGATTATTAGGAACACCTGTTCAATTTCTCATTAATGCAATTATCTAATCAACCAATCACATGGCAGTTGCTTCAATGCATTTAGGGGTGTGGTCCTGGTCAAGACAATCTCCTGAACTCCAAACTGAATGTCAGAATGGGAAAGAAAGGTGATTTAAGCAATTTTGAGCGTGGCATGGTTGTTGGTGCCAGACGGTCTGAGTATTTCACAATCTGCTCAGTTACCAGTGACCGTGCTACAGCTAGGGGTGGCTATAGCCCCGTCAGGATTTAGAATAGCCCCGGTTTAGCACCCCCACTTCTTGAATAATTGCAGTAGGCCTATAGATAGTTATTATATTTGTGCCTTTAAAGCAATAGGCTATTCTATATTGCATAAAGTGGTATAAAGCGCAGGTACAAATTTTTATTTTTTATAAATGCACATCTAAACGGCATTGCACTGCAAAAATGCTCTTCTAACTTAGTATTTTGTCTTGTTTCTAGACTAAATATCTAAAAAATCTTAAATCAAGATGCATTTAGATAAGTAAAATGACTAAATATATTGTTCTTGTTTTCTTGCAAATCAAAAAATCTAAATTAAGTGAGTTTTTGCTTAATACAAGCAAAATGATCTGACAATTGAAATCTTTTTTTTTTCTTTTCTGTGGCATGGGGACGTAGCTTAACTTGTGCCATTACTCGATCTATGTTCTATAACATGGAAAACGGGAACATGAACGGAATATTCTACACTCTAAAAAATGCTGGGTCAAATATGGACAAACCCAACTGTTAGGTTAAAAATTGAATAGAAAAATTAAACCCAACGGCTGGGTTTGTCCATATTTGACCCAACTTTGAGTTAAAACAACCCAGCAATCCATTTCATAATCACTAAGATAGTGATGTGCTCTTCATTTAATGTTTAATTTAAGTGTGAAGTATGCACAGTTCTGGTAGACGTGCTGAAGTCTTTCAGCTTTGCATGTAAAAGGTTTTTGTCGTTGTCTTGTGGTCACTTATTAAGCTAAATATATATATTTTTTAGCTGAATATGCCTATTCTTTGGCCAAATATAACTTAAAACTACACTTCTGATGCACGTGGTGTGTAGCCTACCACAGCTGCTTTTATTTAAAAACACGACAGTTTCTTTATGAAGTAACTCTGACGTCATGAATATTGATTATTTTCTTAGCACCCCCACATATTGGTCTAGCCCCCCCCATAGCCCCGCTAGAGAAAAAATTCTGGTGCTGTGCATGTCAGTTACTGAGATTTTCATGCACAACCATTTCTAGGGTTTACAAAGAATGGTGTGAAAAGGGAAAAACATCCAGTATGCGGCAGTCCTGTGGGCGAAAATGTCTTGTTGATGCTGGAGGTCAGAGAAGAATGGGCCGACTGATTCAAGCTGATAGAAGAGCAACTTTGACTGAAATAACCACTCGTTACAACCGAGGTATGCAGCAAAGCATTTGTGAAGCCACAACACACACAACATTGAGGCGGATGGGCTACAACAGCAGAAGACCCCACCGGGTACCACTCATCTCCACTACAAATAGGAAAAAGAGGCTACAATTTGCACAAGCTCACCAAAATTGGACAGTTGGAGACTGGAAAAATGTTGCCTGGTCTCGATTTCTGTTGAGACATTCAGATGGTAGAGTCAGAATTTGGCGTAAACAGAATGAGAACATGGATCCATCATGCCTTGTTACCACTGTGCAGGCTGGTGGTGGTGGTGTAATGGTGTGGGGGATGTTTTCTTGGCACACTTTAAACCCCTTAGTGCCAATTGGGCATGGTTTAAATGCCATACAATTACATACATTATGATATAGTACTAAATATATTGTCACATATTTTTCAAAGTATGAATACCTTATGTATTAATCAATATATTGTAATATATTGACACAATATATTTCTGTAAAGCTCCTTTGAAACAATGTGTATTGTGAAAAGCGCTATACAAATAAATTTGAATTGAATTGAATATTATGATTTATGGTTTCAAATATACAGTTAAATCATTTAATGTATGAATTGTTCATAGTAAAATATATTTTCTTTGTGTTCTTGGATCGATGCTGTTCATTTTAAGAAAGCGGAAAACATGCATCTATTAACACTGACATTGAGCTGCAGAGTAAAAGCTGCTGGGCTGGATTTCAAATAAAAAAAAAAAAAACAACACAGAAAGTGAAAGAGATTGAAGCCGGAGAACGTCTCGGTTACGACTGTAACCTTAGTTCCCTGAATAGGAACGACGCCTGCGTCACCGTTTTGGGAACGCCTCTGCGTGATTGTGTCATGAAGCACATGTGTAATCAGTCCAATAGAGAGACGGAACGTATAGGCGGGTGACGTCATAGACCCGGAAGGTATAAAGCATACCGGCAAACATACGCCCCTAGCTTCTGAGAAAGACTGAAGCAAGACGCTTGCGGGCATGTGGGGAGTATGGCAGGGTGACGCAGCATCTCGTTCCCTATTCAGGGAACTAAGGTTACAGTCGTAACCGAGACGTTCCCTTTCAAGGGAATACCCACGTCCCCATATGAGTCGAATGCTCGCCTGTGACATTGTCTAGTGGGCGAACACCCGAGCCCCGGGAGTAGAGATGATGTCAAGCTTGTAAAAAGTGACAAAGGTATGCGGTGAAGATCATCCTGCCGCATCACAAATATCTTGCAGGGAGGCTCCTGCAAAAATTGCCTGAGAGGCAGCCATACTCCTGGAGAGTGGGCCCGGACAGCCAAAGGGGAAGGCTGCCCGGCCGCCACCTAAGCAAGTGAATAGCCTCGACTACCCACTTGCTTCTCCTCTGCTTTGAAGCCGGACCCCTCTCAAGGGTGGTCCAAAAAGACGAACAATAGTTCTGATTTTCTCCACAGAGCTTCAGCTCTGTAAACATACGCGTCGAGTGCGCGAACAGGCAAAGCAGATAAGTTCTTCTTGGTCTGACGTCTGGAGCGGAGGAGGATAGAAGGCCTGAAGTACTACAGGTCTCATAGGATTAGTAAGAACCTAGGAATGTGGCCCGGCCTAGGATGTAGGAAGGCCTTAGCCACACCGGGTGCAATTCCAGCACTAGGGTGCCCCAGAGAGAGCTTGTAACTTCCCCATTCTCATCGGGGGGATTGCCAAATGATTGTAAAAAGAACGAGAAACTTCTCGGAACTTCTTCAAACGGCTCAAAGGAGCCTCAGAAGGCAAAGGCCGGCACCCTGGTGCGTACAGCAGGTCTTAACCTCCTGCGCCACAGAGGAAACCAGTAACTTGAGGGTGTCGCCCCAGAGACACCCCACTCAAAGGATTGTGGTAAGCTACTAAGGCCACATACACCTTTAGTCTGGAGGAGCTAACCCAGCGGAGAACCTCTCCTGCAGGAATTCCAGCACCGCGCTCGCAGGGCAGTTAACTGGATCCCCACAGGAGATCTCTACACCCTCAGGTGAAGAGTCTTCACTTCAGCGTACCGTTTCCTCGTGGAGGGAGCTCTAGAGTGTAGGATGGCCTCACAACCTCGGTTGAGAGACCATAACTTATGAGCTGGGCCCCCTCAGAGGCCAAGGCCACAGTTTCCACAGCTCTGGGTGAGGGTGCAGGATGGCACCGCCCAACTGAGAGAGAAAGTCCCTCCCAAACGGAATTTCCAGGGGAGAGCCGTCAAGGAGCGACACAATGTCTGAGAACCAGACTCGGGCTGGCCAGAACGGAGCTACTAACAGAAGGCCCGTCCCGACGCACTCTCTCTAGAACTCCCGGAAGCAGAGCAATCGGGGGAAATGCATACAGGGACAGCCTTAGCCACTCCAGTACCATAGTGTCCAGTCCAGGAGGAGCTGGAGGCGCTAGGGAGGACCACAGCTGACAATCGTGTGTGGCAAACGGGTCCACTTGGGCCCTGCCAAATTCTCCCAAAAAGGAGCTCCACACCTCGGTGTGGAGTCTCCACTCCCCAAATGTCTGCTTCCACAAAAGGGCCCTGGGTCGAGCGACCACTCATGGTCGCCCCCCCCAGCCCGTCAGGGAGGCATCCATGATCAGAGACGCATGCTGACACGGTGCCCCCAGGGACGGGCCTTGTGCTGAAACCAAGGACCTTTCCAAATAACCAAGGGGCGGGATCACGGCCGCATTGCCTTGACTACGCGAGAAAGGGTTCCCCTCGGGGAAATCCCTTGGTCTTAGGCCACCACTGTCTCCATTATAAAAGGCATTGAGTGACCAGTCTGGCAGGAAGTGCTTCAACCTGAAGCACCGCCAACATTCCCAGGCGATTATATGCCACAAATGCCGACAGCCCTGCCATAAGCCCTGGGTTGAGCGACCACTCATGGTCGCCCCGTGATCAGAGACGACGCTGACACGGTGCCCCAGGACAGGCCTTGGGCTAGACCAAAGGGAAGCACCCGATATTGGTACGCTTCTCCCCTGAAAGCGAACCTCAGGTACTTCCTGTGCTGAGGAAGGACGGAGACATGAAACTATGCATCTTTAGATCTATTGTGACAAACCAGTCCTCGGACCTGGTCTAAGATAAGATGTGTTTGAGCGTAAGCATCCTGAGGATGTGCAGATCTAAAAATAGGGCGCAGCTCCCCATCCTTCTTTGGCATAATGAAGTACTGGCTATGAAAGCCTGACTCCCTGTCTGGTAGAGGGACCCACTCAAAGCCTCTTTCGCAGCAGAGTCTGCACTTCCTGAGTCACCACCAGAGCCTGCTCGGGGTCCCCCACAGTGGAGAAGACCCCATACAACCGAGAGGACGATATTTGAACTGGATGACGTACCCAAATTTAATACATTGCAGGACCCACCGAGATAATGTGGCAGATTCTTACTCCGACACAAAATCTGCTAAGGGTACCAGCCCCTCAGGACTGGCCTCTGATGTGCTCTGCACTGCGAGCGTCAGGGCGTCAGGGCTCTTAGACGCAGCCCTCCTCGACGTTAGAGGGAGCCGCCCACCACCCCACCCTTACTGAGGAGGAGTGCAAGTGGCGCTCTGATTCGCTGCGCCTGGTGTGAGGAGCTCGTACTCGGTGTGCTTTTACTGTTCCAGAGCTTACATCGGGCAGCTTAAAATGCTGCACGAAAGCCATAGTGTACACTGAGTACACTTTGTAGCATTATTTATATAGTATGTTTATCCCAATATAATATATATATATATATATACAATATTAATACAGCTCTACATGACTAAGAGCAAAGGTGGGGTTTTATATCTCAAAGTGTGCTTTTGGAATTAAACACAGTGAAAATATGGTTGTTTCCACGATCTCGACATCTCAGTGTGGGGATCTGTGAAAAACAGCAAGCCCCAAGGAGGCTGAGCAGGGCACTGACAGAAAGCACTCATAAGCCTGCTTTTAACTGAGGCGCGCTTCTGATCTGGCCTTAAATATTCTTCCTTTTTCTTTAAGAGATATATATATATATATATATATATATATATATATATATATATATATATATATATATATATATATATATATATTTTTAGAGCTCCTCACTAGCAGGTGTTTGAAGTGGCGAGTCTTCAACCCCTGCAACGATGCTACAGACATTCACCTCTTCAGAGCTGAACAGCTGCAACACCGAGGCCGCGTCCCCCGGGCGGGAGAAACCGCAGCGCGGGCTCCCGAACCCAGAGAAGCAGCACTGGACTTGCCAGGTGAAGGCAGAGAAAGGGCTGGCCCGTCTCTAACCCCTCTGACAAGTCCGTTTGCGAACCCCGCGACAAAAACTACCGCCGCGCCTCAACAACAGCAGGAGAACGCGCCGCGGAGAACGTGAGCTGCGCCATCCTCCTCGAAGAGCGTTCGCGGGATCGCAGCACTTTCAGAGGCAAAACCTCACAATGCTCGCAGCCGACACCCCCGAGAGCCGACTGCGCGTGCTGTTCTCCTATCAAACACCGCACAGCAAATGTGTATCCCCACACGAGAAGCAAACGAGAGCAGGGAAAACACACTTTCAGTAACGCTGTTTCTCGCCACAATGTCTCTCTTTTAGTGTGTCAGTAAGTGTTGCAAACTTGTTATAAGAAAACAAAAAAAAGTCTGAACTCAGACACAAACACAGAGCTGACAAGGACAATGTTACACAGAGCGCTTGCTGAAGGCAACAGAAGCTAGGGGCATGTGTTTGCCGGTATGCTTTATACCTTCCGGTTCTATGACGTCACCCGCCTATACGTTCCGTCTCTCTATTGAGAATGAGGAGATACGTCATGGTCGCTCGCTATCACGTGACGAATTGAGCCCGTCCACCATTTTGGGATCCTACGCTACACTGTAAAAAATCCAACTTGGAAATTGTTAACTCAGTTTAAAATTGTAAGTCAAGTGGACAAATTTTCAAGCACAGTGTTGAGTTTACTTATAAAAACGATTTAACTGCATGTTGATTACTACCTTGTTCAATCAATTCAAACAATTAAGTTGAGAAAACGTCATATTTTGATTTATAAATTCGACCGTTTAACTTCCTGTTATTGCGCATGCGCAGTTTGTCGTCGCGGTAACTGCATGGGGTTTCCCTCTTCAATCACGCTGACGAAGGGAGTGGAGTGGATTTCGTTTGGTTGAGGTACGTTTTCTTTTAACGTTATTATTGAAATTAAGCTAAATAAATTGCATATTTAGATGAATAAGTGCCATGTTATGTTCCTAAAAGATTTCCAAATGAGTTCAGACAGCAAGTTAAGCCATCTTTATAGTTCAGCTGCCAACATTTGAAGGGTAATGTATCAAATACACGGTTAGAGAGTCAATTAAAACAACAAAATGTTTAGAAATGGATTTTGTGTTGTAGAGGCCTAGAGGGTATTATATTTTTAATTTAATGTTCATCCTTTTTGATTTTACTGTAACGTTAGGCCTTACTACTGTGCAGTAAACACGGCCAAGTAAGGATGTGTGAAACCGCAACGTTATATATAATTGATTTTAACTTTAAACGATTATAAAAACAAGATAATCGCCATAAAACGTTTCTGTGCCAAATTTCATTCCCTTTCTTTAAAGCAGTGCGCTTCTCAGCTCTCCTTAAAGCTGCACTAACGTTACATTAACTTTTTTGGGTTCATAGTTTATATAATGAGCGTAGTGCGTACATCATGAATCCATTTTTCCAAACCGTGTTTTTGTCTTATCCTGAATCACTACAGGACAGGGTACACATTAGGTGTTTATATTCAGACTATTATAGATCAGTCCTTACGCCACCGCTGCGGAGTAACACAGTCCCTGCGTGACTCGCCATATACATAAACGGAGAAGTAGCTCCGGCTACAATGTTTTTTCGCAATATGCATGCAGTTCTGTTAACTGTTTGAGAGCCACAAGTTAAAGCTGCAGTCCGTAGTTTTTCCTCTTTGTCGCCACTAGCTTTAATGCCAAAATCAGTCAAATCATATAACGTGACTGTGGCAGTAATATACCTTTTGAATAAATAACATGAACTAACAATGAGCAATACAGTATTTATGACTCTTTGTTAATGTTAGTTAATAAAAAAATACAGCCGTTCATTGTTTTTGTTCAGTCCTAAGCCTTGTCTGTGAAACTGTGCCTAAATTTTGTAGAAATTTAACATTACACATCTCAAACTGTTTATTTTTTTATTTTCATAGGTTTGGAATGCAGTGCAAACTTTGCAAATCTGCCCACAGTAGCAGAGAGGTCCTCTTGAAACACTACAGGTTTCACCACTATCAAGGACGATCCTGGCAGCAGCCTTGCTTGTATACAGACTGCATCTGCACATTCAAAACTGTAGGTGCGTTAAAATCACATTTGACAAGAGCACACAAAAAGACTGCTGCTATTAAAGAGCACTTTCATTTTTCGTGTGAGTTATGTGATTTTATGGATGTTTGTCAGCCACCTCAGTTTTTAAACCATATCAGAAATCATTGGAAGAAACATGACACAGTCAAATGTCCTTTTAAAAATTGCGAGCTGACAACCAATGTCCTTTCAACTTTTAGTAGTCACATAACTCGTAGACATAAGTCTCAAGGTTTTAAAGATTTTAGCTCTTCTGTTACATTTCAAACAGATGATTTGGAAAGCAATGAGGAGTCATGCTCGGAAGAGACTGGAGATCCTATACCAAATCAACAGTCAAATGTTACAGATAGCGCTGTTCCTTTCACTCCTTCTGAACCTGAAAGGGGCTCATATTCAGAGCCTGTAGACTATGCAGGGCTAGAGTGCAAACTTGCATCATTGATCCTTTATATGCAGACAATTTTGCATGTTTCAAAAAGTGCAAGATATTAAGTTGGAAGAGTGATATTGCTTCATTGTCTAGGTATGCAGCAAAACAATAAATCAGGGATATTTTAAGAAAATACGAAAGCCACATTGATGATTCACTGGCAGAGGAGCTTGCTGATTTGATATCAGCAGAAGTGCTTAAAACAAACCCTGTTTTTACAGCCACTGCAAAGAAGGGTTCACTCTCAACAGACTACAGAAGGAATGCTTATTTAAAGAGCATTTTCAAGTAATTTATCCTGTGAGTACCATTTTGATAGGCTACACCAAAATACCTTTGTGTATGTCTCAGTGTTGAAAGTTCTTGAAGTGTTACTCAACAGAGCAGATGTCTTGGAAAGAGCTGTTTTTGTTGAGGATGAGATACCAGGACAGTATACATCTACTCGTAGTGGGCAGTATTACAAAGAAAACCGACTTTTAGGTGTTCAAAGTGATTGCATTTCAGTGGGTATCTACATTGATGATTTTGAGGTTTGCAATCCTCTGGACAAGAAAGATTCACAAGATCACAGCTGTTTATTGGGTACTTCTAAATTTGCATGCCAAATTCCGTTCTACACTTCCCTCAATACAACTGGCTCTACTTGGAAAATGCAGTGATGTAAAAAAGTTGGCTATGGCAAATTTTTCAATCCACTGTTAAAAGACATGAAAGAACTGGAGCAGCAAGGTGTGTTTGTTGAAGCCTTGAATGCACATCTTAGAGGAACGGTTTATTGTGTATGTGCTGACAATCTTGGGGCTCACAGTCTTGCTGGCTTTCAAGAAAGCTTTCAAGCTGAGAACCTGTGTAGATTTTGCCAAGTCAGCAAAGATGACATACAGACACAAGATGCTAGTTGTTTTCAGCTTCGAACCGTTGAACAACACAACTCTATTAGAGATGAACTGAGAGACAACCATGAGCTTCAGAGCAGACTTGGTGTAAAAAAAGAATGTGTCCTCAGTTAGCACCTTTCTTTCTTTCGCCCAATAACTGGGTTCCCGCCAGATGTCCTAGATGACACATTGGAAGGAATTGTCCCATTTGAGTTATCAATTTGCTTGAAAGAACTCATCTCAAAGGGACATTTTACTCTTCTTACTCTGAACAACTGTATTAAGTCCTTTCCTTACAAGGACTCAGACAGAGTGAACAGACCCCAAGTAATTTCCCAGTCCAGCTTTTCAAAGAAAACCATAGGTGGGAATGGGCATGAGAATTGGGCATTGCTACGCTTATTACCATTAATGATTGGTAACCTTGTACCCAATTCTGAGCCTGCTTGGGAAATCTTGATGGACTTGAGAGAGATAGTGGAGTTGGTAATGTCAGGCCAGTTCTCAGAAGCAACCCTATGCTTTTTAGAACGAAAATTTTAGAACACAGACAACTACTCAAAGACACGTTCCCAAACCTGAAATTACGACCAAAACACCACTATGTGGAGCACTATCCGCCCTTGATTCGTTGCTTTGGGCCATTAGTCGAGCTCTGGACAATCAGATTTGAGGCCAAGCATAGCTATTTCAAAGGTGTGGTGAGTGATGTCCACAATTTCAGAAACATTCCACTCACCTTGGCAACAAAGCATCAGCTTATGATGGCCCATTTTCTCAATGGTCCAAGTCTCTTTTCATTACCCTTTTCTGTGCAGAAGGTCAAAACAGTAAGAAGATGTACATTAGAAGTGCTACAGAAGACTGCACTTCAGAAGAAATACCTACACAAAGAAGTTTTGTCTTTCGCATCTGATGTACATCTGCATGGAATTCACTTCAGTGAAGGCATGATTTTGTCCTCAGGTCAATGCAGTGGCTTGCCTGAATTTTTCAGTGTGCTAGTGAATGCTAACAAAGTGCTCTTACTTTGCAAAAGGCTTTCGTCATGGTATATTGAACACTATAGATGTTATGAGGTTTCTGAAACGAGTACAGTTGAAATACTTGATCCAGAAGACCTTAATGATCACCAACCTCTCACCTCGTATATGGTTCAGGGAAAGAACATGATTGCGCTAAAGAGGTTCCTTCTCCATTAATTGTTCTTCACATAGCCACACTGTGTCCATTAAAATTGAGTCATTTTACTTATTTGTCATGGGTTAAAGGGATAGTTTCCCAAAAAAGTAAATTGTCTCAAGTTGCTTGCCCTCATGATATTCTAAACCTGTATGACTTCCTAATGCAGAAGACAAGAGCATGTTTTAACAAATAAAACCTACACGTCCGCATACATATCACAGACCAGAGAAAGGCGGACATTTGTGCTTATAAAATTTAAACTTTTGATTTTTTTAAATCACCGATCGTTTCATTAGATCAGACCCTTATTCATTGTCTGGTGTGGTTTAAAGCCCTTTGAAGCTGCACTGGAACTGTCATTCGGACCTGTAACCGTTTGGGGTCCATTGCCTCCATTATAAGGAGAAATGATTGCATCAAAAATCTTAATTTATTTTCGACTGAAGAAAGACATGGACATCTTGGATGACATGGGGGTGAGTAAATTATCAGCAAAAGTTTTTTAAAAGTGAACTAATCCTTTAATGTAAAGTGTTGGCGAATAGTCAATAGTCTTTAGGTTTTCAAAGTCTCAGGATGGTGTTGTGAAGCACTAATTGTAAAGTGTTGCAGAATAATTTTAGTTGAATTTTTCATCAGTCTGATTTAATCTGATAGCACACCATTTAAGTGAACACTGACTTTGCTTTGTCATAACACTTCTTATGATTTTAAAGACTGAGACATTCCCTCTGATCTTCAACCTGTAAAAACAATACAGCACACAATCATGAGATTAAAAAGTGTAGCAATAGTAAAGAATAAATACAATTAATATATTATTTAAAAAATAATATAAAGATATAAACTTAAACTGTACTAAAGAGAAATTAAATAATTTTTATTTCTGAGGATCTCAAAAGATATTTTGAAAGATTTGAGACGTTTTTGTCTATACAATGCATTTTATATCTCTTTTAAACCTTAAACAACATAGTGTTAGATCAACATGGCTGTGTATTCTGCTGCAAACTAATGCTACAGGTATTTGCATCAATGCTGATATGCTGTCTAACAGTACAGTTGCAAATGTGCCATTGTTTGGGGTTGGGACATTTAGGCAGGTTTTTTTGCTATGGTTAAATTTTACTTTCCAAATGAAGTTATGTGTAAGAAGAGTGTGTATGAAGGTGTTCCAGCAGAATTCAATCGATCAAAAATGGCTTTTGACCTGTTTTTATGCTGTTTTTTTTTACTCAAGGACACAGAGCCAGAGGACAGTAACACGAAGGATGAAGATGGGCATCTTGAGCATTGTCAAAGATGATGTTGCCACCATCCATTCCATCCCGAATGTAAGGTGCCTTTCTGTTGTTCTAGAGGAGCTAGTTGTCCTGTATAACGTGTAAGACCTGCCAACTGCTGTTGCTCTCCTCTTTGGCTTGATTTATTGCCTGAACATGAACTATCCTAAAGAGCTTAAATACACTTTTGAAACTATTCAAAAAGTGTTTATTGGCCTTGACCCCCAATGCTCAGCAAGAGTCCAGTCATTTAAAAACAAAGTGTTAATGGCTAAGTAGCTGCAGCAGCAGGGCAAGCACAAATCAGTTATTCCAGTTGTTCCAGTTTCATTAACAGTTGTTCTATAACAGTACAACATATGCAAAAAAAGAAACCTTGAGTTTTAATGTAAGGTTGATTACTGTTTAACAGTTGGAATACTTGATTTCTTTTTGCATGTTTGTTGCATCGATGTACAAAATGTAATAGACATAATAGTGTTGTAGTTGTTTTAAAAGTCTTGTTTATTATTTTTTATTGGCATTTTATGATTGCACTTTAACAACAAATTTGTTACTCCAGCACATTTAAAAAAAAAAAAAAAACTGTGTTTTATTATGCCAGCACGTCAAAAGCATTACAAGATTAGAGGATTACAAGATTATTATTTTTTTTTGTAATTCATCTTGAAGATTGGAGTATACTTCATCACATTCAAATTTGACAGAAAATGTGACTTTTGCGAATGTATCAATACATATGTTCTGTAATGTCGACTTAGTATTTGCATCATATTTACAGTATGGTTTGTAATCGCTGCATATATTATTATATTATATTATTATAATGTGAGGGCCATACAAGAATTTGGGTGAGAAAATAGGGCATAAAATGTAGATGAAAAGTTGAGTTAACTTAAAAAAAAAATTGAGTTAACTTAAAAAAGTAAAGCAACCAGCTGCAAAGCTTTTTTTATGTTTACTGAACTTCAGGTCAGTATAGTTGTGTGTACTGATTTTTGAAATTTGCTCAACCTCCTATTCAACTTTCAACAAACTCATAATGACTAGTTGAATGTACTTACTGAGGAAGGTTTATTCAACTTAAACCAGTAGTTTCAGTGAGCTTTGAAAAATTAGTTGGCACAACTGCAACCAGTGAAGTTCAGTAAACTCAAAAATGCTTTGCAGCTGGTTGCTTTACTTTTTTAAGTTAACTCAACTTTTTATTTTTTACAGTGTACTGGTTGCCAGGGGCAACATTGTAAGAGTGATATACAGAGACGGAGCAGGAAAGACGAGCTTTACGCAAAATTTTAAATTAAAAACAAATTAAGAAATGGAAAACACGGCAGCAAAAGAAAAGGGTCCTTAAAGGGGTAAACTTATTACCAGTGCCAAGCAGAGGTATTTAGAGAAGCTGGCTGATATAAAAGATGTCGACCCATACGAGCTGCTTGCAGCAGAATGGAATAGAGACCTAACGTTAGACTCTTTACCACCTTGCACCTATATAGACATTGTTAATTACTTGGTTTTTGGCATCAGTTATTACACTATGCAATAATTCAAAAGCCGGAAATCACTGGAAAGCTACGAGACATTCTGCCGCGGCTGGGTGCACGATTTGGTCATCTACAAGCCCCGAAACTGTGAAAAAACCACCGTTGCTTCACCTTTGTCAAGTCAAATTTTTTTGTCAAGTCACCATTATTTTACGCTTTTTACAATATATATATATATATATATATATATATATATATATATATATATATATATATATATATATATACACATATTGTAGCGATGTATAAGAGTGACTTGACAAAAAAAATGTTGACAAAAATAACAAAAATTTTAATATAAACATTAAAATAGAAACATTAATGTTAAATAAGTAACATTAATGATGTATGATAATTAACATTAATATTAACATTGTGTTGTTTCCTAATAAGATGGAGTGTATAACTTGGGGGGAAAAAAGTTACCATTGTCTTAAATACATAAACCTAGGCATTTTAAAATAGCGCGACAACCTCCTCTGCTACAAACACAAACATTGAATGAACGGTTTTGGCGGCCAGAGTCCCAAAATGGCGAAAGGGGGAGGTGCCGTGATTTCTGGGGGCGGGGCTCTGTGTCGTGACGACATCTCATTCTCAATTGGACTGATTACACATGTGCTTCATGACGCAATCACGCAGAGGCGTTCCCAAAGCGGTGACGCAGCCCGAGTTCCCTTGAAAGGGAACAAAGAAAGCGCGCGGACAACTATACCATCAGCTCTGTGAGTACAACATGAACTTAATTCAACAAGTGTTTCGGTACAGCCGACATTAGTTCGCACCAGAGACAGTTCTCCAAGAGTTTGGGCGAGTTTAAACAGCGAGGGTTTTCTCTAGCAGGTTTCAAACATGTAGAGTTTAAACAGGAAAGACATCCGTTTTAACCGCAGCATGTCTGAAACCTACACAGAAACCACTTGAATTCATAATCACACACATCTGATCTGTAAATGAGGCGAGAGTCTGTGTGGTCACACTTTAACCTCGAGAAAGCTCAGTTTGGACGGTACATGCAGATATATTTCCCAAATTCGCCTATGCCATTTTATTGTAACGTAAATAATCTTGAATATCTATTTATTTTTTAAGTTATCATGCAAAAATACACGCTAGTTCAAAAAAATATTAACGTCAAAAAGGAAATTAATTAATTTTCATCCATTCACACAGGTGCAAAATGAAAAAAAAAAAACATCCAGGTACACAACACAAAGTATGTCTTAACCGGAGGCTCTCTCTAGTGGACAACTGCAGTGTTACAGTCTTAATCTGTCATTCACTGTGCCAAATGAGGGTCTACTGTTTTAACTCTTAATAGAGATGTGATTGTCATGTCTTTTATGCTTATTGTGTGGATGTATATCTCAAGCTGCTGATTCCCATACTTAGATTTAACTGTGTTGGTTGTATTGTTTGGCTGGCATTGAGGCTGATCACACTCCACATTAATCAAGACCGTTGTGTTTTTTCCTAGAGTGACACAAAATGGCCACAACACCAGCAGTGATTTTGCAGACACTTAATGATCTAGTGGATGAAGAGTTCAAAAAATTCAAATGGCACCTGTTAAACAGCGGGTTAACAAGCAGCTCTATTCCTCGAGGAATGCTGGAGAAAGCGGATCGCAGTGATGTTGTGGATCTCATGGTGCAGCAGTACAAAGAATCTGATGCCGGGGAGATTGCCGTCAAAGCGCTAATCAGCATTCAGCAAAATGAGCGTGCTAAACAACTGAAGGGAAAACTTCAGAAAGGTATGAGTTGACACTAAATGCATTAGCAGTATTTGATCTCAGCTGTTGTGCATTCTGTCTGTCTATCAGTTCCGGAGGATGTTCCTGCTGGAGGTGGAGCTTCATCCGGTGGGCCAGCTGGAGGTGCTCGGGCTGCAGGAGTTATAATGAACATAACCTCTTGTTGTTCAGGGTGGTGCTCAGGGATCTATCTATCTATCTATCTATCTATCTATCTATCTATCTATCTATCTATCTATCTATCTATCTATCTATCTATCTATCTATCTATCTATCTATCTATCTATCTATCTATCTGGATTTTAAAGGGGTCATGAATTGAAAAATCTAAGTGTCCTTGATCTTTTGACATGAGGTCATTGTACTATAAGAATATCCTCTAAGTATCCTGTTATTCCAAAAACAGCTTTGATTGATACTCAAGCTCAATTTCTCAATTCCAGGATCATTTGCTTTACAAATCCATCTTTATTAGGGGTGCACCGATCCAACTTTTTCAGTCCCGATACCGATGCCTGGGCTTTGTGTATCTGTCGATACCCAATTCCGATCCGATACTATTGTTGAATTAATTATAAACTGTATACTTTCCACCTTATACCTTCCTTGAAGAGACTAAAGGCACCAGACTTTAGCAACTAAACATAACTAAGAAGACAAAATAACAGATGTTTGTAAAGTGTTGAATTCTTATAGAACTAAAATATAGAACATTTATTTAATTAAAAAACAGTTACGGTCTATGGTCACATTTGACCGTCAGTGAGTGTAACCATTAATACCTGAGGGCTAAATACAAGAATAACATTAATGTTAACAGTGTTGCAACTCTATCACTCTCCATGATAAAACGATCCTGTAAATATGGTTGACTTAATAATCAATGCACACTATGCTGTGCTGTTTACCAAAACTTGCTGCAAACATCTGTATAGTGAAACTTGTGTATCCGCTTAAGCCATTCGAATGCATTGACACAGCGCTAGAAGTATTGAGCGCTTCATGAACCACGTGACAGTGCACTCCGCCGGGAGATGAGAGCATGCCCAACTCCGGCCTCTGGCTTTAACATTATGCCACATTAGCGCCAAAACGCTATTTATTGTTTGTAAAATGTAAAAGCTATGCTTTGTTTAATATCAAAAGCAGGTTTGGCAATTTGGCGTGAGATTAAGTTGGGCAGAGTGAGAGCATGACAGAAATTTGTGAGAGTTGATAACCCTGCAGCGCAACACACGTGAAGCTGACGAATGACTTAGGTTCTGCTGGGGAAAAAAAAGGAAAAAAAAACTGGATCGGCCTATGGATCTGTTAATTATTCCGATCCCCGATCCAGCTATTTTGTCAGTATCGCGGCCGATATCCGATCCTAATATCGGATCGGTGCACTAATCTTTATATATATATATATATATATATATATATATATATATATATATATATATATATATATATATATATATATATATATATATATATATATATATATTTATCTCTGATTTTTATATTTCCAGAATATAGGTGTGTATGAATGATTATAACACTGGTGTGGCATAAATGTATCAGAAAATGCTCTTTTTTAAATCACGCATGCTTTTATCTACATTTGCATTTCTAATAAACTTCACATTACAAAGAAAATTTGATTTTGAGTGTTTTGATTTGGATAGTTGATACATAAAATGTGTATGTTGGAATTTATACAAGTTCAAAAAGTGAAACCACTGTGTCATTAATTTAAAGGTTTTTTAAATGTTGGCCTTATCAGAGTCAGGTTTTAAAACATGTAAAAAAACAACAACAACACTCCATGTATAAAAATGTCAAGAAACAAGTACATTTTGTTTAAATATTATTTTACTTTTACATAGTACATACAAAGAATGCATATTTAAAAAGACATCACAATAAACATTAAGGTTTTTCTAAGTTGTCTTAATTTATAGTAAATTAACTAAAACATCATCTTACAAAATGTGTCCAGTTCTTAAAGGGGTAATGGCATGAGTTTTTTATTATTATTATTTTATATTATTATAAGTTCTTTGAGGTTCACTTATAACATTAATAAAATATTTGGCACACACACACACACATATACAGTCGTGGTCAAAATTGTTGGCACCCCTGGTAAATATGATTAAATATGGCTGTAAAAAAATGTATCTGCATTGTTTATCCTTTTGATCTTATATTAAAAAAAATCACAAAAATCTAAGCTTTCATTGAAGTAAAATATTTGAAAATGGGGGGTAAATCACATTATGAAATAAATGCTTTTCTCCAAAACACATCGGCCACAATTGTTGGCACCCTTTTATTAAATACTTTTTGCCAAGATAACAGCTCTGAGTCTTCTCGTCTAATGCCTGATGAGTTTGGAGAACTCCTGCCAAGAGCTCAGATCCCATTCCTCCATACAGAATCTCTCCAGATCCTTCAGATTCCCAGCTCCATGTTGGTACCTCTTCTCTTCAGCTCATCACTTATTCTCTATAGGGTTCAGGTCAGGGGATGGGATGGTCATGGCAGAAGCTTCATTCTGTGTTTAGTGACACATTTGTGTGTTGATTTTGATGTTTGTTTTGGATCTTTGTCCTGATGGAAGATCCAACCACAGCCAATTATAAGATTTCTAGCAGAGGCCGTCAGGTTTAGATTTTTTATCTGTTGGTATTTGCTAGAATCCATGATACCATGTGTCTGAACAAGATGTCCAGGACCTCCAGCAAAAAATAGGCCCTCAACGTTAAAGTTCCAGCTGTATTTTTAGCCGTGGGCATGGGGTATGTTTTATCCCTATTTGCTCAAAACCCTTCTGGTGGATTTGCTGCTAAAAGCTCTTTTTACAGTTCATCTGACCACAGAACCAGGTCCCGTCTGAAGCTCCAGTCGTGTCTGACCACTGAATATGCTGGAGTTTGTTTCTGGATGAGCGAGGAGGATTTTTCTTGAATCCCTCCCAAACAACATGTGGTGATGTAGGGGTTTTTTTTTTTTAGGCTTTCTGACCCCAAGACTCAACTAATCTCTGTGATTCTCCAGCTGTGATCCTTGAAGAGTCTTTGTCCACTCAACCCTCTCCGCTGACATTAGGACGACACACACACACACACACACACACACACACACACACACACACACACACACACGCACACGCCCTCTTCCAGGCAGATTCATAACATCTTTAGCTGATTGGATCTTCTTAAATATTTCCCTGATGGTGGACATGGGGATTTTCAATGCTTTAGCTATTTTCCTACAGCCTCTTTCTATTTTGTGAAGCTCAACAATCTTTTGCTGCACATCAGAACTATATTCTGTGGTTTTACTCATTGTGATGATGATTAAGGGAATTTGGTTATATTTATACTTCTGTGAAACAAGACGTCATAGCTGGACAATTTCATGTTCCTTGTCACCCTGGTGTGCTAAAAAGTGTAAATATTAATGGGAATATACTTCAGAGATGTTTTACTCATAACATTTTTAAGGGGTGCCAACAATTGTGGCCAACGTGTTTTGGAGAAAAGCATTTATTACATAATGTGATTTACCCCCCATTTTCAATTCTTTTACTTCAATGAAAGCTTAGATTTTTGTGAATTTTTTAAATAAAAGATCAAAAGGATTTATTTCTTACAGCCATATTTGATCATATTTATCAGGGGTGCCAACAATTTTGACCACGACTGTATATATATATTTATTTATTTATTTGGATGGAACCTAATTTGTGGCCTATGACTATACAGAAGTTAAATTAAAGACAAGTTAACATACTCTAGAATATTTACTAGTCTTACTTAAAATTTAATAGAAAGATTACTTGAGTAGTTCCATTTAACTAACAGTGTTATATTCAGCAAAAATCTTAAATACTATTATTCTCAACATAGTTTTAATCTGTCATTTTCAGCTATGGCGACTTAAAAGGCTATATGTGCAATCGGTTTCCACATTTTTTTTTCAAGTAAAGTGAGAACATTTTTAGTAGTTCAACTAGAAATTAATGCACTTAACACTCAATTCACAAACTCAGAAGTGGAGGAAATTAGTGAAAAGTCTATCAAGAACGGCCCTGCCTCAAAAACCTTTTGCCCGCAAAATGGTCCTCAAATCAGCCAAGTAAAGTTTACTTGGGTTTTCTGAGTAAGAAATGCATATAAGTGCATGCAAATAGTTCAGATTACTAGATTGTTTTAAGTAAATTCAACGAATTATTGCAATGGACATTAAGTAAAGTTAACCAAAAAGACTGTTGGATTTTACAGTGGGGTAACTAGTGCTTATATTTTTCAGCATACTGCAGTACAAGCATTGACCACATATGGCTATATATTGATACATTTAAAATAATAGAAATTAATACAAAAATAGCATCACATGTAATATTCATAAAGTTGTACCCTTTATTGTGTACATATATTGCACATACATGTTCCCATATGTGAATGTATGTACACAAATACTGACCTCTATTCCCAGCATGCTTTGCCTCTGAATGTTGATTGAGAGCAAATGTTCAAATTAAGTGGTATTTTCATGCGTTTTGCTCAATAATCTGTTAAGTGTTTTAAGTTGTTAGTTTGTAATTTAAAGGGGCTTTCAGGTGTGTGTGAGTGAGTGAGGAAGTTTGTGAGTGTGTGTGTGTTCATGTTTTTCTATACTGGTGGGGACTTCAACCTGACTGCACACAGACTAAACCTAAATTGAGGTCCCCATGAGGAAACAAGCTTATAAATCATACAAAATGAGTTTTTTGGAAAATGTAAAATGCAACATGTCTCCTGTGATGGGTAGGTTTAGGGGCTGGGGCAGTGTAGGGGGATAGAGAATACGGTTTGTACAGTATAAAACCCATTACGTTTATGGAGAGTCCCCACAAAGATAATGAACCAGACGTGTGTGTGTGTGTGTGTGTGTGTGTGTGTGTGTGTGAGAGAGTTTTTGGGGTTACCATTGAACACCATTACAACTATATTATTATTTAATTGTGAGTGTGGCAAGTTTTTGAGATTCCAGGATTTCCCCATTCAAGTAGACTTGGATAGCAGCGAAATAGCTTTATTACTTTCCATTTTTTGAGTTCTCTCAACAATATGTTGTATTAAATGTCCTCAATAACATGACATAAACCAATTTTAATTTGATCAGCAAACCAGTCAAGTCAGCAGAAGATTTCTTGAAAATGATCAGTTGGTTTAGTTGTTGATTTTCAGATCTCTATAAATAAACAAATAAAGCAGCAAAGTAAAGCAGCTTGTTATGTATTTTGTGTAAGCTTTGCATGTTAGGTTAACAAAGTGAACAAATGAGTCTTAAATGAGACTTCAAGCTCAGAGAATGTTTCATAACAAAAATTAACTCTTTCCTCGGTAAACAGAATTTTCCCGTTATTTGTGAGAAAAAAAGAGGGTCAGTGCTTTCATTTGATATATTGCATTCTCAGATATTCATAAAAAAAAATCTATGGGCTATTAGCTTTTTGGTGAAAATGGTCAAAACCATGTGGCTGGCAACTTAAAAAAAAACGCTGGCTAGGAAAGTGTTAAAAATAAAGCTTTGCATGTATAAAAGGCAAATCCAAAAGTAGTAATCATTTCTTAAAATGTGGTTCCATTGTTAAACAAATTACAGTAAAACATGTGAAAGCTTTGCATTTATCTGCATAAAATCTTAGCAAATTTGATTTGAATTTCTACTCAGTCACACAGCATGTGCACAAATTGTAAAATAAAGAGACTTTCTGGTTACAACATCTGACACAAGGACACAGAGTCGCTTTCCACCTTGAATGCTGCATAGAGACTATCTTTAAAAGATGCAAGGAATGTGTATATATGCGTGAGTTTATCTGAGACACTGTAAAATGATAAAACTCCAGATGTTGTGTCCACATAAACACCTACTCTCTTACATGAACGAAAGGTCTGAGTATTTATATCAATGTCTTCCGTAGTGTGAGAAACATATGAATGAGATCCACATGTAATCTTCCATGACACATCATTGTTTCCAAGCTGACCGCTGGCCTCCAAAAAACCAAGATCATTATTTTTCCTCTCAATGTCCTTGTATGTCATCCGATCGTCCCCTGCATACCTGTCCATTCAGCCTCCCAGTAACATCGCCCAGACAGACTCTCTCTAGACAGAACTTGTTCAACAGGTTCAAATCTTTCTGGGTGATCAGGATACGGCTGCATCTGTTCTTCTAGTGTCGCTGTTCTGTCTTCATCAGAGAGACACAACCGAACATGAGCTGTGTTTGGATCCAGAGTGAGATGGCAGGCATCTGTGACACAGAAAACACTTCAGATAGAAACTTCAATCAGGCATCTGTGAGACAGAAAACACTTGAATCAGAGCGAAACAGAGAGATGGAGAATGATTCACTTACACTTTCTCATCCCTGGTTTCATGAAGTGTTCACCCATAGGATCAGTTCTGCAGAAGTAAATTAAGAAGAAGAGGAAATTAAGGTAAGCTTATAAGAATGAAAGCAAATAATAACAAAATACCATGTTTGATTTACAAGGAATAGATGAATAAATAAACCACAAATTAAGAAATGAATATCACTGCAACACAGTTTTATCATAAACAGTGTTCAAATATCGAAGCTGGAGTCTTTAATCTGTCTAATGATACTGAGTTTGTCCAGGTAAAGACTGTGACGTTTTAACGGGCAGTGAATGTTGAACAATAGTAATCTGGGGCCATCTATGATCTTTGACTGCTAAGGGGTTAAAAGTCGATCTGGACAAAATTAGCTGCCAAATACATAAATGTGTAATCGCTTCCTGCATGTTCCCTAAAGAACATTGACCATATATTGTTAAAATAATGTTTTTATTTTCTTAATTCCAAACAGCTATACAGATTTTTAATAAAATTCAATTAAAAACATTGATTCATTCAGACATTGAATATGAATGAATCAATCATATGAATGAGATATTTTATCTTGAATATTCAGACCATGGCTTACAAAATCAGTAATTGATTTTGTAAGCCATGGTCTGAATATTCAAGATAAAATTTGAGCTCAGGCAGGAATTATAACTTTTATTCAGCAAGGATGCATTCGATTTTACATCATTGACCCATGGCATACTTGAGTATCTCCAGTAAGCAGTTTGGATCCTTCAGTTTGTTGTAGAGTAGCTTCACTCCTGAATCTCCTGCATGATTGTAGCTCAGATCCAGCTCTCTCAGGTGTGAGGGGTTTGAACTCAGAGCTGAAGACACATAACCACAGCCTTCCTCTGTCACCATACAGCCAGACAACCTACACACAGATAAAACAAATAAGCAACAATGCATTTCTCAAAGAATTAAAGCAAAAATCCTAGTCTTACCTCAGTATCTCCAGCTGACAGTTTGGACTATTAAGTCCATCAGAGAGAAGCTTCACTCCTGAATCCCGGAGGTCATTGTTACTCAGGTCCAGCTCTCTCAGGGGCAAATCTGAACTGAGAATCAAGGAAAAGCGCTCACAACTCTTCTCAGAGAGGTCACACCAGCTCAACCTGCAAGGAAACATTTCAAAATGGTCTTCTATCAAACATCGGTCTCATACAGCGTGCTAAATATCCTTTATTACAAAAAATGATGGATAGTGTCACAAGGATATTTCACCCAAAAATAAAAATTGCTTGTGCATTTCCCCAAATTTCTAATGCTAAATATTATCAATACTTTCCTCAGAACTTGAAGTTTTCTGTCTGTTTTTTCCATCCCTTCTAGGAGATGATTGAGGCCAGAATCCTGCAGGTCACTGCCGCTGAGATCGAGCTCTTTTAGACGATGTGAGATCATCTGGATCGCAGAGACCAGCTCCATACAGCTGTCCTGTTCAAAATGACACTGGGCCAACCTGAACGAGAACAATATCAGCTTTACATTTCAGGCTAGCCAGAAAATATTAACACAGCAATGGAAACGGTAATGACCTCAGTGTCTCCAGATGACAGTGTGGGCTCTTGAGTCCAGCAGAAAGTGCCTTCACTCCTGCCTCGAGACTATAATTGTGACTCAGGTCCAGCTCTCTCAGAGGACCATCTTCTAACTGGAGAGCCGAAGCCACCGTTTCACAGCATTTTTCTGTCAGTCCACAGTCTGCAAACCTGTAAAGATAACAAGATGTTTACTAATCATAAAGAGATTACCTTTAGATTGAATAAATACAGATAACAATAAAGGTAACCTAAAATCTAATTTGCTGCACAAATATATGAGAAATATAGACAAAGAAAAAAATTAGTGGTGGGCATAGATCAATTTTTTAAATCTAGATTAATCTCACTGTGATCTTAAAATTAATCTAGATTAAAATGGCTCATTTGAAATCTGTCGAAGGCATTCAGAAAATGTGTGCTACCAAAATAATGACTGGTGCTTTCACACTTGTTTTCGATTGCCTGGACCGAACCCGAGTTCGATTGCTCCCCCCTCCCTCCGCTGGACCGTGTTCATATTATATTATTTTGGTCCGGGGGGGTGCATTTGCATCATCAAAGCAGCAGCTGTTTACCCCGTTACTTGGTAACGACGTTGAGCGAGAAGGTGGCAAAATGAATAGCGTTGTTTGCCGAACTTTTATATTTTTGTTTTTGAACCATTGATTTTGTTACCAAAGCTTCAGTACGTAATGGCACTTGCGTCTATCTGCCGCGAATGTACTGCAAATGCTCTAAAGAATGCTGACGACGAGCAGAAATGAGATGTACAGCTCTCTGCTTACAGTATATCAGTCACGCTTGTCAGGACTCGAGTACGGTTCGCCGGTGCGCACCAGAGTTCGGAAGCCAGCGCTCACGCTTGATGTGGTAATTTCACAGCATACACACAGGTTCGAAGACTCGTTCTCACTCCCTACAGTGCAATTTGGCTAGGTAGCTATACATCCACGCTAAAATATAACGGTGAAATTCATCATAGCTTGCGTAGTATAGACCCAGCGCCCAACCCAACTTCGAGAATAGATTAACGGCGATATTTTTTTTTATCGCCTGATAAGAGTCTCACGTTAACGCAGCACGTTAACGCTGATAACGGCCCACCAATAAAAAAATATATATTTTATATAGAGCTAATATGGTTTTATGAATTCTATTCATTGTAATCAGTTTAAAAACTATTACAACAGAATCATGAAGAATTAAAATTGAATTGAGGGGAAAATAAAACAGAATTTAGGAAAATATTAAACACAAAACTTTGAAAAATATATATTTGGAGAAAAATTCAACAGAATATATTAAAAAGAACATAAAAAATAATGCTGAAAAAAAATATCTAAACATAACATTACATCAAAGGTACAAAAACCCCAAAATAATATGTAAAAAAAAAAAAAAAAAAAAGATTTTGTCTTTAGCTTTCAACAACTATGAAACCAAGATAATCAAGGTAAAATGATTATTGTGCAGCTTCCGCATCCTGTCCAGATCACCTTTCCTTCACAGCAGTGCACTTTCATTCCATGCATTAGCTCTTAAAGTGACAGCAGCCTAATAAACCTGCTGCAGTCCGTTATCATAATCAAACAACAAATCACTCACTGATCTTGACTGAACAACTCAAGTAGCTTTAATACATTAACCTATATTTAATGTGTACAGTAAGACTATGTTGTTTGTAATAAGTTTCTTTGTTTTTTATTGCATTGCTGACTGTTTACTTGTCTCATGTAATTATATTGAGGACCCTTTTCTTACATTTAGTTAACCTGGTATTAGTTTTTGTAGAAGTGCTGACAATTGTGAAATATAATATTTAAAATGACTCATATCGTGAAATAAGACTTTAAACATATCACCCACCAATAATCATGCGAAATAATCCTGATTTAAATATTGACCAAAATAACTGTGATTATGATTTTTGCCATAATCCAGCAGCCCTAAAAGAATTTGTTGAAAAATTAAACAGAAAGTAATATATCACCTTTCATTTGTATCTACTTACAGGGCTTTTCTGCAGCATCTCACGGCTGGCACGAGCCTCCTGCATCCAGGATATGTGTTGTTGAATGTCTTCGGGTTGAAGTCATCCAGCACCTCTTCTGACATCAGAAGCACATATACCAGCGCTGAGCAGTTTGAGTTGGACATGGTTCTCAGCTGGCCGCTCTCTGACCTCAGATATTTCATGATTTGTTGGTACAGACTTCTGTCTTGCAGTTCCAGTATGCAGAAGAAGTGGTTGATGGATTTATCCGGGCACTTGTCATTGTTTTGCAATTGCTTGATGTATTGGATGGTTTTATTGATGCACTTTCTACTGTCCAGCGTTTCATCCAGCAAGCCGGCGAGGAGTCTTTGATTGGACTCAAGAGAAATGCCCAGCAAAAAACGCAGAAAGAGGTCAAAATGCCCTCGCTCACTATTCTTGGCTTTATCAATCGTCTTTTTCAGCAAAATATACAGCATCTGGTCTTTCTTGGGACGTGAATTTTCCAGGAAGAATGCCAGCTCGTCCATATCCAGCTTCAAATAGCAGAGGAACACATGCAATGCGGCGAGAAACTCCTGCACACTCAAGTGTATAAAGTAATAGACCTTTACCTGATGCAGGACTGAGTCTTTCTTGAAGATTTCAGCGCACAATCCTGTGGACTCTTCACTTGTGTTGATGTCGCATGCTTTCAGATCCTTCTCTTGAAACATGACATTCTCCTTCTTCAGCTGTTCAAATGCCAATTTAGCCAACTTGGAGATAATTTCTTTGTTTGAAACCAAGACTTTTGTGCGATCTCTTTCGGGTTTCTCCTCGTACTTCTGGTTCTTTATGTTCATCTGTATCAGCAGGAAGTGGATGTACATTTCGGTGAGTGTCGAGGGAATGTCCTGTCCATTGTTTCTAGCAAGAATATCCTGAAGAACGGTGGCCGTGATCCAGCAGAACACGGGGATGTGGCACATGATGTAGAGACTACGAGACGTCTTTAGTTGCCTTTAGTCAACACAATGTTTCCCTCGTCCTTTTGCCTCAATAAACAGAATAGGTCATTGCAGTTAATCGGTGTGTCCTCAAATTTGGGCGTTTTCATGGCTTGGTCAATCTTCAGAACCTCATGTTCATTATAGACGTCTGTAATGTCCCCTTCAGTGATGAAGAGTTCAGTGTAAACTTTGTTGAGATGCGTTTTGTTTTCTTTTTTGCCCTCAAAAACACGTCCTGTTCTGGCCTTCATGTTGTCTTTGTTTTTTTTCAGGATTTTTTGCAAGACATCATCCTCTAGAACAAATTAAAAACACAAGAATTATTGAAAATCAACATGACTTCTGCCTTAAATCATTAATATGTTGGGAATAGTAACAACAGCAATTGATCTACTGTAAATGCAAGTCAAATTTATAACCAAATTAAAAATGTGGCTATTGTTTTTGTACCTTGTTTTTTATAAGTCTTTCCCTCTGTCCCTTTGAGGATGGCAGTACGCGTCAGAAACAAAGCATGAGAAAATGCATCATACAGAAATCATTTATTTATTAAAGTGGTAATAAAGCATATTTCCTCAAAGCTTACAAACTATTTGCACTTTCATAGAGACACATGTTAACTGCATATGCTATAATCTTACCAGTAACACCAGTGGAGGAGTTTGAGTAGATGTTTATTGAGCCATGAACAATGCTTTTATTGATAAGTGCCATAATTGCAGTTGCACCTGTTTCAGCATTCAGATCAGCATTGACTTCAGTGTGAAGAGGGCTGATTGTCTGCACTGGGATAGAAACAGAGATTTACACACTTTCTTACATTACAGCTTTAACATTACTGACATTTTATTTAATTACCATTCCTCTGTTCAGCTTGGTTCCTCTGCAGGTCTATCTTTACAGCGTCCTCTGATCCATGACACTCCATCGTCTCATCTACAGCGTCACTGGTATTGTCCGTCTCAAGTTCATCAGCCGTAACTTCTCTTTTTGGCCTTTTGGTTTCGTTGTCCAGATCAAACACTGCTTCCAGAAGCTGCTCTGGATTGGATGCCATCTAGTCTACCTAGGTTTTGTATAAGATCAGAAGAGAGGAGATCTGTGACCAGAGACTTGCTTAGTAGTTTTCTCCAAATTTACACATTAATTATTTAATCACTGGCATCTTAATAATAATAATAATAGTAATAATAATAATAATTATAATTGTTATTGTTGTTGATAATTTATTGATCCTTTACATTGTCATGGCAGCTTCAACACACAAAAACACAGAGCCACTCTTAAATTTTTCTTACTCTGTACGATTTACAATATGAAAATAAAAAATAAATAATACATAAAAATGTACATGAATCAGAAATGAGCAGTTACATACTAGGATATCAAATTTTAATTTGAATAATCCCAAACAAAACCAGGCCTTAATTTCCCTGTTGAATAGCTATCAAAAAGTTATAAGAATAAGAACAGAAGCGGTTTTGATAATGTTTCCTGGTGAAAAACTATACTTGTATTTCAAATATATTCCCTTTTCAATAGTATATGTCAAATATACTAACAAAAAATTGTACCTTCTTTAAATATATAAAAAGTATTTTAGCATCATATTTTCACAACACAACTTTTAACACACTTTAAAATAATTGTATTTTAGTATTTTGTCTAAAAATATAAAAACATATTAAAAAAAAAAATAATATACTTAGAATTAAAGTTCTGTGGACTTTTTAAGTGTTTTCTTATTTGAACATTACTTTAAAACATATGTTTAGTATCTTTAAACTGTATGCTCATAATTGTCATTGTAACAATGCAATGAAATTATATTTTATTTCCTGAAGTTGTAGAATATTTAAAGTTAAATTTGAGTATAATTTTTAAGTTTACTTATTTATGCTTGCAATTCACTTAATTGCATATTATTACGTTCAGAAAGTGTTCAAATGTATGACTAATGCATTAAAAGCCCATTTTTTAAATATATGCCGTGTACAATTGATTACTGTAGTTGTGATTTAAATGTAAATATGTTGAATAAGTTAGCACAGAGAAGAATCGTGTTACAAGAATACACACAAATCTATAGTAAAATACAATGCAAGAAAATATGGGTTGAGTCTTATCAGAATTCAAATGTCTCTTCAAGTTGGTCTGTGACCAATCAGATTGTGTTTCTCAATGCCTGCTGCCAATCAGCGGCAGAGCTGCTGACGGGACTCGTCTTACTCTCACTCACTCACAGGAGGTTTGCAGGTGAAGTACAATGTTACTATGCATTATTTATTTAACAAAACATCGAAATGGAAAGTAAATCGCTCATTCGCAGGAATTCAGACCAGTTCAATCAAGTGACATCGCAGCCTGACCTTGATGGCGACGACAACCAGCTCGGAATAAAATAGCCTAAGCAATCCCTAAAAGTCCTGATGTTTTGATTTAAGTAATAAGTAAGACTAATGTAAACTTAAAAGCAAAGTTGTATGAACATGCCGCCTGACATTATCTCTTGTATATTCTGTTAACAGATGCCATTCTTCATGAGTTTTTGCATCTCTGATGTGTAAGCCGCCATCGGACACAAGTGTAAAAATTAGCAGCTCATCAGAAAATGGAATATAATGTCTCATTTGTATTTGTGTGTAGAGGGTCAGTATGGCATATGGCATCTTCCAGTGTTCTTTGAATGAAAAACATGGTTGAAAAACATTTTGTTCAATTTTGCTGAAATTTAAATAAAAACGTTGTACTTGTTAATGAACTGTCTCTTCATTAGTGATGGTGTTACATTGTATTTATTTGAATGGCCTGGAAAACAAATGCATTCAACATTGGAAAACATTTCTCTTAATTAATTCATTAAATGTAGTTAAGCACATTAAAAATACTGTATTGTGTGACATTTGTATTTCAAAGTATACTGTACGAAGTATAGCTAAGTAATAACAAAATAAATTGTTATTGACGACAAAGTGTGTAATTTTTAGTATTTGGAATAAGACAAAAGTACTGAGCATACAATATATTATTAACTGTAAAATAATATATTCATAGTATATTGCTTGTGTGTTATAATACAAATAAAGTACACTTTAATATCACCAATCAAGCATGCAATTAGTCCCTACACAGGCAAGTGTACTAAGAATACTTGAAGCTGTGCAAGTTTAGCACATAAAAGTACAGTAAATACAAATAAAGTTATTCTTTAATACAACTACAATATACATAGTACGAAATTAGTTGTTTCAAACAAAGCACACTTCAAGTTAACCATTAACACACTTGAAGTATACTGATAATTAGTCTGGCTGCAAGTATTCTTAGCATACGGTGTTTCCCACCAGGGTTCACATACTGTACACATGCTCACTGAAAGTCCAAAGTCTCATCTAAAAGCTTATTCACACCAATAGAGTCTGGGAAACTGCGTCATTGCACATTGCATTACGGGCAGTCGACGGCTTGTTTTAGGACACGCTCAAGAGCGTACAATGATAACATATTCGAATCACTAGAGAAAAGAAACTGACTGTATTCACGTTAATACTTTTTAAGAACTGCTTGCACTCACTTGCCACAATGAATGTAATAATGTATGTGCAATGTACATCACATTTCATACTATCAGAAATCATACAGCCGTCTTCTATCGCACCACACACAAGACTACACATTGATTTCTCTTTTGCAGTTTTTTTTTTTTTTAAATAGCCTAACACAAAAGTCTGTATCTGAAGTTTAAAATAATATTGCTTGATCTCAGCCAGTGGATCATTTATTCAATCAACATATATCATATTGCCCTAAATCCATAATGTTAAAGCATTAAGGGGTAACATAAGATTATGGCCCGTAATGCAGCTTTGAAATTATGTGAATTGTGAAAGCAACTACAGTACTAAAAAGTTTTACTGGACTTAAAAAGGTACAAGAACAAGATTAATTCTACTGGGAGAAGCCGAACAATGAAGAATTTCCAGATGTGTTTAATACATTATTTATGTTTTGAGCACAAATATAAGCGGTTTAGAAATTACAAATCTGTAATATATCGGTTATGAACAATATATATATGAACACAAATTATAAAGACATATTTTGGGTAATCTGTTTATTTTCATTGAGATTTACTTTCACCTGTTGTTTCCAAGCTGATAAACTGAAACATTGCGCCATAACACAGCAAGCGTTCACCATTCATTTAACTGTATAACACAAGTTTTAGCATCTACCTCCACTACTACTCATTCTCTAATGTAGCGTCTGTGTCCTAAAGTCCACGGATGCATTGCGTTGCTGACGTCACGTTCCCATTCTCCATAACGATTTCTATAATCAGGGATGCAAACGCGGGTGAGTGGTAAAAAAGACGAGAACACTGCATGGAGAAAACATTCTCAGAGGTCAGGACACTTTTTTAAATTTGTATATTTACTTTTCATGCTTATTTCTAGGCACTATTAAGTATCTTTGCACTAATTCTAACAGGTAAGAGGTAAAAAAGTTGTCTTATGTAGGGCAGAACAACCTTTTATAAAACACAAAAAAGGATTCAATAGATGTGGGATCTGAATACATAAACAAAACAAAAACAAGAAGCCAACAACCAGATCAAATTATGTTGGAAATCATCTTAGCTTCTTTATTAACACTCACAACTGAAAACTGAAGATCCTCTGGTTACAAATGCATCAATATGGGACACTCTGTACACCACCTCGTAAGTAAAACCCTATTTCTTCTGATGTTTAGCCACCAGAATTTCAAGGGCCCACTTCCTTTGTTCCCTCGAGGAACTCCCACTGCGCCGAACGACGATTTGGGGATGCTCCTAAGCATCAGCGAATCTGAAGTCTGAATGAACACTAGTCCAATCCGATTGGTCGTGGCGTGATGACGCCATCGTGACGGCATACCCGAAGTATAAAAGGGAGCCGCGCGTAATGGCGGCAGTTATTGCTCTTCAGCATAGCGCTCTCTGTGATTGTCTGTCTATTTACTGTTGTTTGTCCAGTTGTGCAAGTGTGTGAAAGAAGTAGGCGAGAGAAAGCAAGAGAGTTTAAGCAGTGTGTGCATCCGTGTCCCCGCTACATTTCGGGCTCGGATGCACACCTGCTTTGTGTGCAATGCCTGGGTGTTCAGCATGCTCGGGCGGCTCGAGGAGCCGCCAGAGCGCGTGAGAGCTGACACTCAGGCTGCTCCGCCTCGGCTGGCCGTGTTCGATGAGGCCGGCCAGCCTCGTGAGCCCCGTGGATCAGTCCCGCATTCGCCGAGGCGGTGCGGCGAGGCCGGTCATGGGGCTCACGGATGGACATGTCAGCGAGACTTGGGACTGCTGAGGCATCTTCCCAGTCTTTGTCTGTCAGTTCAGATGTTCTCCTTCCCGTGTGGAAGCTCGCGATGCGGCTTCTTCCCCGGGCGGAGGACCCGATGCTTGAACGGTCTGATTCTGGGAATTAGACGCGTGCTCAGCATCGGGCAGTCGGGTTATAACGAGCTCGCCACTTCTTATATGCAAGACTCAATCTCATGATTGCCGAGGCAGCGTGCAGGTATGGGTCTGCTATTAAGGTGAACACACGCGATCGGTGTGCATGGAATACTGGTTGACGATAAAACAGTATTGCCTGATGATTAGGCTGCATTTAAGTCTGAGGATTTAAATGAAATATTATTCGACTCTAAGGAGTTAGATATTCAGCCTGTCATTCAGACCATGTTTCACCTTGATACTGTTTGGCTTTTTCTCGAGCGATGAAAGCCAATTGTACTATGACGAAGTTGAACCAAGTTGCTGAGGCAACGGTGGTTTATGAGTCCGTATAAATACAATAAAACAGTGTCGCCTGAGGATTATGGCTACATTTAATTCTGAGGAATTAAATAAAATATGATCTGACTTTGAGGAGTTAGATATTCAGCCTATCATTCAGACCATGTTTCACCTTATTGTGGCTGTATTTAATTCCAAGGAATTAAATTAAAATATTATCTGACTTTGAGGAGTTAGATGTATTTTTATTCAGCCTATCATTCAGACCAGGTGACTTGTCTGGATATTCATCTAGGTGGAGCCCTCCTGAAGTTGATGTCGTTTCTCGCCGCCTTGTGGCCTGCTGAGGTTGCTTCTTCCGCGGGCGCTTGGGGAAATCGATGTGGTAATCCCGCCGCCTATGACGCTCGGGCCACATCGATTTTCTCAACGCACGCTGCTCCAGCCGCCTCTGAAAAGACCTGCGGCTGGGCAGCTCGCGTCCGCACACAGAGGCTCGCTTCCCAACTACTCCCTGCCGGTCAGCCGCTTCAGGGGTTGGGGACGAGGCTCGTGTAACACCCGACGCCTCTCTCCCGGTCGGAGCGATCGAGGTCGCCTCCTGTGGAGTTTTCGAATCGATGCTGTGCTCCCGCCATCAAATATGCTTCGGGCCACATCGCTTTCGCACGCACGCTGCTGCACCAGCCGCCTCTAGCAAGACTTGCGGCGGTCCAGCTTAACGCCAGACGCGACACCGAAAATCTTCTCGATTTCGCCCTGCCGTTAGCCGCTTCAGGGGTCGGGAGGAGGCTCGGTTGACACCGAGGCCGCCTCGAGAGGCTGGTTCCTTAGCAGATTATCTTGGCGCAGGGTTATGCCTCCGGATATATCTGCAGGTTCGGGTAATGGAACAGGAAGTTCACTCTCGCTGGTAAGGAGGCCACAGAATGTGCTCCTCCGCCAGACAGGGAGTCCGGGTTTTACAGCCGGCACTTCATAGTTCCTAAGAAGGATGGCGAGGCGCCCAACTTTAGATCTGAGGTACTTGAATCGTCTCTCTGAGGAGATTCAGATTCAAGATGCTTACAGTTCCTCCGCTAGATTCAGATCCAGTCTGAGGACTGGTCTGTCACGACGGGTCTAAAGAGGACGATGCTTCCCTGTATCCATCCTTCTGTGTCACAGGAAGTTCCTGAGGTTCGCTTGGGGCAAAGCATACCAATATCGGGTTCTTCTATACGGCCCAGCCCTTCCCCTCGCAAAGTAAGTGGTAGCAGCAGTTCGGCATTGAGGTGTCGCCCTGGGTGCTCTCACTGCTTGGGGTTGAGACTTACACGCAGTAGCGTGTTGACGCCTTCCCAGAGAACTGTGTTCCTGGGAGTTGTATGGGATTCTCTACGCTAGGGCACAATTGTCTCCCGCACGACGAGTCCATACGGGCGGTGGTCTCTAAAATGAAGCTAGGCCACAGCATCACTGTGAAGCAGTTTTAAGGACTGCTGGGGCTCATTGCGGCCGCGCCCAACAGAATATCTTTTGGCCTGCTGCACGAGACCCTTACAGTGGTGGCTGAAATCAGGGGTTTTCTCGAGGGGAAAACCGCTCTGTATGATCAGGGTAACGCGCAGATGCCTTCGCTCCTAGTCATATGGAAGAAACCTTGGTTTCTGTCCCAGGGGCCAGTGTTGGGAGCATCACGCTTGCCGGAAGACCGCTTCAACGGATGCCTCCTCACTGGCTGGGACGTGGTCATGGCGGCCGCTGCGAGAGGTCTGTGGGAGACCCGGCATTTCTCCTGGCACATTTACTGCCTGGAAATGCTGGCGGTCTACAAAGCTCTGAGGGGCTTTTTCCCAGACCTCCGCGCCACCATGTCCTGATACAGAAGTAAACCAGGTGACTTTCCTTGAGGGGAAATCCATTCTGTATGATCAGGTAACGCGCAGTGGCCTTCGCTCCTAGTCATATGGAAGGAACCTTGGTTTCTGTCCCAGGGGCCAGTGTTGGGAGCGCCCTGTTGCCGGAGATCCGTTTCAACAGACGCCTCCTCACTGGTTGGGGCGCGTCATGGACGGCCGCTGCGAGGGGCCTATGGGAGGGCCGTCCATTCCTCCTGGCATATAAATTGCCTGGAGATGCTGGCGGTCTACAAAGCTCTCAGGAGCTTTTTCCCGACCTCCGCGCCAACATGTCCTGGTGCGGACAGACAATACGGCTGTCGAAGGCACCTCAATCATCAGGAGGTTCAGGTCGCGCCCTCTGTGCAGACTGGCGCATCTAATCCTCCTGTGGTCCCAAGGGAAACTGTTGTCCATTAGGGCAATGTATGTCCCGGGGGTCCAAAATCAGGGAGCAGACATCCTGTCGAGGCAGGGGCTGAGGCCCGGGGAGTGGCGACTCCACCCAGAGGTGGTGGAGGCCATGGGCAAGAGGTTCGCCCAGTGGAAGTGGACCTATTTTGCGTCTCGAGAGACGCCCCACTGTCCACTGTGGTTCTCCCTCACGCATCCAGCCCCGCTGGGGTTGGATGCCATGGTTCAGACGTGGCCGAGGCTGCGTCTGTACGCATTTCCCCTGATTGCTCTGCTCCCGGAGTCCTGGAAAGGGTCCGTCGACAAGGGGTCAGCCTACTTCTGGTAGCACCCTGTTGGCCGACTCGAGTATGGTTCTCGGATATCATAGCTCTGCTGGCAGGTCATCCGTGGCAGATTCCTCTGAGGAGGGATCTCTGTCTCGGCGGCGGGCGCAATATTTCACCCCCGGCCCGAGATTTGGAACCTTTGGGTCTGGTACCTAGAGGCTGGCCTGTCGGCAGAGGTGGTAGAGACGTTACTCAGTTCCAGGGCTCCGTCTACAAGGAGACTGTACAGCCTCAAGTGGAATGTATTTTCCACTTGGTGCAGGGAGCGTGAGGTGGACCCAGTTAACTGCCCGGTGGTTTTCAGTGCTGGAGTTCCTCCAAGATCGCTTCATGGTCTAACCCCGCCCACACTCAAGGTGTACGTGGCTGCCATTACGGCTTTCCACACTCCTACGGGTGATGGGCCTTTGCAGGCACCGGCTGGTTGTACAGTTCCTCCGTGGGGTTCGGAGGATGAGGCCTGTGGCTCAATCCAGAGTTCCAACATGGGATCTGGCAGTGGTTCTCGGAGGGCTGGCTGAGGCCCTTCGAGCCATTGAGTCGGTTGAACCAAAGAACCTGACCCTTAAGGTGGCTTTTCTCTCTCCATTACCTCTCTGAGGAGAGTGGGTGATCTCCAGGCCTTGGCGGTAACGCCGACTTGCCTGGAGTTTGCCCCGGTGGAGTAAAGCCATCTTACACCCTAGGCCAGGCTACGTGCCTAAGGTCCCATCAAGGGTGGTCAGGTCTTTGGTTCTGCAGGCATTTCATCCTCCGCCTCACGTGACGGCGGAAGAAGGAGACTTCACCTGCTCTGCCCGGTTAGGGCGCTTTAGAGTGTATTTGGCGAAGTCGGCACAGTGGAGGAGATCTCAACAACTGTTGGTGTGTTTCGCTCACCCAAGAAAGGGTTGCCTGCCTACTCAGACAATCAGTAACTGGATTGTCCAGGCGATAACCATGGCCTATCAGGTGCGCAGTTTGCCTTCACCTATGGCCGTGAGGGCACATTCCACCAGAGGCATGGCCTCTTCGGTGGCCCTCCTTTCTGGGGTCCCCT
Organism: Gobiocypris rarus; assembly: GCA_023029165.1. Classification (NCBI taxonomy): domain Eukaryota; kingdom Metazoa; phylum Chordata; class Actinopteri; order Cypriniformes; family Gobionidae; genus Gobiocypris; species Gobiocypris rarus. The sequence goes on from CM040914.1 coordinate 51,835,864, forward strand.
TGCAGGATATCTGCGAGGCGGCTGGGTGGGCTACCCCACACACCTTCATCAGGTTTTATAGCCTGCATCTCCCTACGACGCCTGGCGCTAGGGTGCTCCAGTCCTAGTTGTGCCCGGTCTCCGGCTTCACACTAGGGCAGGCGCTACCTCGGTGTGGCCTAGTGGGTACTCGTTTCCTCAAATCGCCGCTCCGACGCAGTGGGAGTTCCCTCGAAAGGGAACGGCTCGGGTTATGTATATAACCCTTGTTCCCTGAGAAAGGGAACGAGCACCGCGCCGCTGGCCGCCACACCTCGCACGCCTGGAGCGCATGCTTCAGAGCAATAGCTGCCGCCATTACGCCGCTCCTTTATACTTCCGGTATGCCGCCACGATGACGCCATCACGCACGCACCAATCGGATTGACTAGTGTTCATTCAGACTTCAGATTCGCTGATGCTTAGGAGCATCCCCAAATCGTCGTTCGACGCAGTGCTCGTTCCTTTCTCAGGGAACAAGGGTTATATACATAACCCGAGCCGTTTGCTGCATGCCTCAGCCTTACCCGCTTTTCATTTATAATTTTATTACCTTGTAATGTCACTCTTCGCAAAATTAGAAAAAAAGATCAGAGTGATTCCATACCTAACATCAAGAATTCACATTGTAAATAGTGAGCATTTAATTCTTGAGATCAAAAATGCATAAACTGTGAATGAATAAAAGCTAAAATGGCTTGCCACAGCAAACTACTGCGTTTAATAGTATGCATATTAAACCAAAAGCATGCAAAACAGAACGACAACCAATTTATTAACCATTTAATGTATATCAATGACAGTTTATTAAACCTATTATTACATTTTAGTCAGGTTAGATTTCATATCAAAGACGAAAAGAGTTTGGTTTTAATCAGTATAAAACCATATTCAGCAGGAAAACCCCAGACACAGATTTCACATGGCACAGAGAAGAAAACACAAAGTTGGGAAATATTAAACACTCACGATACATGTCCTGCAGCTCGCAGAGCTTATTTCACTTCAGAATGGCGTCGTTTCCTCCTTATCAGTCCAACTCTGGTAGGACAAAATAACATCCCGTCAAAAATCGCGATTTTGTGTTCCACCTGAAGGGGGCGCTGATTTTCAAATATAGGCCTAATTAAACATGAGGGATATTAAACTGTGCATCAGGGTTAATCTTTCACCTGCTCGACTGCAGCAGTTTTTACCTTTCAGGACTTGATGGTGTGACTGTAAAGCCAGTATTGGGATTTACTGAAGCTACTCATCATCAATGCTAAATACTGACTTTAATACTCACATAAAGCTATGGAGATCATAATTCCTATCCATAAGACTTAGATCATGGAATTACTCACAAAGGATAAATCATATTTATATATGGTAGTATGCACACATGCACACATGCACACACACACACACACACACACACACACACACACACACACACACATGTGTGTGTGTGTGTGTGTGTGTGTGTGTGTGTGTGTGTGTGTGTGTGTGTGTGTATGTGTGTGTGTCACAAAGGCATGTCACAAAGGCATGTGACATTTTTGCAACATCAAAAAATAAAATTAAGTTGCAGTAATGATAGATTCATTACTGTAAGAGAAGTGGTGACAGAAAATGTGTTTAGAGTGGGAGGGCGGGTTAGAGTAGTGTGGTGACTATAAGCATGAATATGAATTAGCTTGTACACACTTTTCAGCCTGTGATATGTTCTTTGTTACACGGCTTGAGTTCCCTTTTTACTTTCATTAATGCACTGCAACATCTCCTTTCTCCACTTATGTAATGTTCCACTATGTATTTTGTTTGGGTTATTGTTCTGCAATTCTTGAGGGGCTAATATTAAATAAAGTCAATCATAAATGTAACCAAGCATATATCAAACAATCTTATGTCTCTGATTTTGATTTATCCACGATAATGCCAAGGACACAGATCTCCAGTGAGATCGAGGAGTATTCAGGTTTGACTGTTAACCCTTAAACGTCTTAAAAAAGTCTTCAGTGACCCAGGACGTCATTTTCTACCCTCCTCCTCACTAATTTTTTTAAGTTAAACATCAACCTAATGAGTATTCCTCAATCAATTCATTATAAACATAAGAAAAATAGGAATGATAATAGGAATGCCTTTTTTCCCATTCATTTTTTTGTAAGTATATATTTTTTTCTGCACAACACTAATTGAATCTTTGATGACTGTGCAATTCAATTCCTTTATTCCACAAGGTGGCGATGTCTGATGCACAATGATGAAGTGACATTTCACTCATAGTCACAGCAGGCAGAAAACAAAAGAATATGGAGTATCATCTGCAAAGCTTGAAATGACTCAGTGATTCAAATATTAATGTCACTGTCATTTGATGGTGGATCTGGTGAAGAAGCTGTCAGAGATCAAAATGTTGATTTTGAAGATGTTGAAAATGATAAATTATGATTAATCAGGGGTTTTCAAACTTTGCTGTCCACTGAACCCCCTGAGATATGGAAAAATAGTTTGCAGGTGCATTTTGAAATATTTTAATTCATCATGAATGTCATGTCAGTTTTACTGAATTATCAAACGCATTGAAAGACAACAATATACGAGCGCTGTAAAAGGTTTTGCCAAAAACTCAACTGACTCTCTTCTCTCCTGTATGATTTCTCTTTACTGTGCATGAATTATGAGCTTCCAGAACTTCTGATTGAGGCTGTGTGGGACCTCCTAATTCAACTCCTGTTCACAAATTAAACATAGAAATAAAAACAGTATAAATAGCAGTTTTAATCAAAATAGTACAACATTCAAACAGAGAGCAGAGCGTAAGCAGGAGGTTAAACTTCACAGCCCATGTTAACAGATTAGCATTTGACAATGGGAGACTGGCTGTGTATGTCGCCTAAATCAGGAGCAGAAGCGTCAGTGCGCGATCGTTTCGATTGCACGTACTCTGTGTATAGGACGCGGTTCTGGGCGCACATTCTGAATTAAAGCCACAGTGCATTGTTCTGATCAAAACTGACCTGATTAACGCTATGAAAATAGCTAATATAATCACCATTATAATCAGTGAATGTGTTCTGCGTGTTTCACAAGCACCATATGACATCCGACCTGTGAGAAAAAAAAAACTCATCACTGCCAGAAGTTTTTGCTCAAAGTTCAAAGGCCAGTGTTTAAATGATTAAAACTAGCTGTTAGGGTTTTAACATTAAGAGTACTTTTATCACGGTTGAACTACCTTTATACAGTTCATGTTTCTTTGTGTATGGGACAGAGTGTGAAACACAGTCGCATTTGCAGCAGATATATGCTGCCCATCATAAATCAAAGCACTCTGAGACAGATCATTTGTGGTGAAAATGTGATCCGACCTCGAACAGAACCAACTGCAAAAGTACTGATCATTTTTGGACTAAACCAGCTGCCGTAGTCAGCTGCGCTGACATTATGTGCATGACATTACCTGATAGATCATTGGCAATATTTTCGGAAGATAAGCATGTCAGAGTTAAGAATAATTAATGCGCTGAAGTGACGTGATGCATGCTCATCAGTGTGGTTCAAAAGGAACCAAAAGCTGAAAAATGCAACAATGTATAATTGTTTGCCCTTGGTTGATCAAATTAACTGAACTAGAGATGTGAAAGCACCCTTAGTACATATTTATTTCGATTCCAGTGTAGACATCACTGATTATTATGGGTTATATTGTATTTTGTCACAGCACCGGCTCGTATCAGTGTAGATATGGTGTTGCGCACAAATCCTCTGCCATGGTCCTGTCGATCCTCTCACTTAGTCTTGTCACGTGACCAGTGAAATTTGACTCCTGCAGCACTGTGTGTGTGTGTGTGTGTGTGTGTGTGGGTGTGAGTGTGTGGTTCGTGCTGGGTGAGCAGAGCAGCGTTAAAATAGTTTAATAAAAGTGACTGTTATCCAACTCGTCTTTTCTCGTAGCATGATACATTACCTGATAGATCATTGGCAATATTTTCGGAAGATAAGCATGTCATAGTTAAGAATAATTAATGCACGCTTGAAGTGACGAGTGATGCATGCTCATCAGTGTGGTGTGAAAAGGAACCAAAAAAGCTGAAAAATGCAACAATGTATAATTGTTTGCCCTTGGTTCGATCAAATTAACTGAACTAGAGATGTGAAAGCACCCTTAGTACATTTTATTTCGATTCCAGTGTAGACATCACTGATTATTATGGGTTATATTGTATTTTGTCACAGCACCGCACCGCTCGTATCCAGTGTAGATATGGTGTTGCGATAAATCCTCTGCCATGGTCCTGTCGATCCTCTCACTTAGTCTTGTCACGTGACCAGTGAAATGTGACTCCTGCAGCACTGTGTGTGTGTGTGTGTGTGTGTGTGGGTGTGTGTGTGTGTGTGTGTGTGTGTGTGTGTGTGTGTGTGTGTGTGTGTGTGTGTTTCGTGCTGGGTGAGCAGAGCAGACGTTAAAATAGTTTCTGATAAAAGTGACTTTTATCCAACTCTCGCCTTTCTCGTAGCATGATATTATTTAGCCTATTTGTTTAATTTCTAATGATTTAATTAATATTGAATTAATTGCTCGTAATCAACCAACGAACCCCCTGCAATTCCCTCGCAAACACCTGTTTGGGAATCTGCTCAAACTGAACTCTTCCAAGCTCCAAAATGTAACAAAATATGCTTCATTTTATTCTTCTGTAATAGTTACTCTAAGAGTTTTATATCACTGCGACAGGTAGAGATGCCTCTGTGTTAGACATAGATCCGGGTCGCTATAGACCCGAATATGTAAGAATGATTGGCGAAACATTCATGTTTTTAAGGGTTAATCAACTGGATGTCCACAGTCTTTTATGGCATAATGGTGGAGTAGTCACATGTTTCCTGCCCGTCAGAAGTCCTGTCTGAATGGTGTGTGGCTGAAAATTTGACGGTGGAGTAGTTGAGATTGTCAGAGGGGCTGCTGGGTAATTGTGCTAAAGCATAGACGGAGGCGTCGTGTTCATCAAATACAGGAAAGACCAAACTGTAGTCAGGATGATCAAGTGTGTTACAGATCTCTTCGTAATCAGAGACAACGTGAGTGGCCTGACAGAAGAGAAAAGAAGAGAGCAGAGTGGAGAAGATGATTAGACTCCACAAATAAAAGACCAAACTCAAACATGAGGTACATGAGGAAACTCACGTCTCCATTTGGTTCCATATCGCCGTTGGGCAGATGCTCAGTCGGGCCTTGAACCACATCCCTAGGCTGTCTTCCTGTTTTGTGATTTATTGTTTTGTGACTCTGAAGTTCAGTTTGACTAGGAAAATGAGATGTAATAAAAATGGTTTGTGATGTGACGGTTACCTTCTTTCTTCTGTCTCCATCTGAGATACATGAACAGTGAGAATCCAAACCCGATCAGGATCCCTATGACCACCAGCAAGATGAACATGATAAAACCTTGAAAAACAGACAAAAAACAACATGTGGATATGACTCTACATTTCTGAGGAACATTGAAAGGCTTTCAAAACTTTAAGCGACTGAACTCATCATCCCTGGTTCTGGTTTTGATGACACTGAATTGTTAGACGGTGGGGAAAACACTGAAGGTGTTGATGATGATGATGATGATGATGATAGAGGGAATACAGATGTGACGGGTCTGTTAGAAGCAGTTTCTGCTGTCGCTGGTTTGCTGGTGTGATCTGCAGCTGTTGTGGTTGGTTTAGGTGACGTCCTCTCTGATGTGATTGAAGCACAAATGATCATTGGGTTTAATGCATGACAGTCTGTAGTTTAGTTATTACAGATATGATGAGAATAAAGAAGAACGATTAAGCAACGCTTTTAAAACATTGAGCATGCATTTCAGAATAAATATGCAATGCCATTTTTAGCAGAAGGTCATGTGATCTCTTTTTCCCCTGACACAGCTGTTAGTAACGCTTCATTAGTGTCGAGGGTGTGGTGCTTATGTGTGACCAGCGATGTGTGTTTGGCATTCTCACTACAAAGAAGGAATCATTAGTGTTTTGTTCTCAAACATAATATCAAATGATCTTACCATCATAAATGTTCAGATCTGTCACTGAAATCCACCTGCTCTTCTGTTGTCCTCTCTCTACAGCTCCACACCAGTATCTCCCAGAATCCTCTAGTGTCAGATCAGTGATGGTCACAGTAAAAACTCCTGCCAGCAGTTCATCCCTCAGAGAGAATCGACCGTTACTGTTTGTGTCTGATGAAACTTTGATACCCGATGTCTCACAGAGCGACCTGTCGCTTCCTTTGCAGATGAATTTGACATTGCTCTTCACATCTTTTTCATAACGGCAGGTGATGTCCAGATGCTGTCCAGTCACACCGGACACGACAGACACTAAATCAGAGCATAAACGAGAGGTTTAAGTGTGTCAGTGTCCTGGAGGGATAGTGTCTGTTTCATCAGATACTCGTGTGAGTAATGTCATCTACTGCAGCTTTACATTCACTCACACTGTTCATCACTGGGAGCTCCGCACAGACACTGATCATGGACAGAACATCGCTCACTACGGAAAGATCTGATCTGACTAAACATAAACACACACCGAAATCTTGAGGTGCATAAAAGAACTTTTAACTGCGGACAAAACTTAAAGGAAATTAAGTCTGAGAATTTGAGTTGCTCAGTTTTATTTTCAGTTTTTTCTAATGAACTATTTCTTGGCAAATGAAACTGCGTGTCATGTGATGTGTCAGGAAGTGATGCGGGTCAGTATTTGTGTTGGTGTGGGGTGAACACTCGCTCATCATCTGCAGAGGATACTGTGGTTTCTGTTATCTCGCCTCTACATCTTTACAAACACAATACTCTCACAGACACACAGAGACTACAGTAATGTTACTTCTCCAGTATATTAGTCATATATTCATGATGTGTATTTGACACCATATCTATGAGCACTGTCCACTTCACTCATATACAGTACAATCTGACTTACCAGGTTTAACTTCCAGAAGAATCTCTGTATAGATATCAAACTTTCCCAGTCCTGTCTTCACAGCACACCAGTATTGGCCTGCATCGCCTGTTCTCAGATCAGTGATGGTGACGGTGAAGATGTGTGTCGAGCTGTCATCGGTCAGAGAGAATCTCTTGTCTTTAGCTGCAGATCCAGATTCAACAGGAATGACTTTATCTTTCAGTGGGTTTACTGGACATTCTCCTCTGCAGAGATATTTATCATTTGTTTCATATTTAGACGCATAAGGACACCGTATATCAACTTTTCCTCCTTCATGTCCAGTGAAAGTCTCAAATGCCACCACTGAAAACATAAAGAGAGAGAAACGCAGCTCAGAGCAAACACGGACCTGATTGAGAACAGGTGCTCAGAATAAACACTGAATAAACTCTTACCTGACATGAGCAGCAGGTTAAATATGAAGAGTTTCTGATCACAGATCCGGATCATTCTGTTCTCTCTGTGTGCCGCTGGTGGCCGCTCTCAATGAAGAGCCGCTCTCTCTCTCACACACAAACACACACACACACACACACTCTCGCTCTCGCTCTCTCTCTCTCTCTCACACACACACACACACACACACACTCTCTCGCGCTCGCTCTCTCTCTCACACTCTCTCTCTCTCTCTATGAAATGCAGATGGAGCTCCTCTATTGACGTCTTCATTGAATAAATTCAATCTTATATTTACAGTTATTCATTTAGCAGACAAATACATCCATTTTCCTTTACTGACAAATTAAATAAAAAGAAAAAACTCTATGCAAAAGAGATTTGTGTGAACATCAATTTACTTGCCTGAAGTAGCAGGCAATCTGTGTCAAGCACTAACGGCTCATCTAGATAAGAAGACACGACGGACACGTATCTTTCAGAATACCACAGCAAGTGATAGACGTCATTTAATTTCCGTCTCGGTTAACTAGATCAGATATAGTCTGGCTATGAGTAACACACTTTTAGCCAAAATATCCTTGAATTGGGTTACATGTCGTTTTTGCAAAGCTGCAAAGGGTGGGCCGACTCCATATTAAACTCTACGGATTAAGAATGGGATGGCATTATAGTTCATGTGCATGTGAAGGCAGGCGTCCCAAAACTTTTAGATATATAGTGTGTGTCGAGAAATAGGTCGGACATCAAGTCCTTGCATTTGGACAGAATGCAATGTTTGGATGAAAATGTTTTGGTCCTGAGACTTACACAGAAGATCAACAGGTATGTGCATTGTTTAATATGTAGATCACTTCTATTATTCATTGCTATCAGGATGTGAATCAAATTTCAACCAGAATAACAAAAAAGTGTCTATCAGAAAAAAAAGAAAAAAAAAATGCCTACCCTACCTTTAAACAACAATGTATTGGTTGATTATCCACAGCTGGACGGTCAGGTCTTCAGGCAGAAGAATGAATTATGAATTAAAGGATTCATGAAATGTGATTACTTCATATCACAACAAAGGAAACTAAAGATCTGGATCGGTCACAGTTTAAGGAGTCCAAAGACAAAGATGAGCCAAAAGATCAAATCCAAAGGTTTTAATGAAAGAATAAACTCAGACAGTCCAACAGAGAGTAACATAACCATGAACTAAGGAAAGACAGGAGCTTTAGTAATGATAATGAACTGAAAGAATCAAATGCCATGGTAACCGATTAGAGCGGGAAAAGTGAACAAAGACAACAGGAAATAATGAAAATCAAACTAAAAGTCCATGAAAATCAAACTATACTAACACATGATTAAACATTTGTCACAGTATCGGTATCAATCAATCAATCAATCAATCAATCAATCAATCAATCAATCAACTTTATTTATATAGCGCTTTTACAATGATCGGTTTAATTTAAATAACATGACATGACACACTTATATTCACAGAAGTTGTTATTGGTTTTTAAGAAACACATTTCCTGTCATGTATGCCTATGGAAGTCGGACGAGCCAATCAGAGTAAGTATGGGGCGGAGCATCACGTGAAACCCCGCCCCATTCTGCAGGCTGCAGCCAGGTCCTCCTTACTTTAGATCTGATTGATGAGTGGTTAGAGATGATCGAATACTGGCACACGACTCAATCAGCTCCATAGTTCAGTATTCAGGACACTGATAATCGCAGAATCCTTCCAGTGCACTAAAACGTTCACTCCCTAAAAAGTCCCACAATGCACTGCTAAACCCAGGGTGCATCGGTGCTCACTATGTTCCCTTAACGGAAGTCCTGAAGTGCGAACGTTAAATCAGGTGAGCCAACTCACTACACATGACCGATAACGACATGTTTTTAAAAATAGAAACCATTATTGTATTTCAGCATTAACATTCATCGCTAGACAGGTAATGAACACAATCTAGCTAACATTTATCATTTATGTATGGCTGAAATGTTGCATGTTTTTGTAACAAGCAAAGTATTTGTCATAATGTACTTTAAATAACATTACAAGTAATGCAAGAAAGATGTCAGCACTGCTGTTGCTCATGAATACCAGTAGTGATGTTGTACATTGAGGACGTCACCGGGAATAGAGTCATCAGTGTCCCAATGTGAAGTGAGCCGGCGTCCTTTACCAGTGCCTGATATACTGGTTCATGAGATCAGGAGCTAGAGAACTGACCCTTAGTTTTCTTTATTCTTACAGACAGTATTTGGGGCTGTCCACACAGAACCCATTTTCCATTCCACCGTGCTGTATTTCCCATTGTTTTTCAATGTAAACTCGCTCTAGACGTCTTTAATAGATGTGCTCGTGTCTTTGCGTAATGGCATGGTATTTCAAAATTACAGCGCTCAAGTTAAAAGATTAAAAATGTGTCTCTAGACTCTGGTCATGGACTAACAATTGCCCATAGTTCCTGCCCTAATAAAGTCCTGTCTGAATGATCTGTAGTTTGATATATGACCGTTGAATAGGTGAGCGTATCAGAGACGTCGTGTTCACCAAACACGGGAAGGCCCGAACCGTAGCCAGCAGGATCATTTGTGCAGACGATCTCTTCATAATGACAGACAGTATGAGTGGCCTGAAATAAGAGAAGAGAGTCACCTGAGCAATGACATGTCCAGCGGTGGTAAAGATGATAAGAATCCACAAATCAGTGGTTTAAGATCAAACTCAGACTGACACATGAGGAAACTCACTTCTTCAGCAAGCAGGTTTTCAGCCGAGACATGAACGACACCTTTCATCTGCAGCCCTGGGTCGTGACACCAGACAAAAAGGAATTAAAGGCCTTTAATTTGACAAGATGTGAAAGTCCAGTTATGTAAATGAGGGTGATACATATTCAATAGCATGTAAAAAAAGAGAGAAAGACAGTTTTACCTTCTCTCTTTTGTCTCAGTCTGAAATAAATAAATGATGAGAATCCGAACACCATCAGTATCATCATGACTGAAGGCATGACAACTTTTGTAAAACCTTGAAAAACAGGCAAAAATTCCCATCTTAAATCCCACGTTCTGTTTTTGAGGGAAATCTGGACAATCAGATATTTGTAAATAACAAAATTTCACGAGTTTGTGTGCCCATATAATCTACCTGAGCTCCGATTGACCCCAATAACAGGCAACGTTGTACAAAATGAGGAGCCGGGGAGGAGGAGGGATGCTGCAGGAACTAAAAATGGGAAGAGGTAAGCTGCTGGTTTTATACCTTGGTATTATTTGGAAGATTAGATGGGCGTACTCCTCCCGAAATTACGTTTATCAACTTCACATGTACCTAATTCTGGTGATGGTGAAGTAACATAAGAGGATGATGAAGCTGGAAAAGATGAAGGTGGTAGTGATGAGGCTGAAGATGTGACGGGTCTGTTAGATGCAGTTTCTGCTGTCGCTGGTTTGCTGGTGTGATCTGAAGCTGTTGTGGTTGGTTTAGGTGACGTCCTCTCTGATGTCACTGAAGCACAAATGATCATTGGGTTTAATGAATGATGTCACATCTACGTAATCTATAGATGAGGACATGAAAGTGCCTCTGTGTCGCCATCTCTGTTTGAAACCTGCAATTGCAGTTATTTGTGGAATTATCATCTTTACGTCGGTTGTGCATCGGCTCGGCTCCTCAGCGCAGATGAACCAAATGTTTTTAGGAGTTTGTCAAGTATCCGAAAGATTATGAACGATTGAACGATTCAAATAGTCGTCACACCGAAGACGGGTTTAATGAGGGTGACGTGTTGAAGTGGCATTTACAGGGGTGAGTTTAATTGGCATGGTCTCTTCAGACATCTGGATACGGCCTGGATATGTGTGGCTGTCATTCATTCACCAAACTGGTGTGATACTGCATTACAATAAATCTAACGATAGCTCACATCACATCAAACCGTGCAAACTATTATCATTGTTATACTGTGTTCTCCAATTGTTAATGTTAACAGCATCAGCATTACGTGACTACATGAGAAAAGGCTTTAAATGATCCGCCACCTGCAGCATCCTCACATCCGATGGTCTAGCCGGACCCCTTTATGTGACGAATGACACTAAGAGATTCTCAAATTGCCTGAGGAAATCCAGCAGTACCACTCAAATTATAACACTTTATTACGAGCTTACGTTTGTGAATCGGGCTGAGGTAAGGAGATAGTTTTGAACACTGGCTGGTTATGGACTGAAATGTATTTTGGATCATTTTTAACCAAAAGAAGTCATGGACTGCAGTTTTAACATAATCTAAATGACAGTCTATAGTTTATACAGTTATTGCAGAGTAAAACTATAAGATTGTTTGCTTGTATATATTGAGCATGCATTTCAGAAGAAGTAGAACAAAGTCATGTGACCACTTCCCGCTGACAAAGTTGTTATTAACACTTCACTGAAGTCGGGGTGTGGTGGAAATGTAGCGCTGTACTGTATGTGTGATCAGCTGCATTTGTTCATTACAGTCTTCTAGTTTAAACAAAGGACAAATCATTATTTAGTGAACTCATTTTACAGTCAGGTTATGCTCTTAAAAATAATATCAAATGATCTTACCATCATAAATGTTCAGATCTGTCACTGAAATCCACTTGATCTTCTTCTGTTGTCCTGTCTCTACAGCTCCACACCAGTATTTCCCAGAATCCTCTAGTGTCAGATCAGTGATGGTCACAGTAAAAACTCCTGCCGGCGGTTCATCCCTCAGAGAGAGAATCGGCCGTTACTGTTTCTTCTGATGAAACTTTGATACCCGATGTCTCACAGAGCGACGGCTCGCTTCCTTTGCAGATGAATTTGACATTTCTCTCCACATCTCTTTCATAACGGCAGGTGATGTCCAGAAGCTGTCCAGCCTCACGGACACGACAGACACTAAATCAGAGCATAAACGAGGTTTAAGTGAGTCAGTGTCCTGGAGGGATAGTGTCTGTTTCATCAGATACTCGTGTGAGTAATGTCATCTACTGCAGCTTTACATTCACTCACACTGTTCATCACTGGGAGCTCCGCTTACAGACACTGATCATGGACAGAACATCGCTCACTACGGAAAGACCTGATCTGACTAAACATAAACACACACCGAAATCTTGAGGTGCATAAAAAGAACTTTTAACTGCGGACGAAACTTAAAGGAAATTAAGTCTGAGAATTTGAGTTGCTCAGTTATATTTTCAGTTTTTGAAACAAATGAAACTGCGTGTCATGTGATGTGTCAGGAAGTGATGCGGGTCAGTATTTGTGTTGGTGTGGGGTGAACACTCGCTCATCATCTGCAGAGGATACTATGGTTTCTGTTATCTCGCCTCTACATCTTTACAATACACAATACTCTCACAGACACACAGAGACTACAGTAATGTTACTTCTCCAGTATATTAGTCATATATTCATGATGTGTATTTGACACCATATCTATGAGCACTGTCCACTTCACTCATATACAGTACAATCTGACTTACCAGGTTTAACTTCCAGAAGAATCTCTGTATAGATATCAAACTTTCCCAGTCCTGTCTTCACAGCACACCAGTATTGGCCTGCATCGCCTGTTCTCAGATCAGTGATGGTGACGGTGAAGATGTGTGTCGAGCTGTCGTCGGTCAGAGAGAATCTCTTGTCTTTAGCTGCAGATCCAGATTCAACAGGAATGACTTTATCTTTCAGTGGGTTTACTGGACATTCTCCTCTGCAGAGATATTTATCATTTGTTTCATATTTAGACTCATAAGGACACCGTATATCAACTTTTCCTCCTTCATGTCCAGTGAAAGTCTCAAATGCCACCACTGAAAACATAAAGAGAGAGAAACGCAGCTCAGAGCAAACACGGACCTGATTGAGAACAGGTGCTCAGAATAAACACTGAATAAACTCTTACCTGACATGAGCAGCAGGTTAAATATGAAGAGTTTCTGATCACAGATCCGGATCATTCTGTTCTCTCTGTGTGTGCCGCTGGTGGCCGCTCTCAATGAAGAGCCGCTCTCTCTCTCACACACAAACACACACACACACACACACACTCTCGCTCTCGCTCTCTCTCTCTCTCTCACACACACACACACACACACTCTCTCGCTCGCTCTCTCTCTCACACTCTCTCTCTCTCTCTCTCTCTATGAAATGCAGATGGAGCTCCCTCTATTGACGTCTTCATTGAATAAATTCAATCTTATATTTACAGTTATTCATTTAGCAGACAAATACATCCATTTTCCTTTACTGACAAATTAAATAAAAAGAAAAAACTCTATGCAAAAGAGATTTGTGTGAACATCAATTTACTTGCCTGAAGTAGCAGGCAATCTGTGTCAAGCACTAACGGCTCATCTAGATAAGAAGACACGACGGACACGTATCTTTCAGAATACCACAGCAAGTGATAGACGTCATTTAATTTCCGTCTCGGTTAACTAGACCAGATATAGTCTGGCTATGAGTAACACACTTTTAGCCAAAATATCCTTGAATTGGGTTACATGTCGTTTTTGCAAAGCTGCAAAGGGTGGGCCGACTCCATATTAAACTCTACGGATTAAGAATGGGATGGCATTATAGTTCATGTGCATGTGAAGGCAGGCGTCCCAAAACTTTTAGATATATAGTGTGTGTCGAGAAATAGGTCGGACATCAAGTCCTTGCATTTGGACAGAATGCAATGTTTGGATGAAAATGTTTTGGTCCTGAGACTTACACAGAAGATCAACAGGTATGTGCATTGTTTAATATGTAGATCACTTCTATTATTCATTGCTATCAGGATGTGAATCAAATTTCAACCAGAATAACAAAAAAGTGTCTATCAGAAAAAATGAAAAAAATGCCTACCCTACCTTTAAACGACAATGTATTGGTTGATTATCCACAGCTGGACGGTCAGGTCTTCAGGCAGAAGAATGAATTATGAATTAAAGGATTCATGAAATGTGATTACTTCATATCACAACAAAGGAAACTAAAGATCTGGATCGGTCACAGTTTAAGGAGTCCAAAGACAAAAGATGAGCCAAAAGATCAAATCCAAAGGTTTTAATGAAAGAATGAACTCAGACAGTCCAACACTGAGTAACATAACCATGAACTAAGGAAAGACAGGAGCTTTAGTAATGATAATGAACTGAAAGAATCAAATGCCATGGTAACCGATTAGAGCGGGAAAAGTGAACAAAGACAACAGGAAATAATGAAAATCAAACTAAAAGTCCATGAAAATCAAACTATACTAACACATGATTAAACATTTGTCACAGTATCGGTATCGGTTTAATTTAAATAACATGACATGACACTTATATTCACAGAAGTTGTTATTGGTTTTTAAGAAACACATTTCCTGTCATGTATGCCTATGGAAGTCGAACGAGCCAATCAGAGTAAGTATGGGGCGGAGCATCACGTGAAACCCCGCCCCATTCTGCAGGCTGCAGCCAGGTCCTCCTTACTTTAGATCTGATTGATGAGTGGTTAGAGATGATCGAATACTGGCACGACTCAATCAGCTCCATAGTTCAGTATTCAGGACACTGATAATCGCAGAATCCTTCCAGTGCACTAAAACGTTCACTCCCTAAAAAGTCCCACAATGCACTGCTAAACCCAGGGTGCATCGGTGCTCACTATGTTCCCTTAACGGAAGTCCTGAAGTGCGAACGTTAAATCAGGTGAGCCAACTCACTACACATGACCGATAACGACATGTTTTTAAAAATAGAAACCATTATTGTATTTCAGCATTAACATTCATCGCTAGACAGGTAATGAACACAATCTAGCTAACATTTATCATTTATGTATGGCTGAAATGTTGCATGTTTTTGTAACAAGCAAAGTATTTGTCATAATGTACTTTAAATAACATTACAAGTAATGCAAGAAAGATGTCAGCACTGCTGTTGCTCATGAATACCAGTAGTGATGTTGTACATTGAGGACGCCACCGGAATAGAGTCATCAGTGTCCCAATGTGAAGTGAGCCGCCTTTACCAGTGCCTGATATACTGGTTCATGAGATCAGGAGCTAGAGAACTGACCCTTAGTTTTCTTTATTCTTACAGACAGTATTTGGGCAGTCCACACAGAACCGGTTTTCCATTCCACCGTGCTGTATTTCCCATTGTTTTTCAATGTAAACTCGCTCTAGACGTCTTTAATAGATGTGCTCGTGTCTTTGCGTAATGGCATGGTATTTCAAAATTACAGCGCTCAAGTTAAAAGATTAAAAATGTGTCTCTAGACTCTGGTCATGGACTAACAATTGCCCATAGTTCCTGCCTTAATAAAGTCCTGTCTGAATGATCTGTAGTTTGATATATGACCGTTGAATAGGTGAGCGTATCAGAGACGTCGTGTTCACCAAACACGGGAAGGCCCGAACCGAAGCCAGCAGGATCATTTGTGCAGACGATCTCTTCATAATGACAGACAGTATGAGTGGCCTGAAATAAGAGAAGAGAGTCACCTGAGCAATGACATGTCCAGCGGTGGTAAAGATGATAAGAATCCACAAATCAGTGGTTTGAGATCAAACTCAGACTGACACATGAGGAAACTCACTTCTTCAGCAAGCAGGTTTTCAGCCGAGACATGACGACACCTTTCATCTGCAGTCCTGGGTCGTGACACCAGACAAAAAGGAATTAAAGGCCTTTAATTTGACAAGATGTGAAAGTCCAGTTATGTAAATGAGGGTGATACATATTCAATAGCATGTAAAAAAGAGAGAAAGACAGTTTTACCTTCTCTCTTTTGTCTCAGTCTGAAATAAATAAATGATGAGAATCCGAACACCATCAGTATCATCATGACTGAAGGCATGACAACTTTTGTAAAACCTTGAAAAACAGGCAAAAATTCCCATCTTAAATCCCACGTTCTGTTTTTGAGGAAATCTGGACAATCAGATATTTGTAAATAACAAAATTTCACGAGTTTGTGTGCCCATATAATCTACCTGAGCTCCGATTGACCCCAATAACAGGCAAAATTGTACAAAATGAGGAGCCGGGGAGGAGGAGGGATGCTGCAGGAACTAAAAATGGGAAGAGGTAAGCTGCTGGTTTTATACCTTGGTATTATTTGGAAGATTAGATGGGCGTACTCCTCCCGAAATTACGTTTATCAACTTCACATGTACCTAATTCTGGTGATGGTGAAGTAACATAAGAGGATGATGAAGCTGGAAAAGATGAAGGTGGTAGTGATGAGGCTGAAGATGTGGACGGGTCTGTTAGATGCAGTTTCTGCTGTCGCTGGTTTGCTGGTGTGATCTGCAGCTGTTGTGGTTGGTTTAGGTGACGTCCTCTCTGATGTCACTGAAGCACAAATGATGGGTTTAATGAATGATGTCACATCTACGTAATCTATAGATGAGGACATGAAAGTGCCTCTGTGTCGCCATCTCTGTTTGAAACCTGCAATTGCAGTTATTTGTGGAATTATCATCTTTACGGTTGTGCATCGCTCGGCTCCTCAGCGCAGATGAACCTAATGTTTTTAGGAGTTTGTCAAGTATCCGAAAGATTATTTGAACGATTCAAATAGTCGTCACACCGAAGACGGGTTTAATGAGGGTGACGTGTTGAAGTGGCATTTACAGGGGTGAGTTTAATTGGCATGGTCTCTTCAGACATCTGGATACGGCCTGGATATGTGTGGCTGTCATTCATTCACCAAACTGGTGTGATACTGCATTACAATAAATCTAACGATCGCTTAGCTCACATCACATAAAAACCGTGCAAACTATTATCATTGTTATACTGTGTTCTCCAATTGTTAATGTTAACAGCATCAGCATTACGTGACTACATGAGAAAAGGCTATAAATGATCCGCCACCTGCAGCATCCTCACATCCGATGGTCTAGCCGGACCCCTTTATGTGACGTAATGACTCTAAGAGATTCTCAAATTGCCTGAGGAAATCCAGCAGTACCACTCAAATTATAACACTTTATTATGAGCTTACCGTTTGTGAATCGGGCTGAGGTAAGGAGATAGTTTTGAACACTGGCTGGTTATGGACTGAAATCCATAACCAGGATAATTTTTAACCAAAAGAAGTCATGGACTGCAGTTTTAACATAATCTAAATGACAGTCTATAGTTTATACAGTTATTGCAGAGTAAAAACTATAAGATTGTTTGCTTGTATATATTGAGCATGCATTTCAGAAGAAGCTCAAAGTCATGTGACCACTTCCCGCTGACAAAGTTGTTATTAACACTTCACTGAAGTCGGGTGTGGTGGAAATGTAGCTCTGTACTGTATGTGTGATCAGCTGCATTTGTTCATTACAGTCTTCTAGTTTAAACAAAGGACAAATCATTATTTAGTGAACTCATTTTACAGTCAGATTATGCTCTTAAAAATAATATCAAATGATCTTACCATCATAAATGTTCAGATCTGTCACTGGAATCCACTACTTCTTCTGTTGTCCTCTCTCTACAGCTCCACACCAGTATTTCCCAGAATCCTCTAGTGTCAGATCAGTGATGGTCACAGTAAAAACTCCTGCCAGCAGTTCATCCCTCAGAGAGAATCGACCGTTACTGTTTGCTTCTGATGAAACTTTGATACCCGATGTCTCACAGAGCGACGGCTCGCTTCCTTTGCAGATGAATTTGACATTTCTCTCCACATCTCTTTCATAACGGCAGGTGATGTCCAGAAGCTGTCCAGCCTCACCGGACACGACAGACACTAAATCAGAGCATAAACGAGAGGTTTAAGTGAGTCAGTGTCCTGGAGGGATAGTGTCTGTTTCATCAGATACTCGTATGAGTAATGTCATCTACTGCAGCTTTACATTCACTCACACTGTTCATCACTGGGAGCTCCGCTTACAGACACTGATCATGGACAGAACATCGCTCACTACGGAAAGACCTGATCTGACTAAACATAAACACACCGAAATCTTGAGGTGCATAAAAAGAACTTTTAACTGCGGACGAAACTTAAAGGAAATTAAGTCTGAGAATTTGAGTTGCTCAGTTATATTTTCAGTTTTTTCTAATGAACTATTTCTTGGCAAATGAAACTGCGTGTCATGTGATGTGTCAGGAAGTGATGCGGGTCAGTATTTGTGTTGGTGTGGGGTGAACACTCGCTCATCATCTGCAGAGGATACTGTGGTTTCTGTTATCTCGCCTCTACATCTTTACAAAACACAATACTCTCACAGACACACAGAGACTACAGTAATGTTACTTCTCCAGTATATTAGTCATATATTCATGATGTGTATTTGACACCATATCTATGAGCACTGTCCACTTCACTCATATACAGTATAATCTGACTTACCAGGTTTAACTTCCAGAAGAATCTCTGTATAGATATCAAACTTTCCCAGTCCTGTCTTCACAGCACACCAGTATTGGCCTGCATCGCCTGTTCTCAGATCAGTGATGGTGACGGTGAAGATGTGTGTCGAGCTGTCGTCGGTCAGAGAGAATCTCTTGTCTTTAGCTGCAGATCCAGATTCAACAGGAATGACTTTATCTTTCAGTGGGTTTACTGGACATTCTCCTCTGCAGAGATATTTATCATTTGTTTCATATTTAGACTCATAAGGACACCGTATATCAACTTTTCCTCCTTCATGTCCAGTGAAAGTCTCAAATGCCACCACTGAAAACATAAAGAGAGAGAAACGCAGCTCAGAGCAAACACGGACCTGATTGAGAACAGGTGCTCAGAATAAACACTCAATAAACTCTTACCTGACATGAGCAGCAGGTTAAATATGAAGAGTTTCTGATCACAGATCCGGATCATTCTGTTCTCTCTGTGTGCCGCTGGTGGCCCTCTCTCTCTCTCTCTCTCTCTCTCTCTCACACACACACACACACACACACACACACACACACACACACACACACACACACACTCTCTCTCTCTCTCTCTCTCTCTCTCTCACACACACACACACACACACACACACACACACACACACACACACACTCTCTCTCTCTCTCTCTCACACACACACACTCTCTCTCTCTCTCTCTCTCTCTCTCTCTCTCTCTCTCTCTCTCTCTCTCTCTCTCTGTCATTTGCTCCTCCTCTCTTTGAAATGTAATGTTTGCAGTAAGAGAGCCCTCTATTGACGTCTTCATTGAATAAATTCAGTATAACACTTACATTTATTGTCTATAATGAGAGGATGATTGTATAATGATGACCAAAATGTATATTCATTCATTAATTTGCTCTGGCAAATATGACTCCAGTGTCAAATATTGCCCTTTTGACCCTTGTTTTAAGTTTTGGTTTTACTGCTAAGACAAAAGCTGAGATCCAACACCTTGCAATAAAACTCAATAATCTGGAGAGAAGATCTCACAGAAAGAGTGGAGGACACGGCCCTGCCCAAACCATACCCCCTCTCCCTCTCCCTTCCAGTCACAGTAAGATTCTCTATTATACCACAGATGATGTATCTTGTGAATCTATTGTTTCATCCCTTTCATGTCTGGTGTCTTTTTAAAGGTCTCAGTGCGATTGGAAAATGGTCTCAACGTCACTGCTGTCACTGGTAGGATGAGAACGATTGAAACACATGATAATTCTGTTCTCCTTTTTGATTGATCTCTTCTAAGATATCCGATCCTCTCTCCTGAAATCCGATGTTTGTGTTGCAAATATTTACAACCCTTTTGTTCTGGTCTGGATATTTAAGAAAGAGTAGCAGAGCTGCGATTGGGGGAAATCTGATACCTGAATAACCCGAATGCAGTGATGCGTCAATGTCTTAAGCCAGGTGCACACTGTGCGATTTATAATAGTCCTTACTATTGTTCCTTGTCAGACTGTACGGACATGATCCCCTCTGTAAGCCATGTTCCACTGGAAGATCTACGTTGTCATTAATCTCAGAATGTACGATAGTCAAGGCACGTTAAAAATGGACACAGCCAGAAAAAGTTTTATATCATCATGACGTGTTTGGTGACAGTGAGCTGCATTACACACAGGATTTAAACGGTGCTACAAAAAAATCTCTAGTGCCCATTTTGGTCATGGTTTGTCTCGAAAATTAAGATAATTGCAGGACACTACAGGACTGTGTGCCAAATCTTCGCACACTGCGAGAATTTCATCTGAGGTAATGTGATCGCAACGGTCATTAATCGGCTGTCAGTGAACATATCAAACCCGGCTTTGGGATACTGAGCTTTTACACTGTTAAATTCTTGGATTCCCATGCTAAACATAGACAAAGTTTCAAAACATAAGTTGGATGTTTAATGGAGTATTTCTGTATCAAAAATACTCCTTCCAGTTTCTCACAAGTTTCGTTTAGTTTTTTTCGAGTATGGATCGGTGTGACATCATATGGGGCAGAATTTCCTTGTACGGGCCGTACGGGCTCTTCTCCCGGAAGAGATAGTGTGCAACCAGTCACAGGACTTCACCAAATCAACAATGTCACCAAAGAAGTGTGTTTTTGATGGAGCGGCCCCAGCGATAAAGGTTCACGGTCGTGCATTGGAAGCAGGCGGCGAGTAAAACTGCTTCAAATGTCTGTGTTGTTGGCTATATCGTACACATCAGTAAACAACATGATCGTTTATCAATGGAGCATGCGATGTATGGTGTGTGTTTAAATTCATTTGTTTAGCTGACCACTATAGGTGTTGTTTGTCTATGCAAACACTAGTCTGACGTGCAGAACCGTTCCGCTTGCTACTGCTAATGTTTAGTCGCATTCAATGGTCCATAAACCATGAGTAAACACACACACATGTTGCCGCTAAGCAAATACAGTCACAGTACATACACATACGTCCTGCTGTCGCTGCTGCTCCTGTTCAATTTCAGCCTCCGGATCAGATTCTGGATCATATATGTATGGTTGAATCTGATTGATAGCCATGGTTTATTTAGGGTAAAGTTTTCTTTTCCATGTTTAAGGATGTCACAGCTTTCAGACGCTCTCAACGCAGTAGCTGCACGCACTCGTGGGTGTTTAGCTTTTCCCACAGGATACGCCTCCAAACGCTCAGTTTTTTTTCGGGAAAGACTCGGTACAGCGCATCTTTCCTTTATAAATATAATAAAATTAAAGACTTTTCGGAGATATGAAGAGTGCAATACTACTCTATAGGTACTCAAGATTGACATGAGATTGGCTGAAACTGAGTCCACACACACACACTGTAAAGACACTCACACACACTGTGTCCTGTGTCAGGTATGCATTTCTTAATTGTAAATGCATTGCTTGAGCAATTGATGTTATGTATTTATTATTTCTAAATTAGCTTCTAATTGTTTTCTTCTGTAATTGGCATGGTAAATTTCTACCTGACAAAATGTTAATCTTGATTTATTCTGTATTATTCTGAAATAATTATTTCTGTGCTCTTATCATTGTACCCCAAAAATTGCACAATTTGGTCTTAAAGTGAAGCTAAAGTGATGACATTATTCATATATAGACTTTTATAGTTGATATGAGACTATTGACTGTAAAAAAAAACAAAAATAATGGTCACAAATAATCAGCAACATTTTTATTTATACAACATATCGAACTGCATACATGAGTCAAATCAATGAGGAGAGAACAGACCGATCACATTGTGTGTTTTCAGGATTTCGTGTTTTGAGGCTGTTCTGGCAGTGTGTAGAAATCTCCATCAGAGGGGCTTGTGGGTAAATGTGCTGTGGCGTAAACTGTGTTTAAACCAATGGAGTCCTGAGCACAGTCTTGAATCGCTTCATAATAAGCAGACGTGACTACCTAAAAGGGAAATATTTATTATATTTAATATTAGGATATATATAATTATAACATTTTTAATCCCTTATCTGTCTCCGTAGTGGGACACTTGCCGCTCTTTTTTATTGCAGTTTTTTCATATCACATATTTTAGTAATCATCATACATTTGTCAAAACCTTATGAACTAAAAATTCATCCTGTGAAAACCGTTTTAAAAATTGGATGTTGCGTTACCATGGAAACAGTACAGCAGGTTCCTCCCCCAGAGGGCGGTGTCAGGTTTGATTTTTTTATTTTAACTACTTTATAATCAAAACCTTTTCTAATCTCGATAAAACACATCATTGGTAAGGTTCCATATTTGGTGACTGTTTTGTAAAATTTGTACAAGAAATGTATTAATTTGTTACGTGTGAATGTGTGTGTATTTGTTGAATGTGG
Source organism: Gobiocypris rarus (assembly GCA_023029165.1). NCBI lineage: Eukaryota > Metazoa > Chordata > Actinopteri > Cypriniformes > Gobionidae > Gobiocypris > Gobiocypris rarus. Next base: position 51,858,487 of record CM040914.1, read on the forward strand.
GTTTCACCCGGTGGCTGTTTTTGGTACAGAACCTAAACAAACTCTCATGGAAACTTCAATTTTTGTGATATCAACTTTAAATTTGGAACACAATTTTATTTACAGTAAACTTCCATAACTTTTTCAGAATTAAATTTCTTAAACTGCTGAGTGTCATCTTTCAAACAAGACCAAAGCTTTCTTGAATTATAACTGTAAGAAGTGAGATGGGAAGGTTTAAATAAAGTTAGACTGTGTGCGAGATATCGCGAGAGAAGTAAAGAGGGGAAGTGCGGGAAAAATAGAGAGAGAGAGAAAGAGGAGATAACGCATGAGGTAACCGGGTGGTACGATGTAGAGGCACAGTAAAGATTGTAGGAATAAACACTGAGTTCTGAGCACAAAGGCTTGTTCTGACTCCTCTATACAGTGGGCACCACAGATACAGAAATAGCCAAGAACCCACGCATATTACTCAGTAAGCACGGATTCCCCAAGACCTACAAATCCGAGTATTACACAACCATTTAAGTTTGGATTTTCCCATATATTCTCAGAAAGTTGGGTGAAAGGTAAGGGGTTTTGCATTTATACACGAACATGTTTCTACACTGCTTTGGCACTATACTGCCATATCAGGCAAACAGAGAAAGACTGTAGATGAAGAGCGAAACGTGCGGTTTTACCTCATCACCGTCTGTTGTGTTCCTCTGATCCGATGACACTGAACCTGTGGATGGACAGAATGATGAAACCATTACAGTACAGAAGTTCAAACATTTCAGCATCACGTTTGGCTTCTGATCATAAAACCAGAGCATTTGTGTTTGTACCTTCAGTCTTTTTACATCTGTGCTTGATCAATAACAAACTCAGTCCTACAGCTAACAACAGAATCAAACACGCCGTGGCGATGATGATGATGATGTAGAGATCTGAAAAACACACACAGGCCAGTAAAACATGGGATTTGATGCTGCCTTCATATGCAATATTAAATTTACTTAAATAAATACTTTAAATGAAGTCGTGATTATGAGCTTGTGTTCACGTGCTTTGTTGCTGGAAAGAATAAAGATGTAATAAATGCTATTTTCGCTGTGTATAAAACACCAAATATGTTTCAAATGATTATACATAATGTAAATATGCACTTTCTGTAAATATTTTGAAAATATTTCACATTCTAATCACTCTTAACCTCATACTGACTCCTGACACAACATACACTCCTCCGCAGATCACCTTTCGGCGTAATCTACACTCGCTCTCTCCCTCTCGTCTATCCACTATGGTTTCATCCTCACTTCCTCCACCTGCTCAGTTCTCAGCACTGAACACAAACAGCGCAACAGACACTCTTTACTCCACTCTAACATCTTGCTAAGATAGCTTCTTCCCCCTTTCATCTAGTCCTGCCCGCACCACCCCCTCTGCCCCCTGGCTGTCAGATGTTCTCCGCAAACATCGCTCTGGACTCAGGGTGGCAGAGAGGAAGTGGCGCAAATCTAAGAACTCTACTCTAAAAACAACTGCTCTGACTCTCGCACACTTTTCAAAACATTTTCCTCTCTTCTTTGTCCTCCCCTTCCCCTTATCAAACCATTCCTGAACCATTTTTGCTTTGTCTCAAAGAGCGCATTATCCTGCTGGAAGAGCACAGTCACCAGGGAATACCGTTTCCATGAAAGGCTGTACATGGTCTGCAACAATGCTTAGGTAGGTGGGACGTGTCAAAAAAACATCCGCATGGATGGCAGGACCCAAGGTTTCCCAGCAGAACATTGCCCAAAGCATCACACTGCCTCCGCCGGCTCGCCTTCTTCCCATAGTGCATCCTGGGGCCTATGTGTTCCCCAGGTAAGCCATGCACCGCGCACCCGGCCATCCACGTGATGTAAAAGAAATCATGATTCCTCAGACCAGGACACCTTCTTCCATTGCTCCGTGGTCCAGTTCTGATGCTCACGTGCCACTGTTGGTGCTTTCGGCGGGGTCAGGGGTCAGCATGGGCACCCTGACTGGTCAGTGGCTATGCTGCCCCATACGCAACAAACTGCGATGCTCTGTGTATTCTGACCCCTTTCTATCAGAACCAGCATTAACTTCTTGAGCAGTTTGAGCTCCAGAGGCTCGTCTGTTTGATCGGACCTCACGGGCCAGCCTTCGCTCCACACGTGCATCAATGAGCCTGGGCGTGACCCTGTGGCGGTTCTCCACTGTTCCTTCCTTGGAGCACTTTTGATAGATCCTGACCACTGCAGACCGGGAACACCCCACAAGAGCTGCAGTTTTGGAGATGCTCTGACCCAGTCGTCTAGCCATCACAATCCTTACGCTTGCCCATTTTTCCTGCTTCTAACACTAATGTTCACTGTACTCCTAATATATCCCACCCACTAAGAGATGATGAAGAGATCTCAGATGTCAGATCTTCTATAATTCACACTGCGTGATTGTCACTTGTATAAACGAGCACCAATTTGCCTCCGTTTTTGGGCATTTGTTGGTAATTCTGCATAATCGGGTCTAGAATAGCGCAGTGTGAACTCGGCATAAGGCAGCACGAAACATGAGAGAAAGTAGCGCTGGTTTCGGCTTGAGATGGGCAGTGCGGTCCGATATACAGTGTTGTCATGAAGTGAAATTATCCTAGAATTGACCAATCAGAATCAGAGGTGGCTCGTCAGAGGGGGCACCTAAAAAAATCACTCAGAAATGGAAAAGCAATACAATTAACATATTTTAATCATTATTTATTCCATTATGCTGATTAAACCAGCCGCCACTTATGCAATGCTTTTCCATCCCGGATGTTGCATCTGGTCAACCACAGCATCACTTTATGTTTTACATTGTCATTAATCCAAATGCAGAATCATTCTGTGATATTTATGTTAAATAACTCACAAGATAGGACTGAAGCATCTCTTTGTTCTTGATTTTCCATTGTTGCCCACATACAGACGATAGATCAAGCATCAAAATGACATTGTTTAACTGACATTAACACACATTTAATGTGTAATTTGTAACTGTTCCTCACCTGAAACATGAAGTCGGATCTCTGTGAGAAGGGAAGTGTACATCTGGTTAAACGGGTCGATTCCACAGAAATACACCCCGGCATCATGTCTATTCACATCAGTAATAGTCGCAGTGAAGAAATGTTCCTGTTCGCTTTACATTCAGGGAAAATCTCCCTTCGGTGGTCAAACTTCCAAGAATAGTAATAATAACTTCTAATGATCCATTGTGCACTTTGAACAATTGCTTTGGTTGATCTTTATATTTCTCTGGATATTTGCAGTGGATAACAGCTGTAGTTAAAACATAAGCAGTCAGTTCCCCTGATCTACCGCAACATGGCTCTGAAAACAAGAGAATTCAAATGAAAAAGTGTAACAAATCCTGTAAAATTACATCTCAGGAATAAACATAAGGTGTTAAAACTAAAGGCCTGGCCGAGCAAACGAGTAATGTGGTAAATAGTCATTCTTACCTTGATTCACATTCAAATTCACATCCTGAATATTTTGACTGCCGGCTTTACATCTGTAATTTCGAGTCACTTATGGTCAGGTTTCTGATGAGCACACTAATCAAGCCCAGAGATTTATCCTCAATCATAGAGAATCGCTCTTCTGGGATCCATAAATCATTCTTTACTTTTGTCATGGTTGTGCATTCACTGCCAGACACTTTGCAAAAGCTTTTTGCACTTTCTCTAGTTTTCTCATTTGTAGTTAAATATATACAGCTGATGATGACACTTCCTCCAGTCACGGCGTCAGCAGCATCACCCATGTGACCTGTCAGTCAAAATTCAGTTCCTCTTTTAAGAGACTTACAATCAAAACACTCTCAGAAAAAAAAGCACAAATAAAAACGGATCAAACACATAACAGCACAAAACAATGCTTGTGATTCATTATCAGTCGAGTAAACAGATACAGGCTGTGATATTGTAATTAAAAAGAGTCTGACCTTTAATCAGGCAAAGAGTGAAGAAGAGGAAGGTCTTCATAATCACAGATGATAAACTGTGAAGTGGCCCCCGTCAATCCGCTTGTATTGTGTTCAGCAGTCAGAGACACTGTCAGTTCTTCTGTGTCGTCTGATTTTGTGTTTTCTCCTGAGCTCCTAAAGAGTTTTTTATAAAACAAATGGCTCTGCCTCTTCCTTTTCCTCCTTGCTTAACTCTTCTGACTCACTGTGATGAAATATTCCTGCTTTCACTGAAGCTAAACCAAAGTTCACCATCTTTACGTTCTTTTGTCTTATGTGCAGGTCTGAAGCTTCTGCCACTCAAAGTAGCACACATTTACAGATATAGTCTGAAGAGCAGAAAAACACTGCCGCTTGCATCCAAATGTGGCTTGACATCAGTGTTTTTTTCTTAATTCGGGATGCGTTCACTGACTGTTACCCAATGAATAACTGTCAAACCAGAAAACTGGAGATTATTAAAAATCCCATGTTTAATGTTTAAACAGAAGGCGGCAAACTCCTTCTGTACATGAGAGAACAAGGGCAGTATATAAACCAAATAATCAGTAGTCAAACATTGACTAGTTAAAGGTGATCTTGCAGGTTACTGTCCCTGTAAGATGATCACGTTGTCTTTGAATATAAAACACCTGAACAATGATAAAGAGTATAAAACTAATACAAACATGATATGAACAAGCATGATGAATATCTCAGTCTCATAACTGATATGGCATCTATCGACACTGCCTTATTTCGTATGGCCCTTCTGTTCCAGATGAGGCATGTCTAAACATGCACAGTGCAATTAGAACATATAAATAAACGTAAGTAAGTAAAATTCACAATAAAAATACGCCTGTAAGTGGTTCCTCTTTCTATTTGCATTCTGCTGCGTCAATCGTTTCTACAAACCCTGCTGTGGTGTAAACAAGTGACAAGTCGGGTTGTTTTCTTGAAGATTTCTAGCAGGTGTTAGGCGGTTGTGGTTATTTCATTTATCTACAGTTTCTATTATCTGTCATTTCACGTGGGTGTGACAAAATGGCTAACTATGGTCAACCGATAAACGTCTGACCGCAAACACAGTGTGCAGATCAAGTGTTTAGTGCAAACAAATGCCACCCCCGATACCAAGCCACCATCTAAATAATGTTACGTCAGTGTTAATGTGTCAGTGTTAACTGCACTGAATCAACATCACTTTTGCACCCGCAGTCAATGTTGAACAGATGTTATCCAAAAATCAATGGTAATGGCATTGAATCAATGTTTCAAATGTTTCAACAACTACAATTGACGTAAAGCCACACAACCTGAAATCAACATAAGACAATACATCTCTCAAGATCTCAGAAGAAGCTCTTATTGAGAATTAACAGAGGTTTAGATGTTTTATTAAATGTTTGGTCACCATTATGGAGATCAGTGTTTCCTAATGTTGGGCAGTTTGACTCTTGGCTTTTTATGTGAGTTTGTGGTTTATGTAAGTTTCATGCCATAATGCATGCTGGGAGCCATGAGTTTTATACTAGGGTGGCTCCCAGCATGCATTGCAGTTGAGTTGTTTAGATTCATTAGATTTTTGATGTTGGGTGTTCATGTAGAGTATTTTAAGAGTCAAAATTCAGAATGCTTGATCTGTTACAAGAATAGTTGGTGAATATCATCTATTAATGACAATTAATGAGATTAGTGAATTATTCAACTTTATGATGCTGAAAACTATGTCATCTGGTCATCTTTTTTTCTGGGTTTATTTTCAACAAATGATGTGTTTTGGTAAACATTGTTACAAAGACAAAAAACACATAAAAAGCTAGTGATAAGACGTTTGACACCGAGGCTTTGAAGCTTGTATAAAAAAAAACGAAACATCTCACAGTGAAGCACTGTATCGGAGCTTGATTCGTTTTCTCCCTCAACCACGTGACTGCTTCGTAATCTGATTCAAAAATAGCGCGAAGGTTTCGAATGTCATGCACTTCGGTAAAACGGTAGTGAACTTACACTGAAACAGAGGATAAGCTCTTTTGAATGTTTTTGATTATATATGCCTACATGAGCCTTGCCTATGAATTCATAGGTTTAGGACTAAGGCTAAAGTTTATGTAAATATAAGGCTGCATGTGTTGATCAAAGCAGATTCATAAAAAAAAAATTCTGTACAAGTTAATTTGTCCCATTTTTTTTTCTCCATAAATTCATTAATAGGTTAATTTGTTGTTAGTAGCCTACTAAATTAACAAATGGAGAAAAAACATATATTGCTTTTGTGGATTTCACAAAGTGAATTGTTACATGAAACAGTCAAAAAAATGAATGGGTCCTTTGGCACAAGCAGCTCTTCAACTTTTGACCACAAGATGTCGTTAGTGTGCACCGTGTTGAAAAGCTTCGAGTAATGAACCTTTTTACGATACAGTTGAGGGGAAAGCCTAGGTGCTTCACAAAGCTTCATTTCGTCATCACTATAAAAAGCCAAGAGTCAAACTGCCCAACTAAAGGAAACACTGATCTCCATAATGGTGAGCAAACATTTTCAATAAAACATCAACATCTAAACCTCTGTTAAAGGATTAGTTCACTTTTAAAAAAACTTTTGCTGATAATTTACTCACTCCCATGTCATCCAAGATGTCCATGTCTTTCTTCAGTCGAAAAGATTTTTTGATGCAATCATTTCTCCTTATAATGGAGGCAATGGAGCCCAAACCGTTAAAGGTCCGAATGACAGTTTCAGTGCAGCTTCAAAGGGCTTTAAACCACACCAGACGATGAATAAGGGTCTTATCTAGCCAAACGATCGACCATTTAAAAAAAAAAATTAAAAGTTTAAGTTTTATAAGCACAAATGTCCGCCTTGCTCTGGTCTGTGATATGTGTACGTGACGTCACGTGATACGCAGTTACGCTGAAAAGGTCATGCTTGCCGTAGGCGGAAATACAGAGTCTTATAAGAATAAGAGCTTCTGTCTTCTTTCATTGATTTCAGGCTGATTTAAGTCAGTTGTAGTTGTGCGTTTCATTTTCTGAACCATCACATTGTAACATTGATGTTTGGATGAAATTTCAACATTTTTTAAACATTAGTTGCGGGTGTAAACATGATGTTGATTCAATGCAGATTTGATTAAAAGTTATTTCAATGGTTGCTTGCGATCTGGGAGTAGAGTTATTCCTCAAAATTAACCGTTTTTGAGTAACCGCAAGCGTAGCTCCACTAACCACAAGTCACAGAATACTTATTGCTTTGATTGTAAATTATACTTGTGCTGTCTTTCTTTACAATAAATGGCTCTTGATTACATAGGGAAATCACATTAAAATTTCACTGTAATCAATTTCCAGATTCCATAAAGAGCAACACGATATAGTAATAATCCCACTGAACTAGCTGAGTGACGTGCAGTGACCGACCATGGTGTAATCAGAGTAAATCTCCTCATTATTGAAGGTGACTTTAGCATCACTGAGAGACTCTCCATGCTTCTGGAAACTGACAGACGCGTACAGGAGCTCAGCAGAGGGGATTGTGGGTAACGGTACTGTTGAATACAGCATGTCATGTGGATCAGAAGAGTCTGTGAGAAGCTTAGCATTGGAATATATCACATTGTCCTCAGGTCCCGAGGCAGAACGCTGTCTGACGTCTCTGATATTCTCATAGTCGCATGCAGCCTGAGGGGCCTGACAACAGACAAGAGATATACACTGGATTCAGTTCAGGAAATACCAGGCAGATTCACAGAGAGAGGATTTTACAAATTCACTAATATAATAAAATAAATATTTTCTAAATGCATGCTATTGTTATTAATTTTTCTTTCTTGCAGTGCATTGAGTTCCGCCTCCGTTTATGAGTGCCACACCCAACCAACAACAGAAATGATACGGAAGAGTAGATCCATCACTACTCTTGTTTCATTGCAACTTTAAAGTGTTCGTCTTTCGTTTACATTACAAGTTATCACAATTTATCATTCATTTCCAGCCCTGAATTGTGGGGTCGTTGCTGGTCCATCACATGTCCCGTATTTCATATAGTTCTAGTTCATGTGCAAAACACAGTCAGCAAACTAAACGCCCCTCACCTCTCTGCCGCTCATCTCTGTCCCGTCCGTAGAAGGGTGCTGATCTGTGGAATAACATGAGGAAAGTCAAGTCATTTCTAAAGCCCTTTAAATAATACAGACTTATTCAAGGCAGGGAAAAAACAGTGTTACAAAGTTCTTAAAGTAATGAAAATACAATGTAAACAGACCATAGTGTCACTATGTGTCACTACCAGACCATTGTATCAGCTCAATTTAGATCAGTTCTGATTTAATAATGTCAAAGTGCATAATTTATGAAACAAACTCAATTCAACCACACAGCAGCTCAAAAGAGGAACAATATGTCATTATTCAGCTTAATCCTCAGCCAGTGGAGTTACTGAATTTTGCTGAATATAAGAATATTTTGAATTAAACAAGAAAAATCATAATCAAGTTGAACTTATCATAAGATTAAGATATGGTAAAAGCTGTACTGTGTAACTTTTCTGTCCGCTAAAGAGTACCTATTTAAAACAAAGGCGTAGTCTGATGAAGCCAGATTTGAGCTCAATATCTTGGGACATGTGGTCTTCACCTCACAGCCAGTGAAAAAAAAATCGGGTAGGACTCGAGCAGAAATCATGTTCATGGATGCGGTTATTACCGTTACTGTATGAAGCAGAGCGGGACTGAGTGTTGAGGAGCTGAGCACGACCGCGAGCAGTGGGATTTTTATTATGACGGGACACAGTCGCCGGCGCCATTTCCACTTTTGCGGTCATGAGTATGAGGTAAAGCAGCTCTGTTTATCATATCGGACACATCTGAGTGTGTTGAGAATGATGTTATGACGTTACTCCGTGCGTTCTCTCGGTGTCTGCTTTTCACACTGCAGTGAGAGTAAAGCGCTTCTGCAGAATAACACCGGTAACCGTGGGTAACACGGATATGATGTCACTGACAGGCCACACCCTCACAAGTCCCGGTACATTGGTTAAAATAGCAGTTTTCTCACGATTTGCAAATAGTTGGAAACATTTGGGATATTGTAAGAACTCAACTGAACAAAATATATAACACTGGCCTGGGGATTTTTTTATATTTTACTGCAAAAATCATAAATAGTGCACCTTTGAGACACTAAGACACTTACAAAATGTGAGTTGTTTTTGTCAATTTGGACATGGGTGTCTTAAAACATGCAGTAGTGGATCCCTTACGAAATTAACCATGGTTTTATAGTAAAAATGTAGTAACCGTGTTTTTTTGGCTAATTGATTACCATTTACATAATCACAGCTTTACTATGGTTAGATTAGCAAAGCCATGGTTCATTTATGTTTTTCTTTTTGTTTGTTTAATTGTAGTAAAACCTCATTTTCTTTAGTGGAGTGTCTTCAAGAATAATAATCTTTAATCTAAAAAGTTACAGATACATTTTCCATGAAATCAGATGACAACTGGCTTACTGTTATTTGAATTTAGAATCGCAGGAAGAATGTACAGAGGTCACACAAGACCAGCAGACCATTAAATCATGTGTGTGTTTGCGTGTGTATGATCCTCACCTCGTGTCTTGATGTATCTTAATTTGTATAATAACAGGACGGATGCTGCCATCAGCAGTAGAGTCACACAAACGCAAGAGATGATGATTCTGTCAGAAAAATCTGGAGAACAATCAGACGGTGTGAGTTTAATTTACATTTTCATTAACCCTATAATATATTGTTCAGCTTTATTTTTGATAGAATTTAATATAATTTGCATCTGTGAATTTCCTAAAATCTATTTGTGGCTGTTCAGTTCTCTCACTTCTGCTTTCATAACCTGAGGAAATCACAAACCACCAAACTCTTGCTCAACCATTTCATCTCTAAATGTGGTCTTAAAATAAATTGTGAGGTCAAGACCATTACTGATGCTAATATCCTGACAATAGAAACTGTGTATTTCAGGCTGAGCCCCAATTGCAGTTTTAATGTTCACCAGAATTGCATTAATTCCACTGTTAAAACTTGTGTATTATTTGAGCTGTACAAGTAAACTTAGCTTGTACTGAATACAGAATATTGCTTTTACCAAACCTTGTTGTTTATGGCGTTAGTTTAAAACATAAAAGCAATTATAATTAGAAGCATAACATTCAACTTTGGAAATTAAGGAAACACTTACTCTTCTTGACGTCTAGATTAACTTTAGTGGTGATGTGAGATCCACACCAGTATATCCCAGAATCCTCTTCTCTCAGATCAGTGATGTTTACAGTACAGACTCCAGTAGATGCTTCATCACTGAAAGACAATCCATCATCTCTGATCGTCTCCAATGAAACTCCATCCTTCACACACACGGAGGGTTCATGTGCTTTGCAGAAGCATTTCTGATGTTCATCATGATGTTTGCACTGGATTGACATGTCGTCTCCTTCATACTTAGTCAAGTTCAGCTCTGGAAATGATCAGAAATATAAGCACATCAATAAACAGCCACATAGTTTGACATATTCAGATGAATAAACCTTCCTCACCCTCGTTCATGATGACGATCAGATGAGTGTAAAGATAATTCACGTCTCTCTCTAATGTCACTGCACACCAGTATTTCCCAGCATCCTCTGCTGTCAGTCCAGTGATGGTCCCAGTGAAGACACTTGCAGTGGCGTTATCATTCAGAGTCAATCTGCCAGTCTTGGTCTCTTTCTCTTCTCTCACAGTCTCACTGAGAGGATTTCTATCTCTAGTGGAGCACTTCCCCTTACAGAGAGACTTTGACTTTGATTTATAGATTGAATCATAAGGGCAGAAGATCTCAGCAGATTCTCCTTCACGTCTCACTACTGGAGAAACTGCAAACACACAAACATGTGATCAATCAACACACATGATGCTGAATAGATGGAATTACCAATAGCAAACACCTCATATAAGCTGAAAATGCCTGGAGGCCAAGGTGATGAGCAGTCAAGGTAAGAACGACGGTTTTAGGTGGAGCCGAGTGGTCGAAAGGCCAAGGTCCACACACCAAGGTGGAGCTGGAGACTATAAGGCTTGAGCCGGATCTGAGCCGGAGAGAGAGGAATCAACATAGGATGAGCATCTGGATGAGCATCCCTGCTGGGCTCAGGCTCCGGGATGAAGTTGGGCTCAGGTGTCAGCGGTGGCTTTGCGGCGGGCTTGGGCTCTGTGTCTGCGGTGGGCTCTGGCTGCTGGTCTGAGATGGCCATGGTTGAGGATAGGCTGGGCTCTGGGTCTAGTGTATGGCTGGCAGTGTCTTCCTTCACAGGGCAAATTGTGTAGGGGGATCCACAACTAACCAGAACCCACTTTACAAATGTGGCAAATGTCCCTTGAGGACTGTGTCCCAGTACATGCTTATGTTATAGAAAACACATAGAGGGAGCAATCTGGGAAGTATGTCACGCCTGGTCTCACGTGTGGTCATTGAGGGCACGATGCTCTTGGTCTAAACAGAGCAGGCAGACAGCTGGTAAGTCCATAGTTAAAATAAATTACAATAATTTCTTTCGGTTCTGTCTTTTGTCAAGGCTGAGTGTTAAGCAAGCGCACAATGGCGGAGAGTTAAAACCAAACACACTTTATTAACAAACAGACCAGGAGACTGTAGGAGTAAATGTACCACACAGTAAATAAAAACAACACTGTGAACTGAGAACAGTGAATGAAAACTCAGGCAAACAGGAACAGGGAAAATACTGGAAAACTAAACCAACTTTCTTGCGAAATTAGCATCCCCATCCGAGACGCAATCCCCTCAGTATTGTCTTAATCTACACTTCCTTCCCTTCACCCCTCTCCCCCATCTCTTCTCTCCACATGATGAGATGACCTGAAATTCACCCAAAATCTATATGGTTTAATTTCACCAATTATCACACAACACTATGCATGTTTGGTATAATTTAAAATGTCAGTACAAAAGTCTCAGTCCCACAGAAGTAAACCAAAAGGGAAATAAGGTTTTAAGAGTTTAGAGATCTTTTGTTCACTGTGGTGGGTGTGCCCTCTCCCAGGGTCTTTAATGCTATTTACCTTCTGTCCTCAGCAAGGTGTAAACTACACTGTCAAAAAATAGAGTACAAAATTGTACACTTTAAGGTACAAGTGGCCGTCACTGGAGTGGGACTCTTAAGGGTACACTTTTGTACCTCTAAATCAGGGGTAGACAAGTTCAGTCCTTGAGATTTGATATCCCTCAGAGTTGAGCTCCAACACTACTAAGCCACCATAGTATAAAACTCATGGCTCCCAGCATGCATTGCAGAATTAAGTATGTCACCATTGTTGAGATTCATATGCTGATTCTTGATATCTGTGTGCGTCTAAAATTTGCCCTTAAAATGTGTTTAAAAATCAAAATTCAGAACATCTGAATATTCTATATTATTATTTTTATTCAGTGAAAAGTTTAATCAAACATTATTCTTCATGATACACTTTGTTCTTGGCTTCTTTTGTTTTGAACAATTATGTGTTTTGTTTACACTATAACAAAAACCACAAACTCAAGTTAAACTGCCCAACTAAAGGAAACACTGATCTCCATAATGGTGACCAAACTTTTTCAATAAAACATCAGCATCTAAACCTGTTAATTCTCAATAAGAGCTTCTGTAGACGTCTGACAGGGTTGCCTACCGCTGCTCTAAGTAGAGGAAAGTTGTACCTTAAGGACCAATTGTGTACCTTTAAAGGTACAGTTATACGTTTTGTTCCCCGAGGAACAAAATTGTACCTTTTTTTCTGAGAGTGTACCCAGGTCTGGGACATTTATTAATGCAAATTCCCATTGTTAGCTCATGAGGTTTCTGTCTTGGTCTGGGTATTTAAAGAAATGCATGAGGCTCAGGGTGCGAAAATGCATCTTTTACTCTTTATTTCAGAGCATTCAATGTTTTGTTTTGATTATCTTTGAATTGAGTATGCAATTAGCATGATACATTACTAATAATACATTGTTACATTTGATTTTAGTCTGACTTACTCTATGATTAACTTTAGTAGATGATGTTGTATCCATGGTTACAGCAAAGTTGTGTCAGGTTAAAAACGGACTATAGTCTAGTTTTGAGTGGAGCCACCTGATATTTTAGAGCTCTGGCTAAAATTGGCACTGGTTTAAATTTACTTAGACTGTAAAAGCTAATAAAGGGAATTTCTGTTTAGAACAACAGAATGTTACTCGACCAACCTAAATATGCTGAGCATTACCCCTGTTTAAGGTAATATTACGAGTAATATTGTATGAGGTAAACCATGGCATGACCAAACCAAAGCTAATATCAGAGAAAGTAATGTTAGTCGACTTATATCTGTAGTAGTGGTCATGAGCTCTGACAAGAGATAGTTTTACTTTAATTCAAGTGTATACAGATCTATGGGGGCTAAACAAGACTAAACTCTTTTAGAGACAGCAAGCATGGGAGCGGCCCTCTAACAGTATAGTCAATTACATCTGTCCAGTGACCAAGGCGAGTTTGTGATCGTGTACTCTATCTAGATATTGGTTAAAAGTAAAAATAAATCACCTAAATGGTGCCACTCCAACCTTAATAAATCTTGCAACATGGATTATAAAATTTAATCGAAATAATGGAAAGTAGAAAAATGGGCATATTTTAAAATCTACACCTGCCATGATGTATTATATCCTATTGCTGGTACACTTAGACTCTATGTCATTTACCAGATGTTACATCATAGATTACCACTGTTATTCAATACAATGAAATGCTCTGAGTTCACTCACTGATGAGGTTGAGCTGAATTTTGGTGGTCAGGGAGATGAAAGCCAGATATGTGTGTCTGGTTTGCTCCACACCAGTAAACTCCAGCATCTCTCACGCTCACATTACTGATGCTCACTGTAAAAACTCTCTCTTCATTTCTCTCAGATGAACCACTCATTTGTGTCCCTGTAGATTTATTCAATATCTGGCAGATGTGATCATCAACCTCTTTGCAGAAATGAACCTCATGTTCCTCTGGGATCTGACAGGTGATGTTGACTTCTTCACCAAGATGAGCAGATTCAGTCAAAAATGTTGCATCTGCAAACCAAGAAAAATACATAAACTATTAGGCAAATATTGCTATGCAAGTTAAAGTATATAGTGTTGCTCACCGTGTGTGACGTGCAGCTGAAGTTCAGTGAAGCTCTCAGTATAGTCAGACACATTCACTCCACACCTGTATGTTCCTGCATCTGCAGCGTTCAGCTCTCTAAAAAACACCATCAAGACTCCTGCTCTGGTGTCGTCATATAAAGAAACATCTCCATTCTCCATCCATTCATCCTGAACTCCTGGATTCTTCCTCTCTGAACATCCATCTGACTCTTTACAGATGTATTTTGGCCTGGTTTTGTATTGTGGATGTTCACACTTGATCATCAGACGACCTCCTGAGTGGCCAGACCCTCGAGACACGCCCACTTTAGCTGTCAATCAGATATTTTATTCATTTATAATACACCTCTTTAACTCAACATCCATCTCACTGTAATGCTACAAAATTAGTTGATGGCTACAATATTCCTAATACATCTGAGTTCACTCACTGATGAGGTTGAGCTGAATTTTGGTGGTCAGGGAGATGAAAGTCAGATGTGTGTGTCTGGTTTCTGCTCCACACCAGTAAACTCCAGCATCTCTCACGCTCACATTACTGATGCTCACTGTAAAAACTCTCTCTTCATTTCTCTCAGATGAACCACTCATTTGTGTTCCTGTAGATTTACTCAATATCTGGCAGATGTGATTATCATCCTCTTTGCAGAAATGAACTTTATGTTCCTCTGGGATCTGACAGGTGATGTTGACTTCTTCACCAAGATGAGAAGATTCAGTCACACTCTTTGGATATTTTGCATCTATAAGATAAAAACATAAATACTTAAACCAGAACAGATATACATGCCAGTTAAAGTATATAGTGTTGCTCACCGTGTGTGACGTGCAGCTGAAGTTCAGTGAAGCTCTCAGTATAGTCAGACACATTCACTCCACACCTGTATGTTCCTGCATCTGCAGCGTTCAGCTCTCTAAAAAACACCATCAAGACTCCTGCTCTGGTGTCGTCATATAAAGAAACATCTCCATTCTCCATCCATTCATCCTGAACTCCTGGATTCTTCCTCTCTGAACATCCATCTGACTCTTTACAGATGTATTTGGGCCTGGTTTTGTATTGTGGATGTTCACACTTAATCATCAGATGACCTCCTGAGTGGCCAGACACTCGAGACACGCCCACTTTAGCTGTCAATCACAGAGCATCAACACATCATCAGACCTAATTAATTATTCATGAACAAAGACCTAAAAAAAATGTTTATACCAGATTTTACTGAGATGAACAGTATTAATAATGGAGTAACTGTACGAGTGTCCGCTGATCCGAACTCCACATAAATAAACTCCTCCATCATCTGGTGTCACAGCTGTAATTCTCACAGTCATGAGTTTATTATTTGTGTCATCAGAAACACTGAATCTTTCTTTCTTATTCCTTGTCCTATAAATCATCTCAATGGAGTCTCTTCCTTCTTTGAATATGATATTGGGATTATAAATATGAATCTGTGAATATTCACATCTGAAGACGGCAGTTTCTCCAGTATTCACCATCACTGTCTTTGACGCGCTACAACAGGAATCTGTATTTAAGATAGTAAAGAAATACATTTCATTTACATAAAAAATCTGTGAAATGATCAAGTTTTACTTTGATTTTAAACTGACCTTCTTCACATTCAGAGTCATTTCGATGGACCATTTGCCATCAACCTGATTACTAATCCAGTAACTTCCAGCATCTTGTGTGTTCAGTTCTCTAATATAGATCATCAGATTTTTATAATTATTGCAAAATAAAGTGAATCTTCCTTCACTAATCCACTGATCATGTTTCCTATTATGTATTATTGTTGTACTCTGTAGCTTTTGCATGTATTTAGCATTTTCTTTTTGCCAAGGCTTCCATGATCTAACAAGAAGGCTTGCTCCAGAATATCCAGTGACACTAAAGCATCTCACACCTGTCAATCAGATTGATAACTGTGATCAGAAACCTCATGAACAGAAAACAGCATCATTACTGCAGTGATGAAAGAGAAAAGCTCTGACCTGAGATCAGGGAGAAAGTCAAGAAGATGAGGAGGATCTTCATTGTGAGTTGAGTTCAGTCTTCTTTCTGCTGAATCTCTCTGTCTCTACATCTGTGTGCTTTAGTTCCTTCCTCTTTCTTCAGCTCTTTATCAGTAATGAGCAGCTTTACTGGCCCCTCCCACCATCAGCACTGACTGAATATGACATTAATCACACTGAAAGAGCGCCACCTAGAGGAGGTTACAGTGTCTGATACTGAGAGCTCACACAGGCTTCATCTTCTCTATATGAGGACACATGACACTGATCTGCATTATATTAATATTCCTCTAGAGGACGACATTAGCACTGAAAGAGCGCCACCTAGAGGAGGTTACAGTGTCTGATACTGAGAGCTCACACAGGCTTCATCTTCTCTATATGAGGACACATGACACTGATCTGCATTATATTAATATTCCTCTAGAGGACGACATTAGCACTGAAAGAGCGCCACCTAGAGGATTTGATGGAGCATCTGGACTGGACAATTAGGTCAAAAACAGGGAGTCAGGAGATTAACACACACACACACACACACACACACACACACACACACACACTGTTAGGCTCCATTAGAGTTAAAGATTCACCAGCAAACTTTGCATATAAACATCATTGACCCTCACATGTATCCTCACCACAGATTATCTCCACTAGTGTGGACAGAAGACAATCCCTTGGAAGATGAAAAACTGACTAAAAGCGTTCTTGTATGAATGCAGTACATCTCCACTTCAGTTGTCCAGTAACTGGCCAGTGGACAGTTGCTGAGTCCAGAAAGCAGTAAATGTAACTGAATGAACTTGAGCAAAATACCTGTTATGTGATTCTCAGACCTGAAATAATGTCTGTAGATTATTGGTACGTCTCTATGTGACGTTGAGTTGTGGTTTGTGTGTTTTGTATCGTCTCTCTCATGTTTTTCTCTGCCGCTCACTCTCTCACTTTGAGTTTTGTAGGTGACGTGCTCAGTGCTTGCCTCGGCTGTCAATCATTTGGAGTGAGTGGATTAACGGTGTCAGATATAACAAAGTGTGTGATTGAGTGGATTAATGTCAGATAACGGTGTCTTTATAACAACTGTTACCATGCCGATCAGACATTTGATACATATTTTCATCAACATACATGACAATCAACTATTGTTTTATAAACGAATAATCATTGACACCAAACTACTGGCATACCAAATCTAACTGAACTATTATAAGGATGATAAATCTATAAAAAATAAAACCAATATGCTCATAAAAAACAATGCATAATATATGTCTTGATGGCATCCATCAGATATAATGCTGTTAGTTTGTTATATGAACATATTTTTTTGGAAAAGTTTTTCTTGGTGGCCCAATTTACCTTAACCCACTGAGGTAAAATGGGCCATCCTCTGTGTCACTCACAAACACACACATGTGTGTGTGTGTGTGGGCATGTTTTTGAAATATCAGGACACAAATGTGTATAATGACATGAGTATGACACAGGTATTACAAAGAGGGTGAAATATGAGGACGTTCCCCATGTCCTCACTTTTCAAAATGCTTATAAATCACACAGGATGAGTTTTTTTTCACAGAAAGTAAACTGTGCAGTCTCCTGTGATGGGTAGGTTTAGGGGCAGGGGCAGTGTGTGTGTGTGTGTGTGTGTGTGTGTGTGTGTGTGTGTGTGTGTGTGTGTGTGTGTGTGTGTGTGTGTGTGTGTGAGGTTTAGGGGCATATAAAATGCATTACGCCTATGGAATGTCCCCACATTTCACAAAACAAACATGTGTGTGTGTGTGTTTGTGTACTTGTTTATATTGTTTATATTATTATATTATATATAGCCAGCGGTACCCACATACCCCCACCGCCCGACTCAGGCCGGGAGCCATCCACCTCCTGGGACAGGACTGCGCCCAGCCCCTGTCCGTCCTGTCCGCCGGAAAAAGGAGAGAAAAGGAGCCTGTAGGCGGGCCACCAGAGCGGCACATAGTTTATCTGGGTGAAAGCCTGCTCGCCTCCGTCCACTGAACTGTATCTTTTAGTTATCAGTAGTAGATGAACTGACTGTACTGCTAGTAGGATCCTGTGGCCACCCACAGGAACCTTCTGTATATCCTGCTAGCCCCAGGAACTGTCTCGGGCATGTTTGGTCTGCCGCGGTCTTGTCAATTGGGGACGCACCTGCCCCATGACCAGTGGGGACTGCCCAGATATCTTACTTCCACCCAGATTCACCACCACTTCTTCGGTTGGTGTGCCGCTCTCGGCATTCTTCAGGACCTTCAAGCGACAGCTTGTCAGCGCCAGCTGCCAGTTCATATGCGCTGACCAGATGCTGTAGATGATAGGCAGCGTCATATGCAGAGATATCATTGGAGTTAAGGGGATCTGCCAATAACCTTTCGTCAAGTCCAGTGTCGAATAAAATCGATCGGTCCCTAGCCGATCAAGCAATTCGTCGACCCTTGGCATTGGATAAGCATCAAACTTCGACACCGCGTTGACTTTTCGATAATCCACACAGAAGCGGACCGAGCCGTCAGGTTTGGGAACCAAAAATATCGGGCTCGCCCAGTCGCTGTTGGACTCTTCTATCACTCCCATGTCTAGCATTGCCTCTAATTCTGTCTGAACTATTTTCTTTTTGTGTTCAGGCAAGCGGTACGGCCGGCTGCGAACCACCACCCCCGGCTCGGTCTCAACATGGTGTTGAATAAGGTCTGTTCGGCCCGGTAGGGGCGAGAAAACGTCAGCAAACTCAGCTTGTAAATGTTTCACGTCGGTGAGCTGCGAGGCGAGATCCTCCTCCCCACTACCGTCGCCAGCATCACCGACTCCGCCTCCGACCATTTTTTAAGCAGGTTGAGGTGGTAAATTTGACGAGCCCCGTCCCTATCTGAGCGAATAACCTCATAGTTAAGATCTCCGACTCGCCGTGTGACCACAAAGGGCCCTTGCCACTTTGCGAGTAATTGCGAGTAAAGCTAGACGTGGGGAGTAATACAAGTACCTTATCTCCCGGTGAAAATTGTCGCAGCCGGGCACCTCTGTTGTACAGCTGTCTCTGTCTGTCTTGAGCCTGTAACAAATTCTCCATGGATAGCCGCCCCAAAGTGTGGAGTTTTGTTCTCAGATCCAAGACATACTGAATTTCGTTCTTGCCTGCGGAAGGCCCGTCCTCCCAAGCCTCTCTAAGGACATCCAGCACCCCCCGTGGCTGGCGTCCAATGGCCCGATGAGGTCCATACCAATTCTTTCGAAGGGGACCTGCATCAACGGAAGGTGCTTTCGGGGTGGCCGGCGGGTTCACCAGCTGACATTCACGACAAGACGCACACCACCTGTGTACATTCTCGTGAATGCCCGGCCAAAAAAAAACGGGCCATTAGTCGGTTTAGTGTAGCCGTTTGTCCTAAATGCCCGGCCATTGGATTCGCGTGAGCCGCCTGGAAAAGCATTTCCCGACGGCTTTTGGGTACTAGTAACTGCATTGTATCTTGTTTTGACTGGGCGTCTTGGGTCACCCGATACAAGCAATCGTTCCTCACTGCGAAATATGGATAGGAAAGCGGTTGGTCAGGGTGGACGAGGTGGCCGTCGATGGAACGGACCTGCGCGAACGCGTTTTTGAGCGTCTCATCCTGGGACTCCTCCCGGGGAAAGTCATCGCGGTCTGAGAAGATGGGAGTTCTCATTGCGCTCCGTTCCCCCGGAACCAGTCCCGGTGGTCCCGAATCCACCTCCCCCGCCTGATCCACCGCTACCTTCCTTTCGCTTTATTTCCCCAAGAGGCATCCGCACACAAGCACCAAAATAATTTATTAAACGCGGGGCAATTTGTTCCCAGAATTAGCGGATGCCGGAGATGTGGGTTAACTGCCACCTCCACACTATGCTTTTGTCTCCTGAATTGAATATCCACGGGCAACAACGGATAGTTCACCACTTCCCCGTGCACACACCTCACCTTAACCATGCGGCTGTTATCCAATGCCTTAGGTGGAATCAGGCTTTGATGTATTGAGGTCTGGTTACAACCTGAATCCACCAAAGCCTGATATGTACCCCCCTTGATACTCACAGGTATCTGGTACAGGCCAGCTTGATCGAGGGCGGCTTGCGGCGCATCAGGGACCCTGACCAGTGTCCCCACCTCCATCACTGGACACCGGTCGATGAAATGCCTGGGGTCCCCGCACGCCAACAAGCCAGCCCAGGTGGCTGGTAGCGGTCCGCGAATTGGAGCGGAGAGAGTGCCGGGGATGGCGTGGGACGAAAGGGGTCCGGGTTCACTCCCCCTCCTGGGCGCCGGCCTGGTGCTGCCGGTGCCTCGGATGGCCCCCCTGTCCTCCACCGCGGCGCTGGTCTGGGCTGCCCCACCGCTCGGGACCTGGGAAGAGGGACAGGCTAAGAAGGAGGGGGGAGAGGGGAAGGAGACGGAGAAGAGAGAGAGAGAGAAGCCGCTGGAAGGGGCTCGCCGAACCCGTGGCACGCCACCATTTAGTCCTCCGCCAGCTGGATGGCCTGGTCAAGCGACGTCGGGCGGTGGCACTGGACCCATTGGGCGGTCTTCCTCGGCAGCCGTGCGACGAACTGCTCCAGTACCACACGATCGATGACTCCCTCGACGTCGCTTTCGTCGGCCATCAGCCACTTGCGGCACGAGTCCCGGAGCTGGTGCGCGAAGACGAAGGGCCGGCCGAACTCCTTGAGAGCCAGCGAGCAGAAGCGCTGACGGTGTTGCTCCGGGGTCCGGGCAACCAGCTGCAGGATAGCGCGTTTAAGGTCATCGTAGACCAGGAGGTTCTGGACTGGCAGCTGGTGTGCGGCTACCTGCGCTTCTCCCGACAACAGCGGCAGGAGCCGCATAGACCAGTCCTCCTTGGGCCACCCGCGCCTCGGCGGACCTCGAAGAGGTCGATGAACGCCTCCGGGTCGCCCACCGGTCCCATCTTCGAGAGGAGATGGTGGCGGCGAGGCCGGTCGCAGGTGGATTTGGGGCGGCCAGAACCTCCCGGTCAATCCAGCTCCGGAACAGCTCGCGGTCTTCATGCTGGGCCTGGAGGAGCGCCTCAAACCTTATTTGTTGCTCCTCCCTGACGGCCCGCAGATCGTGTTGGGTCTCCTGGTGAAGACCGGCGAGCGATTGAACAATGTCCGCAAGTGGGGTGCGTGACGGAGTTTCCATGGCGGCGCGACCTTCTTCCTTCCGGGTTTCGCACCAGTGTGGTTCGGTTCTACTTTGTTGTGTGGGTGTGGAAGGAAGAAGACGGGGTCGGCGTGGCTGGGACTGCAATCTTTATTACTCAGAACTCGTTCAAACATAAAGAAATGCGCTCGAGGCGTTCAGCACACAAATACTCAAAACACTATCAACGTTGCACTCATTCAGCTCCTCTCTCAGGCGGCAGGCAGTGGTGTGCAGTCCCAGTCCAGGTCTCTCTCTCCCTCTCCCCAGTCTGCTGCTGCTTAAATGCAGTCTCTCCACCAATTACTGCAATCAGACACAGGTGTTACTCGTCTGCACTTGACCTACTTACTCCCGCTCGGCTCCATTCTCTCTCTCCCGCTGCAGACTCTGCGGGCCCCAATCCCCACCCCACAACCCCCGCCACACTGGGCTATATACAAACTATAGACTATAGTTTGATGATAAATTACTATATCCCTTTGCAGTTTGACTGGCCATTTGGTTACCTGAAACAGCTGGCCCATTTTACCTGAAACAGCTGGCCCATTTTACCTGATACAGCTGGCCCATTTTACCTGAAACTGTGGGCCCATTTTACCTGAAGCTGTGGGTCCATTTTACCTGAAACAGCTGGCCCATTTTACCTGAAACTGCTGGCCCATTTTACCTGAAACAGCTCATGCAAAAAAAGTTGGCACAGCTGATGTTTCAAGAACTGTAGGGCCTAAATAATTAAATTTTATTACATAATTTAAACACAAAGTTATCAAAAACAGTCATTATTAATCATAAAAACACATGAAAAAGGCATATATGGTATGGCATTATTGTCCCAAGCGATTTACGCAATGGGTTGTAGCTTGTTACGTTCTGAGGTTTGTGTTTTAACAACGTTTAGCTCTCTAGTTATTAATCCGGGAAGTTTGAATCTATGAATATATTGGCAATTTTATTAAGTCTAAGTTCAAAATAAAACTCTAATTCCTCCCTTCCTACTTATTTTCCACCACTGTCACGGCTGTGCGGGAGCTCTTCTGATTGGCTCTCTGCTCTCTGAACAGTCACAGGGCCGGCCACTGCCTCACAGATGCACAAATCACTTTTGCTCCACATTTTGCGTAGTATTTGGTGCAAAAGTGAGAGCGCGATGAACCTGTCACGTGAAGGCGGAAAAACTGCGTCTGAGACTCGTAGCAGCAGATTCAAGCACTTGTAGAAATTGGACTTGTGATTGTTTAGGGAAAATATCCAAGAAAAGTAATGTATTTGTGATCAAATATTCTACAAGTGTGCAAATTTGCGGATGTGCAAAATGTGTCCATTACTACATTTTTGATACGGGTGTGTGCGTTTTGCACCATATACACTGCAGACACTGGAGCAGAAATGTGTGCGTATGAGTTTCTTGATGTGTGACTCATAGAATAGGATTTGTGCACCTGCTGTGAAGAATGTGTGAAGGTGTAACTGTTGTGTTGTGTTTGTAGAAATCTACAAGTTTACAACTCCTAAAAGATTTTTCTCTGTGACTTCAAATTTATTGATACACATGTGTGGATATGCTCTACAACTACAAATTCCACTCGCACACATGTTCAGTTGTTTTGCACCAAAAATACCTTCATATCCTACTTCTCTTATATCTTTTAAATGTTTACAGGCAGGGATGCAAACACATGTATGGTCAAAAAAAAGAGAGGTAATGAAAGCCCTCGCCCCACGGGAAATATCCAGATATTTACATTGCCACCAATCCCGGCCCACCCCTGTAGGCACAGAGTAAAATGAAATTCTGGAAATCAAAATACACACAAATTTGGAAAATTCAATTTCATTTTTTTATTCCAAAACATAAACTCTTATTGAACTATCTAGCACTTCTTGCTTTACTCATTCTTCCTCTCCTTATATGCATATACTCATATATATATATATATATATATATATATATATATATATATATATATATATATATATATATATATATATATATATATATATATATATATATATATATATATACACAGTGGGTACGAAAAGTATTCAGAGCCCCTTAAAATTTCACTCTTTGTTATATTGCAGCCATTTGCTAAAATCATTTAAGTTCATTTTTTTCATTTATGTACACACAGCACCCCATACTGACAGAAAAACACAGAATTGTTGACATGTTTGCAGATTTATTAAAAAAGAAAAACTGAAATAGCACATGGTCCTCAGTATTCAGACCCTTTGCTCAGTATTTAATAGAAGCACCTTTTGATCTAACAGCCATGAGTCTTTTTGGGAAAGATGCAACAAGTTCTTCACACCTGAATTTTAATTGCCTAAAGAAGGGTCGTAACAATCATACACAGGAAACAACTGCAAAACAGGATTTATTTTTCTTTATGAATAAAAAGGGTTATTATTCCAGTTCAAGTAATAAACAAGTACACAGAAAAAAAAATCCCCAGTGTTAAATCAACACCGCTCTACAGAGTGTTAAAGCAACACTAAAGCAGTGCTAGAGTTAATGAGATAATTAAGAGATTAATTAAGTGATGATAGAGCATTAATGATGAACACCTGATGATAATGAGCAGAATCACTGAAGGACAGAAAAACACAAGAACTACAACTGACTTCAGCCACAGCTTTAGATGAAATCAACTGAAGATAAAAGAAGACATTAATGCCTGGGGTTCGTTCTTCGTACCTCGCTTAATATATCTGAGATGATTTGACAGAGTAGCGTGCACAGACCTCCACGGGGGCAGGGTCAGTACCGATCGCGTTCCAGGGGGTGGGGTTGTCCCCACAGTAGAAATCGCGCTCAGAACGCGGTGAAAAGCGTTTGTGGGTTTGCTCTGTGGTGTGCTCGAAAAGGGCACTTTCACTTTCTCTTTCTCGAGCACAACCCCCAGCCAGCCACCACCCCCCCACTCGTGCACGTCACTGATTTGACAGATCCCAGATCTTCTAATCGTGATAACTGATCTTTGGTTTTTAAAACTAATTTGCGGATTGTATTAAAATATCTGGATTAAGTTATCTGAGAATACTGTGCTTTGTTGTGTTCACTGAAGAGGGCAGATGCATCGATACTCAAAACCACGATCAGCAGTGCAGCGATTGACTGGCGGCAAGACAATGTAATGACATCATATAATTAAAAAGACACCTGACAAAAAACTTGACACAATAAAACGCATTTCTCGACCTATATAAGGAAACTGCCAGACGACCATTCCAACATGAAAGTTATAATAGATAAATGAAATGTGCACAGTTTTTCACATGATTCCCAATTATTTATATTCACGATTTTATATTATTTGCACACCCTTACATTTTTATTTCAATGTTGTAATTAGCAATTAATTCAAATTTTTATCAATTTGAAGCAGATTTGTTACATGACAGCATTAGGGACAATCATTATTAAGGAAAATCAAATCCAGGTAACTCAGTTAGCGACATGCATAGAACGGACCCCAGGTCTGTGAAACTAGAAGCGGATCTCTGAAGATCTCAGCAGAGGAGGATTAAACAACTCTACAAACAGCATTACCAGCTTCACACATTACTGACCACACTGACTTTATTTCTGTCACACGTCTACAGAAGCTCTTATTGAGAATTAACAGAGGTTTAAATGTTGATAATTATTGAAAATGTTTGGTCACCATTATGAAGATCAGTGTTTCCTTTAGCTGGGCAGTTTGACTCGTGGCTTTTTATGTGAGTTTGTGGTTTTTGTAACAGTGTTTTTGTAAACCAAGGCCATTAGGTGATATAGTTTTCTAGTCTGGATGCCAGCTGAACTTAGCCCCGCCCACAATATTTGAGGTCGGGCAGTTCAGTCTGGACTTGATCCGTTGAACAGGAGCTGTCGGACCAATCAAATTGTCAGGGCGGGCTTTAAACGACGATGGACAGATTATCAATATTAACGTAATCCACGTTACCAAAGAGCGCTTGGGTTGAATTCTTGTTGAACTTGTTCGTATATTCATTCACCTTCACTATTTCTCTCAAAAATTATGTTTGTGTTTGTAAATACTCTGTGTATCCTTAAATTCTTTTTACAACACTGGCAAAGATTGTTTACACTCATCTTCTTCTTCTTCTTCTTCTTCCAGAATGTGTGCAGTTGAGTTCTGTTGACAACTATTCATTAGTGATGCGTCGTTCATGAGCGATTTGTTCTTTTTGAACTAAATCTGACTCGGGAACAGCGAGTCGTCTCAGAGAGCGGTTTGTTCATTTTGTGTTGAGCGTGCATGCGCTACAGGCCATCGGTTATGTACAGGATCTTCTGCTTTCAGCCGATGGGGCTGTGATTTGGTGAATGAATGACTGGAACCTAAGACTTGTGAGGTGAACCAATCAGTTCTGTTTTAGGGACTGCACGCATTGCTTATAGGGCTGTCACGGCCCAGATCAGACACTGATGACGGAACTAACGTCTCCAACCCGAAGACAGAAGAGGTGTAACGTTACTAATCTTTCCAGGGAACAGACGTGATTAAATGCGGAGTGACAAAAGAAAGAACGACTGGGATTCGGAGGTGAGGTGAACTAACAGACTGCATAGCCTGAAGACCCAGCTGAGCAATTAATGAATAATACTAGTGCAGAGGCATTTTGGTTGAGACTCGCCCCATAATCACAGCCCAATGGAGCAGTATCAGACTCATATTCTGACTAGAATGGAGTATGACCACGTCATGCTAATAGTTTTCAGCATTATAAGGTTGAATGATTCACTTTTCTGATTTAACACTGGGGATTTTGCTTTGTAGAAACACCATGTGAAAACTGAAAAACAACAATAAAGTCTTAAAGTCAACTTCATCACAATACATTTATGACTGAAATCCTGGTATGTAGAAATCTAAAGCTGGTCATAGAGCACCAGGATATCAGAGTCATTTCACAGCTCTGAGTACAAATGATTCTCAAGTTACATGTTCCTCATCATTAAGAACAGTTACTGAAAAGACGTTATTGACTAAACGTGTAAAAACCTGCTGTGCCTCTGCATTTGGAGTGGAAACGTTACAGTATTTTCTATAAGTGTCACTCAGGGGCTTTATTTCCTGTCTTCATAACGACCTCAGATAAACTGAGATGACACTATTTAAAACACGTGAAAGAAGCAACATGAGCATCAGCGGAAACTTTACAGAGTCTCACGCTGCATTCACACGGGGCTTCGGCGTTAACGCTTGATGGAGGGCAGGGCTGAAGCTTGGCCGTTATATGTCACCCATTCAAAGTAAATGAGAAGCGTTAACACCTACGTGTGAATGGGGCGTCATGATTCAACAGACTGAATGACATCTGTACATTAACACTGGTAATAACAAGTGCTGATCTGTGATCTGTGAGTTAGCCGAGTCTCGTGTGGTAAATGACTGTGGTGTATTCAGAGTGAATCTGGTCCTTACTGAAGGAGACTGTAGCATCACTGAGAGACTCTTCATGCTTCTGGAAACTGACAGACGTGTACAGGAGCTCATCAGAGGGGATTGTGGGTAACCATGACCAAATTGACCTGTGTGTGTGAGCATCACCTCGTCTCTTGAGTCTTAATGTACAAACAGTCAGAGAGAATCCACCGATCAGCAGCAGAAACACACACACACCAATAATGATGATCATGGAGAAATCTGGAAATAAAACACAAACAGAGATAATTAAAGAGACATACATATGAATGAAATAATATCTACACAAATATCCAGGTCCAATTTACTTTGTTAACATGAATTTATAACATGAGCTGAAGTGATATCTAATCTATAGATAACATAAAGCTGCTCTGTTTCTGCTCATGTTTCTGTTTTTGTGGCTATTTAATTATTTACTTTGTTTTTTCTGTTTTCTATTGAGAATTGACCACTTCCAGGTAATAAAGAGCACAGAGCATTTGTGAGCCAAAACAAATAAAAACAAAAGAACTAAAATACAATTAATTATATACTTATAAAAATAAAAAAGAACACCACTGAGGGTTTTAACATGCATAGTTTCATGCGTTTTTTTGTTGTTGTTTTTTTGGCTTATTATTATTCATTATTATTCATAATTACTCTGCAGTAACATGCGTGTATTTTAGTGTCTCCTCTGCAGATCTCCTTCATCTCTGTTTCTGTCTCTGTGAGTCTTGTGTGGTCTTATTGTGGGTTTCCTGAATAAAGACCGTTAATTCTTCACAGCCAAACTAAACTGAGACTCAGACAGGAAGATGACGAGAGGCTAAACAGATCGAATTTGCAGCACTTTTAACTTTATTAAACATTAACACAATGAGCAGATAATCCAAAACAGTGTGCGCTATACACAAACAAGAAAGATCTGAACACGTACACACATATACACGGGATAATGAGAAGTAAACCAGGAGCAGGTGAAAGGAATCAATGAGTAACTATGACAACACAATGAAAACTAAACTGAGACCAGCTGAACGTAACCTTCAGCTCATTTCTGTGGGTTTGATCTGGACTAACACACTGAACACCTCCTGAGCCAGTCTCTTTAGACCAGGGGTCCAGTCCAGCTTCTGGAGGGCCAAAGTCCTGTTTAGCTCCGACACGCTAAAGGCCGCTGTCCTCTGTTTACGAACAGACTCTTTTGAGGAGAACGCTGACTGCGAGTCATTAAACGGTTACTTCACCCAACAATGTAAATGCTGTCATTAATTCCTCTCCCTCATGTCGTTCCACACCCTTAAGACCTTCGCTCATCAAATGAAGATATTATTCCCCACATAGACTGCAACATTATTAGCACTTTCATGTCCCAGAAAGGCACTAAAGACATCGTTAAAATAGTCCATGTGACTCCATTGGTTCAACCTTAATGTGATGAAGCAACGAGAATATAGTGTGCAAAAACAAACAACCATTGAAAGACTTTTTTCAACCGTTCCAGAACTCAGTTGGCTCAGTATTGACCGTCTCCTGCGCCAGCAGCTCACGCATGCGTCATGGTCCCTAAAAGTGTTGAATAAAGTCGCTATTTTTGTTTGTTTTTTTGCGCACAAAAAGTATTCTTGTTGCTTCATTACATTAAAGGGTCAGATGCGTTTGTGTAAGAAAAATATCCATATTCAAAACTTTAAAGACTAAAATAACTAGCTTCCAGCGGTCAGCGGTATGCTAAAAGAGTAACCCTTGACCCTTGACCCCTTGACACGCATGATGAACGCAGAGGATAGAGCAAAGAAAAACAACGCTCATGAATTAGAGTCTAAAACGAGAATTTGTAAAGAGAAATTACGGAGGATTTCGATATAAGAGAAGAGGGGCTTGAGTTAGTTCCCCAGCACTATCAACGAGAGTCGTCAGAGCGTGCGATGCTCCTGTACATCGGGTCAGGGGTCACTCTTTTACTCTTTTAGCGCAAGGCGACTTGCTACCGCTGACCGCCAGCATGTAGTTATTTTAGTCTTCACTTCGCTTCCACTTCCCTTCAGAAGGCCTTTATTAACCCCTGAAGCCTTGTGGAGCAGTTATATGATGGATAGATGCACTTTTATGATGGATGGATAGACTTTTATGGACTTCAAAAACAGAGCAACAGTCACTGCCATTATAAAGCTTGGAAGAGCAGGACATTTTTTATATAACTCTGATTGGATTGATTGAACTCTGATCATTTACATTTTTGGGTGAACTATCCCTTTAAGGCTGACCGACTTGAGTCGCATGGACTATTTTAACGTTTAATGTCTTTAATGCCTTTCTGGACCTTAAAGTGTTAATAACGTTGCTGTCTATGAGGGGTCAGAGAGCTTTCGGATGTCATCAGAAATATCTTCATTTGTGTCCTGAAGATGAGCGAAGGTCTTACGGGTTTGGAACGACATGAGGGTGAGGAATTAATGACAGAAATGTCATTTTTGGATGGCTATCCATTTAATTTCCCAATCAAACTCACTCTTGCTCATTTCATCCCATACATGTGTTTATCTAATGACATTGTCACTTGTCATATTGTTACTTTACTTCATGTACAAACAGGCACTAGAGTCTATGATGCGTTCACATTCGCAATCGCAGCACAGCTCAAATGCAACCGAACTCAGAGTCTCCGGTTCTGTACTCGCATACTCGCACTCGAAAGCCTTCACGTTATCAATGAACCATGTCCCGGTGCAAACTCATCATCCAGTGTGAAAGTGTATAATAATCCTGGAGACCTCGATGATCTTATTCAGGTGTGTTTGATTAGGACTGGAGCTAAACTCTGTAGGATAGTGGCCCTCTAGGACTCAATCGCAAATAACATCATCAGAATCAGTCACAAACACAGACTGTACTTTTGCACCAGATATGCTTGTTTCACTCACCCATGATGTGCAGATGAACAGTATTAATAATGGAGTAACTGTACGAGCGTCCGCTGATCCAGACTCCACATAAATAAACTCCTCCATCATCTGGTGTCACAGCTGTAATTCTCACAGTCATGAGTTTATGTCGGTCATCAGAAACACTGAATCTTTCTTTCTTCTCCCATGTGCTGTAAATCATCTCAATGGAGTCTCTTCCTTCTTTGAATATGATCTTGGGATTATTAATATGATTCTGTGAATATTCACAGCTGAAGGCGGCAGTTTCTCCAATATTCACCATCACTGTCTTTGACTCGCTACAACAGGAATCTGTCATTTATATATAAAATATATATATATATATATATATATATATATATATATATATATATATATATATATATATATATATATATATATATATATTTTATAATTATAAAAGCTTTGAAATTGTTTTACTACACAGAGACTTCTTAAAACGACTGACCTTCTTCCACGTTCAGAGTCACATATATCCGCCAGTTGTGAAGAACTTCAACTGCGTATCTTCCAGCGTCACGCTGGTTCATTTCTCTGATGAAGATCATGAGGTTGTTCTTATTGTTTCTAAACAGTGTGAATCGTCCTTCATTAATCCATTGATCATGTTTCTTATCATTTATTATTACTCTCCACTCAGGTAATTTGGCCATGTATTTAGCAGAGTGACTGTACCAAACCTCTCCAGAATCAACAAGAAGGCTTGCTCCAGAATATCCAGTGACACTAAAGCATCTCACCGCACCTGTCAATCAGATTGATACTGTGATCAGAAACCTCATGAACAGAAAACAGCATCATTACTGCAGTGATGAAAGAGAAAAGCTCTGACCTGAGATCAGGGAGAAAGTCAAGAAGATGAGGAGGATCTTCATTGTGAGTTGAGTTCAGTCTTCTTTCTGCTGAATCTCTCTGTCTCTACATCTGTGTGCTTTAGTTCCTTCCTCTTTCTTCAGCTCTTTATCAGTAATGAACAGCTTTACTGGCCCCTCCCACCATCAGCACTGACTGAATATGACATTAATCACACTGAAAGAGCGCCACCTAGAGGAGGTTACAGTGTCTGATACTGAGAGCTCACACAGGCTTCATCTTCTCTATATGAGGACACATGACACTGATCTGCATTATATTAATATTCCTCTAGAGGACGACATTAGCACTGAAAGAGCGCCACCTGGAGGATTTGATGGAGCATCTGGACTGGACAATTAGGTCAAAAACAAATAAACAAACAAAAGACAGAACAGGGAGTCAGTGCACAGTAAATTCCCTGGTGTTGAATTTACACCGGTTGGTGTTCATATGGGAATGTAAGTTAACTCCCAAGAGCCTGTATAAAATCTGATACTTTGGGTTCTTGACATTTTTTATTCGATTGTACAAAACATCAACAACTTAGAAGGGACCAGAACTGACAAATACTTTATGCATTAAAAACAATCCTAAAATCATAGTTTGATGTGGATTCAGCACCATGGACAGCAGCCGCCAGAGAAGTTGAACTTGAGTTTATCTGCTTCTTTCCCTTCATGGCCAAAGTTTCCTTCCTCCAGGATGATTCACTCTTTCTTTTAGAACACACAGGATGTATCTCTAGTAAATCATTTACATTTCATCATTTCAGGACACACAGACAGTATGCTTTGTGTTAACGACCGTACAACATAAAACTAACTAATGAAACCCAGAAATGTAATGTTTAGTCACTGGATATGATGAGCCAAAGGGTTTAATAAGACAGCTCTCTAGTGTGTTTACAATGGGTGCTACAGACCTATAATAAATGCAATTGTGAACAGGACATCACACACACCAACTAGAGAGATTCACTAGAGGTTTTCACAGCATCTTTTCATAGCATCTTTTCATAGACTATACACTCACCTAAAGGATTATTAGGAACACCTGTTCAATATCTAATTAATGCAATGATCTAATAGATAACACCAGAGCAATAGCCCCCCTCGCCAGACATGCTATTCCTCTCTCCAGCATCCCCGCTTCTGAGCTTCTCAGAGAGAATGGAGGAACTGGTCTATGCTGGAACCAGACTATCACACTCAATTTCTGCGAGCCCCCAGATATCAACCAAAGGCGTGAGCCCCACAACCATCAAAGCCTGTGGGCCCAGCTCGCTCTCAGCCTCCTCCTGTGAGATTTCTTCGGTCGCAACGCCAGGGCCAACACCCTCCTCCATCTGTTGTAGGTGAACCAAAAACAACTGATACCAGCTCTCAGTGATGTGTGTTGGGTCCCCGCCATGATAACAGTAACTTTATCAAATGTTTACAGAACGAGCGGGAACCCAGTGTGCCTGTCTCTCACTCTATTTCTGTTCAGTTACGTGATAGACAGTGTAAGACCTTCTCAGACCGTATAGCAAACCCATCTAATCTGCTGCCTATTACATGTCAAACTAAGAAAATAATACTGTTAAGTTAGCACTTTTAAATATCCGTTCACTTAAGAACAAATCATTTCTAGTCAACGACTTAATAACCACAAACAACATCCTCAATGAAACAGCCCCTCCTAACTTTACTTTTATGAGTATGTCCAGAGCGTTTAGAAGAGGTGGGGTATTGCTGCTCTTTTTAAAGATGTCTATCAATGTAAGCAAGTGTCATTTGGTGACTATCTGTCTTTTGAATATCTGGGTATTGTGTTAAAAGGTGCTCCACGCATCCTGCTTATCATTGTTTACAGGCCTCCAAAATACTCTCCATCCTTTACTGAGGACTTTACAGAGCTGTTATCAATAATCTCCTCAGAGTTTGATTGTTTTGCCATTGCTGGGGATTTTAACATTCACATAGACAATGCTGAATCCAGTACAACAAAAGAGCTCATGACTGTTCTTAACACTTTTGATTTGACACAGCATGTACATGGTCCCATACACAATCGTGGACACACTCTAGACTTACTTATCAGCAAGGGTCTAAACAGTTCATCAATTGTTGTTAAAGATGTAGCATTGTCTGATAATTTCTGTATTTTCTTTGATATTTCAATCTCTCCTGCCATTGAAGCTAGATCTGTCTCTGTCAAAAAGAGAAGCTTAAATGAGAACACTAGTGTGCTGTTTATGAAGGCTATATCTCTAACACCAAGCATATCTGCAGACTCTGTTGATTCTCTCCATGACTCTTTTAACTCAAAAGTTAAGAGTGTAATAGATGATATTGCTCCTGAGAAAGTCAAGAAAAAGAGTGGCAGACAGAAAGCACCTTAGAGAAACTCAACAGCAGTGCAAATAATGAAAAGACAATGCAGGAAATCTGAACGCATGTGGCGGAAGACAAAACTTATAATCCATTATAACATCTATAAAGACAGCCTTCATGATTTCAATGTGGAACTAGGCAAAGCTAGACAGACCTTCTTCTCAAATATTATAAACAGAAACATAAACAACACGCGCACTCTTTTTGCTACTAACACCACCACCACCACCACCACCACAGATCACTCAGATCATCAGGATCAAGTCAGTTGCCAAGAGTTCACTCAAAGCAAGGAGAGTCTGCGTTCAGCTATTATGCCAGCCGCAGCTGGAACCAGCTTCCAGAAGAGATCAGATGTGCTCCAACAGTAGCCACATTCAAATTCAGACTCAAAACACATCTGTCCAGCTGTGCCTTTACTGAATGAGCACTGTGCCACTGTACGTCCAGACTCAAAACACATCTGTCCAGCTGTGCCTTTACTGAATGAGCACTGTGTCACTGTACGTCCAGACTCAAAACACATCTGTCCAGCTGTGCCTTTACTGAATGAGCACTGTGCCACTGTACGTCCAGACTCAAAACACATCTGTCCAGCTGTGCCTTTACTGAATGAGCACTGTGCCACTGTACGTCCAGACTCTAAACACATCTGTCCAGCTGTGCATTTACTGAATGAGCACTGTGTGCCACTGTACGTCCAGACTCAAAACACATCTGTCCAGCTGTGCCTTTACTGAATGAGCACTGTGTCACTGTACGTCCAGACTCAAAACACATCTGTCCAGCTGTGCCTTTACTGAATGAGCACTGTGTGCCACTGTACGTCCAGACTCAGAACACATCTGTCCAGCTGTGCATTTACTGAATGAGCACTGTGTGCCACTGTACGTCCAGACTCAAAACACATCTGTCCAGCTGTGCCTTTACTGAATGAGCACTGTGCCACTGTACGTCCAGACTCAAAACACATCTGTCCAGCTGTGCATTTACTGAATGAGCACTGTGCCACTGTATGTCCAGACTCAAAACACATCTGTCCAGCTGTGCCTTTACTGAATGAGCACTGTGCCACTGTACGTCCAGACTCAAAACACATCTGTCCAGCTGTGCATTTACTGAATGAGCACTGTGCCACTGTATGTCCAGACTCAAAACACATCTGTCCAGCTGTGCCTTTACTGAATGAGCACTGTGCCACTGTACGTCCAGACTCAAAACACATCTGTCCAGCTGTGCCTTTACTGAATGAGCACTGTGCCACTGTACGTCCAGACTCAAAACACATCTGTCCAGCTGTGCCTTTACTGAATGAGCACTGTGCCACTGTATGTCCAGACTCAAAACACATCTGTCCAGCTGTGCCTTTACTGAATGAGCACTGTGCCACTGTATGTCCAGACTCAAAACACATCTGTCCAGCTGTGCCTTTACTGAATGAGCACTGTGTCACTGTACGTCAGACTCAAAACACATCTGTCCAGCTGTGCCTTTACTGAATGAGCACTGTGTCACTGTACGTCCAGACCCAAAACACATCTGTCCAGCTGTGCATTTACTGAATAAGCACTGTGCCACTGTATGTCCAGACTCAAAACACATCTGTCCAGCTGTGCCTTTACTGAATGAGCACTGTGTCACTGTACGTCCAGACTCAAAACACATCTGTCCAGCTGTGCCTTTACTGAATGAGCACTGTGCCACTGTATGTCCAGACTCAAAACACATCTGTCCAGCTGTGCCTTTACTGAATGAGCACTGTGCCACTGTACGTCCAGACTCAAAACACATCTGTCCAGCTGTGCCTTTACTGAATGAGCACTGTGTCACTGTACGTCCAGACTCAAAACACATCTGTCC
The DNA here is from genome assembly GCA_023029165.1 of Gobiocypris rarus. Lineage (NCBI taxonomy): Eukaryota > Metazoa > Chordata > Actinopteri > Cypriniformes > Gobionidae > Gobiocypris > Gobiocypris rarus. Next base: position 51,893,303 of record CM040914.1, read on the forward strand.
AGCTGTGCATTTACTGAATGAGCACTGTGCCACTGTACGTCCAGACTCAACACACATCTGTCCAGCTGTGCCTTTACTGAATGAGCACTGTGCCACTGTACGTCCAGACTCACACACATCTGTCCAGCTGTGCCTTTACTGAATGAGCACTGTGTCACTGTACGTCCAGACTCAAAACACATCTGTCCAGCTGTGCCTTTACTGAATGAGCACTGTGCCACTGTACGTCCAGACTCAACACACATCTGTCCAGCTGTGCCTTTACTGAATGAGCACTGTGTCACTGTACGTCCAGACTCAACACACATCTGTCCAGCTGTGCCTTTACTGAATGAGCACTGTGTCACTGTACGTCCAGACTCAAAACACATCTGTCCAGCTGTGCCTTTACTGAATGACCACTGTGCCACTGTATGTCCGACTGATTCGCTCTTATCTAATCCATGCATCATCTTTATTATTTTTTTATTTTATTTTGTATCTATATATAATAATTTTACTCTTTTTAATTATCTTTACAACTGCATATTTCTATTCTTTTTTTTAAATTCTCTTTACAACTGTTTTAATTATCTTGTTTTTATTTTTAATTCTTACACATGGTATTCCTATTTCGTATGCATATGTTATCACTATTTTAATAAAATTTTCTATGTAAAGCACTTTGAATTGCCATTGGGTATGAAATGTGCTATATAAATAAACTTGCCTTGCCTAATCAACCAATCACATGGCAGTTGCTTCAATGCATTTAGGGGTGTGGTCCTGGTCAAGACAATCTCCTGAACTCCAAACTGAATGTCAGAATGGGAAAGAAAGGGGATTTAAGCAATTTTGAGCGTGGCATGGTTGTTGGTGCCAGACGGTATTTCACAATCTGCTCAGTTACTGGGATTGTCACACACAACCATTTCTAGGGTTTACAAAGAATGGTGTGAAAAGGGAAAAACATCCAGTATGCGGCAGTCCTGTGGGAGAAAATGCCTTGTTGATGCTAGAGGTCAGAGGAGAATGGACCGACTGATTCAAGCTGATAGAAGAGCAACTTTGACTGAAATAACCACTCGTTACAACCGAGGTGTGCAGCAAAGCATTTGTGAAGCCACAACACACACAACCTTGAGGCGGATGGGCTACAACAGCAGAAGACCCCACCGGGTACCACTCATCTCCACTACAAATAGGAAAAAGAGGCTACAATTTGCACAAGCTCAGCAAAATTGGACAGTTGAAGACTGAAAAAATGTTGCCTGGTCTGATGAGTCTCGATTTCTGTTGAGACATTCAGATGGTAGAGTCAGAATTTGGCGTAAACAGAATGAGAACATGGATCCATCATGCCTTGTGACCACTGTGCAGGCTGGTGGTGGTGGTGTAATGGTGTGGGGGATGTTTTCTTGGCACACTTTAGGCCCCTTAGTGCCAATTGGGCAGGGTTTAAATGCCACGGCCTACCTGTGCATTGTTTCTGACCATGTCCATCCCTTTATGACCACCATGTTCCCATCCTCTGATGGCTACTTCCAGCAGGATAATGCACCATGTCACAAAGCTCAAATCATTTCAAATTGGTTTCTTGAACATGACAATGAGTTCACTGAACTAAAATGGCCCCCACAGTCGCCAGATCTCAACCCAATAGAGCATCTTTGGGATGTGGTGGAACGGGAGCTTCGTGCCCTGGATGTGCATCCCACAAATCTCCATCAACTGCAAGATGCTATCCTATCAATATGGGCCAACATTTCTAAAGAATGCTTTCAGCACCTTGTTGAATCAATGCCACGTAGAATTAAGGCAGTTCTGAAGGCGAAAGGGTCAAACACAGTATTAGTGTGTGCTCCTAATAATCCTTTAGGTGAGTGTACAATGTGCAATGCCTTTATTGCCTGCTCAAATCACACTATCACTCAAGGAATTGTATAAAATAATAATATTCTTCTGTTTGATAGCTGCAGTTTGCTTAGTAAAGCTGCATTTTGGATAAAATTGTGGTTACCCAATTTTACCGGCAACCACTCAATTGCATTGTGGGGGAGTTTTGCACAATAATATTCACATTTCATTATGAAAATATTCAAATCTAGTTTGATATGTATTTAGAAATAAGTCAGTTTTGAAATCTCATCGTGTTTTAGAGGTTAGTGTTTAATGGATGTACTTAAGCATGTTTATAATTGTAGATGTGTAAAGATATTTAGTGATTCACGAGCTTCAGCGCGACCATTAGTCAAACCACAGCTGTCAAGAGCCAATAAAAATCATCCAAACGCTGTGTTCTGAAAATAAAAATCTTTTGAATTTTTATAAAATTTTTTTATTCGAAACAGGTTTAAATTTAATTGATTACTCACAGAAAGTCTCTTCCTCTCTGCTCTTCCTGATCACATGACGACTCACCCGCGAAGAGTTTTCATTCAAACGGACGCGTAGCTCTCAGAGCCATTTAAGGAGAAAAGGGAGGAGTCGAAACTGCGCTTAAACCTCATTGGCTCTCACATGTATGTTGTCGTGTCATATAGAAGGTTCAATATACACTGATCAGGCATAACATTATGACCACTGACAGTGGTCAGCAGTAGCAAGTCGGCTTGCGCTAAAAGAGAAAAAGAGTGACCCCTGACCCGATCACTTGTGGAATCATTGTTTTGATTTAGTTTGATCTATTGTAAAAAAAGTATTGTCAAATCACAAGTTAAATTTTTTGATCATAAAAATGTTTCCTCAATATGTCACTTCTGGTCACAATTAATGTTCAGTCTCATGTCTGTTCAGTCTCGTGTCTCTCTGTGGGTTTCCTGAGTAAGTGTTTCATTAAACTGAGACCCTGAACCTTCACCAGTTTACTGTGGCTTAGAGCTGGACGGAAAAAACAGCCACACACACACACACACACACACACACACACACACACACACACACACACACACACACACTACCCATCACAGGAGACATGCTGCATTTTTACATTTTCAAAAAACATCACTTAGTGTGATTTATAAGATGTTTTCCTCATGGGGACCAAAAAATGTCCCCACAAGGACAAGGATTTTGGATATTGCCATCTTTGTGGGGACATTTTGTCCCCATACCGTAGGGATTACCAGTCCACACACACACACACACACACACACACACACACACACACACACACACACACACACACACCTCCAACGTTCATGAGAAACTCAGAGTTTCTGAATAACTTTTTTTTTTTTTACTGCTACTACTTTAAATGACCTGATTGTTGCTAGTTTCTATGTGAATATTTAGATCGGCACTAAAGTCCTAAATGTATAAAATAAAATCATTCAAATTTTTGGCTTCATCCTTTATAGAGTATAAACTTTTCTCACTGTCGATCATGATGTTAATCAGTTAAATATACTGGATTTGTGGATGTTAACGTAATGCTATCATTGTCAAATCAAATATAATGTAAAAAATAATAAACTATTGTAAGACTTTAAAAAACATCTTTGGACAGAGAACAAAAACAAGACCAACGGTATTGTGTATCTCACTCAGGGGCTTTATTTCCTGTCTTCATCACGACCTCAGATAAACTGAGATGACACTATTTAAAACACGTGAAAGAAGCAACATGAGCATCAGCGGAAACTTTACAGATTCTCATGATTCAACAGAACTGAACGACCCTGATCAAAGCAAACACTAAACTATGCATTATAAGTAGATTTTTCAATGAAATGCGAGCGCTAAGATATATGAAAAATAAAAAGTAATCTGTGATCTGTGTGTTAGTCGAGTCTCATGCGGTGACTGACCGTGGTGTAATGTGTGCTGATCTGTGATCTGTGAGTTAGTCGAGTCTCATGCGGTGACTGACCGTGGTGTAATGTGTGCTGATCTGTGATCTGTGAGTTAGTCGAGTCTCATGCGGTGACTGACCGTGGTGTAATGTGTGCTGATCTGTGATCTGTGTGTTAGTCGAGTCTCGTGTGGTGACTGACCGTGGTGTAATGTGTGCTGATCTGTGATCTGTGTGTTAGTCGAGTCTCATGCGGTGACTGACCGTGGTGTAATGTGTGCTGATCTGTGATCTGTGAGTTAGTCGAGTCTCGCGGCGGTGACTGACCGTGGTGTAATGTGTGCTGATCTGTGATCTGTGTGTTAGTCGAGTCTCATGCGGTGACTGACCGTGGTGTAATGTGTGCTGATCTGTGATCTGTGTGTTAGTCGAGTCTCGTGCGGTGACTGACCGTGGTGTAATGTGTGCTGATCTGTGATCTGTGAGTTAGTCGAGTCTCGTGCAGTGACTGACCGTGGTGTAATGTGTGCTGATCTGTGATCTGTGTGTTAGTCGAGTCTCATGCGGTGACTGACCGTGGTGTAATGTGTGCTGATCTGGGATCTGTGAGTTAGTCGAGTCTCATGCGGTGACTGACCGTGGTGTATTCAGAGTGAATCTGGTCCTCACTGAAGGAGACTGTAGCATCACTGAGAGACTCTTCATGCTTCTGGAAACTGACAGACGCGTACAGGAGCTCAGCAGAGGGGATTGTGGGTAGTTCATCATGACTGTAAATCTGAGCTGATCCAGGATCTGTGAGAGAATCACGTCTGCAGTCTGAACATGATGACTGAGTGTAGATAAAATAGAAAAAACAATTTATATTAATAGGAGAAACACCTCATAAGCACAATATTTGTACACACACACACACACACTGACTCACCGTTGTATTTTTCTCTCTCTTTCTCTTCTCTGATGTCGATGTTCTTCCTAATAACCCAAAATGAGTCGATCAGTGAGAGAAAGACGAACTGCAGCATCTGAGACAGAAACTCATCGAGCCGCTGACCGGCAGAAGATTCAAGCAGCTCGAATAACGAATTAATCATTAGTTTCAGCAGATAATAAATGATCAAACCTCGTCTCTTGAGTCTTAATGTACACACAGTCAGAGAGAATCCACCGATCAGCAGCAGAAACACACACACACCAATAATGATGATCATGGAGAAATCTGGAACTAAAACACAAACAGATCAATGAAATAATACAAATATAATAACATTTTCAGCCACTCTATAATGTCAGTTAAAACGTTGTTGTAACATTGACCTCTGACCTCTGTCATAAAGGAACTACTGTAGCTGAATTACTGCAGTAACATGCGTGTATTTTAGTGTCTCCTCTGCAGATCTGCTTTATCTCTGACTCTCATGCGTCTCACTGTGGGTTTCCTGAATAAAGACTGTTAATTCTTCACAGGTAAGCTAAACTGAGACTCTGAACCTTCAGCTCATTTCTGTGGTTTTGATGTGAAGTGAGAACAGCCTGTTCATCACGACCAAAGAAAGCCTCACTGTACACAGTGATACAAATAAAAGAGATATAATTACATAAAATAACACTGAACTAAATGTTAAGGCAGTCTGCACGACACGAGTAAATGCGAGTTACGGTACTCTACACACAGTGCCACAATCACACTCAATCCTATCCACACAGGTTTATTTCTCCGATAATCGTCTTATTCATCTCTAGTGAGAACAAGTTACTGATATCTCACAGTTCAGTCCAGTTAGTGCCAGTGGTCAGAAGCTGATTCAGGAAATTAACTGATGGAGTTTGATCAGGAAACGATTCTTTGGATTAAAACACTCCATAGTTTGCAGGGTCTTTTAAACAATTCTTTATTATAACTGGCTTGTAAGAGTGATTTGTTCACTGCTGAAAAGTGTACAGTATACAGGTCCTTCTCAAAAAATTAGCATATTGTGATAAAAGTTCATTATTTTCCATAATGTAATGATAAAATTAAAATTTCATATATTTTAGATTCATTGCACACCAAGTGAAATATTTCAGGTCTTTTATTGTTTTAATACTGATGATTTTGGCATACAGCTCATGAAAACGTTCTCTAAACGAGCTATTAACCTAATCATCTGAATCAAAAAATTAACTCTAAACACCTGCAAAAGATTCCTGAGGCTTTTAAAAACTCCCAGCCTGGTTCATTACTCAAAACCGCAATCATGGGTAAGACTGCCGACCTGACTGCTGTCCAGAAGGCCATCATTGACACCCTCAAGCGAGAGGGTAAGACACAGAAAGACATTTCTGAACCAATAGGCTGTTCCCAGAGTGCTGTATCAAGGCACCCCAGTGGGAAGTCTGTGGGAAGGAAAAAGTGTGGCAAAAAACGCTGCACAACGAGAAGAGGTGACCGGACCCTGAGGAAGATTGTGGAGAAGGACCAATTCCAGACCTTGGGGGACCTGCGGAAGCAGTGGACTGAGTCTGGAGTAGAAACATCCAGAGCCACCGTGCACAGGCGTGTGCAGGAAATGGGCTACAGGTGCCGCATTCCTCAGGTCAAGCCACTTTTGAACCAGAAACAGCGGCAGAAACGCCTGACCTGGGCTACAGAGAAGCAGCACTGGACTGTCGCTCAAATTTTGCATGTCATTCGGAAATCAAGGTGCCAGAGTCTGGAGGAAGACTGGGGAGAAGGAAATGCCAAAATGCCTGAAGTCCAGTGTCAAGTACCCACAGTCAGTGATGGTCTGGGGTGCCATGTCAGCTGCTGGTGTTGGTCCACTGTGTTTTATCAAGGGCAGGGTCAATGCAGCTAGCTATCAGGAGATTTTGGAGCACTTCATGCTTCCATCTGCTGAAAAGCTTTATGGAGATGAAGATTTCGTTTTTCAGCACGACCTGGCACCTGCTCACAGTGCCAAAACCGCCGGTAAATGGTTTACAGACCATGGTATTACTGTGCTCAATTGGCCTGCCAACTCTCCTGACCTGAACCCCATAGAGAATCTGTTGGATATTGTGAAGAGAAAGTTGAGAGACGCAAGACCCAACACTCTGGATGAGCTTAAGGCCGCTATCGAAGCATCCTGGGCCTCCATAACACCTCAGCAGTGCGACAGGCTGATCGCCTCCATGCCACGCAGCACTGAAGCAGTCATTTCTGCAAAAGGATTCCCCACCAAGTATTGAGTGCATAACTGAACATAATTATTTGAAGGTTGACTATATTTGTATTAAAAACATTTTTCTTTTATTGGTTGGATGAAATATGCAAATTTTTTGAGATAGGAATTTTGGGTTTTCATGAGCTGTGCCAAAATCATCAGTATTAAAACAATAAAAGACCTGAAATATTTCAGTTGGTGTGCAATGAATCTAAAATATATGAAATTGTATTTTTATCATTACATTATGGAAAATAATGAACTTTTATCACAATATGTTAATTTTTTTAGAAGGACCTGTATATTATTCTGTATATTTTAATAAATATCGTTATAATATATTAATCATTCATATTCAGTATAGGGAAGTATATTTACTTGCTGTATAATGCTAACATTTATACTTGATCTATTAGTTGATTCTGAATAGACTGCATTTGCATTTGCATATTTAAACCTGACTCTAAGACAATGCAATTAAAATAAACTATCTTACCCTTTTTAACAGTGAGGTTGACTTTAGTTGTGATGTGAGATCCACACCAGTGTATCCCAGAATCCTCTTCTCTCAGATCACTGATGTTTACAGTACAGACTCCAGTAGATGCTTCATCACTGAAAGACAATCCATCATCTCTGATCGTCTCCAATGAAACTCCATCCTTCACACACACGGAGGGTTCATGTGCTTTGCAGAAGCATTTCTGATGTTCATCATGATGTTTGCACTGGATTGACATGTCGTCTCCTTCATACTTAGTCAAGTTCAGCTCTGGAAATGATCAGAAATATAAGCACATCAATTCACAGCCATAGTTTGACATATTCAGATGAATAAACCTTTCTCACCCTCGTTCATGATGACGATCAGATGAGTGTAAAGATAATTCACGTCTCTCTCTAATGTCACTGCACACCAGTATTTCCCAGCATCCTCTGCTGTCAGTCCAGTGATGGTCCCAGTGAAGACACTTGCAGTGGCGTTATCATTCAGAGTCAATCTGCCAGTCTTGGTCTCTTTCTCTTCTCTCACAGTCTCACTGAGAGGATTTCTATCTGTAGTGGAGCACTTCCCCTTACAGAGAGACTTTGACTTTGATTTATAGATTGAATCATAAGGGCAGAAGATCTCAGCAGATTCTCCTTCACGTCTCACTACTGGAGAAACTGCAAACACACAAACATGTGATCAATCAACACACATGATGCTGAATAGATGGAATTACCAATAGCAAACACCTCATATAAGCTGAAAATGCCTGGAGGCCAAGGTGATGAGCAGTCAAGGTAAGAACGACGGTTTTAGGTTAGCCGATGAAGTTGGGCTCGGGTGTCAGCGGTGGCTTTGTGGCGGGCTTGGGCTCTGTGTCTGCGGTGGGCTCTGGCTGCTGGTCTGAGATGGCCATGTTTGAGGATAGGCTGGGCTCTGGGTCTAGTGTATGGCTGGCAGTGTCTTCCTTCACAGGGCAAATGGTGTAGGGGGATCCACAACTAACCAGAACCCACTTTACAAATGTGGCAAATGTCCCTTGAGGACTGTGTCCCAGTACAGCCATGTTATGGAAAAACACACAAAGGGAGCAATCTGGGAAGTATGTCACGCCTGGTCTCATGTGTGGTCATTGAGGGCACGATGCTCTTGGTCTAAACAGAGCAGGCGGACAGCTGGTAAGTCCATAGTTAAAATAAATTACAATAATTTCTTTCGGTTCTGTGTTTTGTCAAGGCTGAGTGTTAAGCAAGCGCACAATGGTGGAGAGTTAAAAACCAAACACACTTTATTAACAAACAGACCAGGAGACTGTAGGAGTAAATGTACCACACAGTAAATAAAGACAACACTGTGAACTGAGAACAGTGAATGAAAACTCAGGCAAACAGGAACAGGGAAAATACTGGAAAACTAAACCAAAACAGAACCGTTACAGTAGTTTTCAACATCTGTTTCAGCCCCGTTTCTACCTGGTCTAAGATGTAGAAGACTGGAAGTCGCAGAGCCGTCTGTGCTAATTTGTGCCACACCAACCTTAATAAATCTTGCAACATGGATTATACAATTTAGCTGAAGTAACCCAAGAAAGATCGGATAATTTTATCTAAATAATGAAAGTATAAAAATGGGCATTCATTTAAATCTACACCTGCCATGATGTTTATATATTTTGCGCCTGAGTTTATCCTATGCTGGTACTTTTAGACTCTATGTCATTTACCAGATGTTACATCATAGATTGCCACTGTTATTCAATACAATGAAATGCTCTGAGTTCACTCACTGATGAGGTTGAGCTGAATTTTGGTGGTCAGGGAGATGAAAGTCAGATGTGTGTGTCTGGTTTCTGCTCCACACCAGTAAACTCCAGCATCTCTCACGCTCACATTACTGATGCTCACTGTAAAAACTCTCTCTTCATTTCTCTCAGATGAACCTCTCATTTGTCTCACTGTAGATTTACTCAATATCTGGCAGATGTGATCATCATCCTCTTTGCAGAAATGAACCTCATGTTCCTCTGGGATCTGACAGGTGATGTTGACTTCTTCACCAAGATGAGCAGATTCAGTCAAAAATGTTGCATCTGCAAACCAAGAAAAGGTACGTAAACTATTAGCAAATATTGCATCTGCAGCTTTCAGCTCTCTAAAACACACCTCTCTGAACATCCATCGGACTCTTTACGAATGTATTTTGGCTTGGTTTTGTATTGAGGATGTTCATCAGACGACCTTGATCATCAGACGACCTCCTGAGTGGCCAGACACTCGAGACACGCCCACTTTATACTTACTACCAATGTGCAGATGAACAGTATTAATAATGGAGTAACTGTACGAGTGTCCGCTGATCCAGACTCCACATAAATAAACTCCTCCATCATCTGGTGTCACAGCTGTAATTCTCACAGTCATGAGTTTATTATGTCGGTCATCAGAAACACTGAATCTTTCTTTCTTCTCCCATGTGCTGTAAATCATCTCAATGGAGTCTCTTCCTTCTTTGAATATGATCTTGGGATTATTAATATGAATCTGTGAATATTCACATCTGAAGGCGGCAGTTTCTCCAATATTCACCATCACTGTCTTTGACACGCTACAACAGGAAAAAAAAAAAATATATATATATATATATATATATATATATATATATATATATATATATATATATATATATATATATATATATATATATATTTTATAATTATAAAAGCTTTGAAATTGTTTTACTACACAGAGACTTCTTAAAATGTCTGACCTTCTTCCACGTTCAGAGTCACATATATCCGCCAGTTGTGAAGGACTTCGACTGCGTATCTTCCAGCGTCACGCTGGTTCAGTTCTCTGATGAAGATCATGAGGTTTCCCTCATTGTTTCGAAACAGTGTGAATCGTCCTTCATTAATCCATTGATCATGTTTCTTATCATTTATTATTACTCTCCACTCAGGTAATTTGGCCACATATTTAGCAAAATCACTGAACCAAAGTTTCTGTGAATCAACAAGAAGGCTTGCTCCAGAATATCCAGTGACACTAAAGCATCTCACCGCACCTGTCAATCAGATTGATACTGTGATCAGAAACCTCATGAACAGAAAACAGCATCATTACTGCAGTGATGAAAGAGAAAAGCTCTGACCTGAGATCAGGGAGAAAGTCAAGAAGATGAGGAGGATCTTCATTGTGAGTTGAGTTCAGTCTTCTTTCTGCTGAATCTCTCTGTCTCTACATCTGTGTGCTTTAGTTCCTTCCTCTTTCTTCAGCTCTTTATCAGTAATGAGCAGCTTTACTGGCCCCTCCCACCATCAGCACTGACTGAATATGACATTAATCACACTGAAAGAGCGCCACCTAGAGGAGGTTACAGTGGCTGATACTGAGAGCTCACACAGGCTTCATCTTCTCTATATATGGACACATGACACTGATCTGCATTATATTAATATTCCTCTAGAGGACGATATTAGCACTGAAAGAGCGCCACCTAGAGGAGGTTACAGTGTCTGATACTGAGAGCTCACACAGGCTTCATCTTCTCTATATGAGGACACATGACACTGATCTGCATTATATTAATATTCCTCTAGAGGGTGACATTAGCACTGAAAGAGCGCCACCTGGAGGATTTGATTGAGCATCTGGACTGGCAATTAGGTAAAGAAAATCATCACGGATCATCTCCACTAGTGTGGACAGAAGACAAACCCTTGGAAGATGGAAAAACTATATATTATATAGAAGTATTATACAAAATATGGTTTCTTACTCGCAAAACCTAACAGTATTGTAATGTTTTAGCCTGGTCGCTATTCACTTGCATTATAGGAAGGAGCATGGAAACTTTTGCTTTTGATGTCCGAAATCCCTCCAGTCCTTGGGTCTTTCCTGTGTCTTCGGCATCGATGGTTTTGATGCCTGTGTGAAGAGCGTGGATTGTTTGGGTGTTGCGTCAGTGGAATTCCTTGTTGGTGGCAAATATGTGCAGTGCATTACAAGGGCAGTCTTTGGGGTCCTTCACAGCCTGGAGTAACAGTGCTCTATCCGCTTGACTAAGATCGTCTGTCTTTTGCTTAACACGTAGCCGGGTCAAAAGTTGGGCAAAATGTCCTCTTTCTGACGCATGATCTCTGAGAGGGTAATCATTTGGAAAAAGTCCAAACACAGGGCAATTTTTGTGATATCAACTTCAAATTTGAAACACAAGTTGGTTAGAAATATGGCTTTGATTTTATAGTATTTTTAGAGTATTCGTATTAGTAATATAATTAAATAAATGTAATTCGTATTATATAAAATAAAAAAGTACAGTATTTTTAATTTACAGTAAATTTAAACTTTTTCATCTTTTGAATTGCTTTCACTCCAGCAAAAATCTGCCGAGTGTCTTCTTTAAAACAATACCAAACTTATGTCTATATCCCAAAGCATTCTTGAATTACAGCTCTTTAGGTTCGGATAGTCGTGCATTTGGGCAGATAACGGGTTCAGTGCGTTTGTTATTGTTGTTGTTTTATTGTATAAAAAAAGTTCAAGCATACAAACTGTTCACAGAACAAGAAAACACACACACACACACACACACACACACACACACACACACACACACACACACTACCCATCACAGGAGACTGCACAGTTTACTTTCTGTGAAAAAAACCTCATCCTGTGTGATTTATAAGCATTTTGAAAAGTGAGGACATGGGGAACGTCCTCATATTTCACCCTCTTTTTGTAATACCTGTGTTATACCCATGTCATTATACACATTTGTGTCCTGATATTTCACAAAAACATATTATTTAATATGATAACCCCCAAGCACACACACACACACACACACACAGCGTTTGTTATTGTTCGCGCAGCTCGACTGGTCATGTGACGCCACAGGCGCCGCGGTTCTACTCGTGACGTCACAGGCAGACAGCGCTTATAACGGCCGCCGCCGCTGAGACTGAGTTCAGTTCGTTTGTTATCATTGAATGTCCAGCAGTCACTCGCGAAATTGTGGAAAAGTTTACAAATGCAGTCTACAATTATAACAACCGAGAGTCTTATGGAGATGGAGAGCAGCAGCGACGTGTTCTACGACGCGCTGGAGTTCTTACCCGGAGGAGACGGAGAGCAGCGACACGCGCTGGAGTTCTTCTCCGCTGCGACGCGTGCCAGCGCTCAACCGTCGAGTAGCTCTGTTGTACCGGAGAGCAGCTCCAGCAGCAGCTCAACAGGTGACTGATGGCATCCATACACACTGAAATTCAGCTCGAGCACTTTGAGCAGTTCAAGGTGCTCATACACTCTAAAAAGAGATGTGTTAAAACTGACACAACATGTGTCATTTTTAACACATGTAGTGTGTGTGCTCAGGGACAACACATGTTGTGTCAAATTTGACACAATAAATGTGTCATTTAACACAGAAATTGTGTCAGGTAATTACATACTCAGAAGTAACTTTAAAAATAAAGTGAAACTAAATTATTAAGCAGTTAATCAGTAGTTGAGTACAGAACGCATGTGCACACAAAACACAACGTTTCAAACTCTATGACTCTATCAACTCAATCATTCACAATTTAACACCTCACCGATAATACTGCTTTAGAGAAAAGCTCATGAGGAGAGAACAGTTAACAGAGTTTGCACTTTGGGTTCAATTAAAATGTAGCAACTGATAAAACAATGTGTATTAATAACTTTTATTAACACAGGCCTGATTGTTTGAGAACATAAACACGGCATACACTGCTCTATGATGGTGTGTGTCGAGCGCTTTATAACATGATGTGTTGAAAACAACACAACGAGATGTGTTTAAAATTAACACATGTTGTGTTGATTTTAACACATGTAGTGTGTGCTCAGGGACGACACATGTTGTGTTGATTTTAACACATGTAGTGTGTGTGCTCAGGGACGACACATGTTGTGTTGATTTTAACACATGTAGTGTGTGTGCTCAGGGACGACACATGTTGTGTTGATTTTAACACATGTAGTGTGTGTGCTCAGGGACGACACATGTTGTGTTGATTTTAACACACAACCTGTGTCGTTTCTTTTACATTATGTCTAATGTGTTATTCCTCTTACTCAGAAGTGTGTTTGAAACCTTTTACACACTAATGTGTTATAGGTACACAACTTGTGTCAACTTGTGTTTGATTTGAAGTCACCAGAATCGTGATTAGTGGCTTCTTTATTTGACCTCTTGACCCTGGACTTCTTCACTTCAGCTTTTCTCTGTTTGCTGGAACTGTGTGTTTATTCATCACATTTGAAACAGCAGAAATAACAGGAGAAAAACATGATCAGATGATAATGACATCATCACATGCATTTGTTGAGCTTGGCAAGTGTTTGATATCTGAGCAATTACTATGAAAATATTCTTCATTTATAATTAATACTTTTATATTAATGATGTCATTTGCAGATATTTGTTTGTAGATATTCAGTGTGTACAGGATGTTCTAGTCTATGGTACCACACAGAAACACACACACATCAAGAATCAGCTCATGAATCTCAACAATGGTGACAAACTAAAAGTGTCATGCCGCAATGCATGCTGGGAGTCATGGATGAGTTGTGTATGGTGGCTCCCGTCATGCAGCTTTTAGTTTGTCACCATTGTTGAGATTCATGAGCTGATTCCTGATGTGTGTGTGTTTCTGTGTGGAATCATAGACTAGAACATTCTGTACACACTGAACATCTAAAAACAGATGTGCAAACAATGACATCAACATTATTATAAAAAACATTATTTACAAAAGAAGAATATATTTATAGTAATTGGACGAATTGTGTAATTGTACACTATTGGTCCTTAGGGTCAAACACTTGCCAAGGTCAACAAATGCATGTGATGATGAGATTATCATCTGATCATGTTTTTCTCCTGTTATTTCTGCTGTTTCAAATGTGATGAATAAACACACAGTTCCAGCAAACAGAGAAAAGCTAAAGAAGTCCAGGGTCAAGAGGTCAAATAAAGAAGCCACTAATCACGATTCTGGTGACTTCAAATCAAACATTCAATGATTCGTCAACACTAAATCCTGTTCATCTCAATAAGAGCTTCTGACAGAAATAAAGTCCGTCTGGTTAGTAATCACAAGTGAGAAGCGGTGAAAGCTTTTGAAAGAGGCATGATGTGATTGGCTGCCAAAACACACACTGCTGTTTCATTTTAACACACTTGTTGTGTTATATCTACACAACATGTGTCAAAATACCCTCAACACATTCAGTGTGTTGTTTTTTAACACATCTCTTTTTGCAGTGTAGGGCCGTACCTGCAGGTTCAAAAGCACTCTCTGTCGGTCCTCCTCTCTGGGTTTCTCTGGGTAAAGCCGAAGAACTGGAGGATTAGATCCTTGATTCTGGAAGGAAACATTTCTACTCATTGTTTACTGGAACAATATCTTTAATACACTGTAAAAAAATGCTGTAAAATAACGGTCAAATTTTGACAGTAACATGCTGTTTTCCAATAAAACAGTAATATACCGTAGAAAACAATGCAATCTGGGTAATATTTTCGAGAAAAAGGCCAACGGGAATATACTGTGAATTAACAGCACTCGAAGTCGACACACAGAGGCTGTGCTCCGAATCACACCCTATACCCTCATTCACTATTCCCTACACTAGTGTACTGATATAGACCACTAGACAGAGTGAACTCACACACTGATGAACACCAGCTGATATCACTGAAGGAAAGAGAAACATCAACAGAAAAAAAGTTGATTTCATCAACTGAAGATAAAAGAAGACATTAAATCTCTGAAGATCTCAGCAGAGGAGGATTAAACAACTCCACAAACAGCATCACCAGCGTCACACATTACTAACCACACTGACTTTATTTCTGTCAGACGTCTACAGAAGCTCTTATTGAGAATTAACAGAGGTTTAGATGTTGATGTTTAATTGATATTGTTTAGTCACCATTATGGTGATCAGTGTTTGCTTTAGTTGGGATCTTGACCCTTGATACTAACATTAGTGTTTCTCTCGCTGCTATAATGATGTGTTTAAAATACATTTGTTATAGCACGCAAAGCTGAGAGGAAGCATAAAAAGATGATGTTGACTATTTATTAATAATCTGCTTCACTGAGATTACTCAAGGTTTAATCTGGGATGTGTTTTATTTATTTATTTTTTTTATGGTATGCCATTTTATGGAATGAGATCAATCAGTGTCACAACAGTCAGATCATTTGAAGAGCATGAACACAGTTTGTGGCCGAAACATTTTGAACATCAGTGCCATTCAGATTCACATAGACATCAAGAATCGGCGTATGAATCTCAACAATGGTGACAATCAAAAGCGTCATGCTGCAATGAATGCTGGGTACCAGCCCATGACTCCCAGCATGCATTGCGGTATGAATAATTTATGGTGAATAGCCTGGTTATTTCCTTTAATTCTCACTATTTACCTTTATTTTTGGTGTTGTTTTTGTGTTGACTTTTAGTAGTGTTTGTGATGTTGATGAGTTGATCTGTTCATCTGTTGTGTTTATTGTCACCATTGTTGAGATTCATATGCTGATTCTTCATGTCTATGTGAGTCTAAAGCGCAGCGCAGATTACATCATTTTGGAAAATCATGAGTTTAAAAAATCCTTCATAACTGATTCCTAATCACTGCTTGATATTTTGCAGAAGTCTCACCGATTGATATTGTACAATAACGGTAAACTATGTATTATTAAAACAATGGGTTTGTTTACAGCATATACTAACACACTAAGCATCCTATTATGATTATGTCATAAGCAAAACATAACCAGTGACACCTGTTCACATCTTTTTCATGGCTATTTCTTGCTATAACAAATGTGTCTAAGAAACACAGATACAGCAACCACAGAAAAACCATTGCAAAGTCAAGGGTCAAGAGCCCAACTGAAGCAAACACTGATCACCATAATGGTGACCAAACAATATCAATTAAACATCAACACCTAAAAGATCTGTTAATTCTCAATAAGAGCTTCTGTAGACGTCTGACAGATATAAAGTCAGTGTGGTTAATAATGTGTGAGGCTGGTAATGCTGTTTGTGGAGTTGTTTAATCCTCCTCTGCTGAGATCTTCAGAGATTTAATGTCTTCTTTTATCTTCAGTTGATTTCATCTAAAGCTGTGGCTGAAGTCAGTTGTAGTTCTTGTGTTTCTCTTTCCTTCAGTGATTCTGAAGGTGTTCATCGCTAATTCTCAATTTTCACTTAATTAATCTCTTTAATTATCTCTTAACTTCAACAACGCTTCAATTACTCTAACACTCTGTAGTGTGTACACATAAGTGTTCATTTAAAACTGAAGATTTTGCTGTGGGGTTTAAAGGGTTAAAGGGATAAGATGAAAAAACCCCAGAGTGAAACGTAAAATAACGGTAAGCAACTGTAAATTAATTTACGGAAG
This sequence comes from Gobiocypris rarus, assembly GCA_023029165.1. Classification (NCBI taxonomy): domain Eukaryota; kingdom Metazoa; phylum Chordata; class Actinopteri; order Cypriniformes; family Gobionidae; genus Gobiocypris; species Gobiocypris rarus. The sequence continues at coordinate 51,910,206 of CM040914.1, forward strand.
TCCCTGTAATTTAACGGTTAAATACTGGCAGCAGGGTTTCCAGCTGTGTACCGTAATCCTGCAGTTATTACCGTTAAATCAAGGAAAAACAGCAATATACTGTGAAACATAACAGTCAGATTTACCAGATGATTCAAGATATTTTCACTGAAATATTAGTGAAAGTTAATAGAAAAAAGTTGTGCAAAGTCAGTAACTGATAAGGAGAGTAAATATTCAAATGATCTGTGTTTATGTGTTGTTGCAGAAGATGATATAGAAGAGATCTTAGTTTAATGAATTAGTTTTGCGGGTCACCATTGTACTGGAGAGTAGCGCCTGTGCTTCAGTCCAGGATGAGCAGAGAAACACTGATGATATGCTGTCTGATGCTTTATTTAAAGGCAGTGGCTGTGTTTGCTGATGCAGTTATGAGCTGATTGTTGATTTGGCTCTGTGCTATTGCTAATGATGAACTGCAAAGATTGAAGTTAAAGTCATATTTCTTAAGTATTTCACTACTCATTACAGTTTATATTTATATTAAGAAATGTTCTTTTTCAGTGGATTCAAATGAAATAAGTTTACCGTACAAACACCATATAAATACTTGTTTTAAAATGGGAACTGTTTTAAGCGATCAGTTTTCCAAATGAAGAGAGTTCATTTCATGGTATTATTACAGTAACATACTGTAAAAAAGGAGAGCTGTAAATTAACAGTAGAGGGCTGTAAATTAACAGTACATTGCTGGAAACCCTGCTGCCAGTAGATTACCGTTATTTTACAGCACAATTTTTTACAGTGTAGGTCTCAAGTTTGGTCATTAGTTTGGTCATTAATTTCCTTTACTTTATTACTAAGGAGGAACTTTTGAGGTAATGACTCATTACCTCAGAAGTTCCTCCTTAGTAATAAAGTAAAGGGAATTAATTCATAGTTTATCCTACACAATAATTTCTACAAACATGTAACATTGATATCGCTTTAAAATGCTCTTTTTGTGAAGACCACACAGAAATGTCTCATTTTGGAATAATGTGAAGGTTTTCATTGCTGATAATATCTTATAAACAACATCTCTATCTTATAAACATGTGGTTTTTGGATATTATATTAAAGAACGCTCTTTAAGGGATGTACATTTTTTATTTTTATGTAAATTTCATATTCATAAATGCAAGTTTTTATAGTCCTTGAAAAATTGATTAAAATGTATAGATGTCAAAATCTAGAAATAGTAAAGCAGTTAAAAAGATTAATATAAGCTCCTCCTTGACCATTTCCTCAGAAAGTTTTAACATTGAATTATATTACACATGTAATGATATAATATTGATATGTAAACTGATGATTATGTCTTTTATTTATTTAGTTTTATGTGAAATGTGCTTTGCTATTCACTGAGACAGGACTTTGTTCATGCTTTTTGTTGACAATAAAGCATTTAAAAATAATAAAAAGCACTTTGGGGAGAAATGGGCGTGCCGAACGGTTTCCTAAAATGCTTCCTTAAAATACATTTATTTCCATTGCGGTTATATCTTGCAGCTTTATTTATGTGTCAGATAGAAAAAGATTAATAGTGATAACTTTCACGATTGGTAACGGCAGTGAAAAGAGAAAAATATGTTAATTTTGACCGTCGCTCCCATTAGAAACACCCGCACTTGTTTTTTTGCGATTTGATGCGAAAGTAATAAAATACAAAGTATTAGTTTTCCATCACAAGCTCGGGAACAGATTGCGACGCACCCTTTATAATAACCTTTAGCCATTTATAAATGATTAGTTATGTTATTAATAAGTGTTACGCTAACGATTTATGTGTCGTAAGTGCGCATGTCATAACTATATGATGTAGTCTTACAGATAAGACATTTACATCCTTTAATATAGTTAATAAATATCACAGGAAGAGTGCCGTTTTCTCCAGGTATCAGCATAACACACGTGATATTGAATTTATTGAGTTTACTAAACAGGAAGTTAATATTAAGTGACTTGCGCTTTAGACTGCACATTGCCTATCGCTCGCTTTCTCAAACAGTTCAAAACACGTGACATGCACTTGGAAGACATAATTAATACTGAGTGAATATTATTAGTTGGTAAAAGTGCACTAATGGCTATTTAATCTAAAGTCAAGGAAGAAACGAATGATTTGGTGTTGTGTATCGCGGTCTTTCGGTTGGGTTTGGATATCGCTACAGCTCTACTCAACATGTAAATCGCTCGCTCTTATCGCTTCATTGGCGTCTGGTGTGAACACACCATCAGATGGATTGAGATCAATCGATTAGCATTATGAACCAATCGCTCGTCACCTACTAGCGGTTTTAACGCCACATTTAAAGTATCTTTTCATGTTTTACATCATTTCCAATATCAATATTCACCACACCGTCATTTACGACACTTTCTGCATCGCCTAATCTAAAGTGTGAAGAATTCATGGCTTGTAAATGATTAGTTCAAGTGTTACGGGACTCATTCAGCTGTAATCTGTGCTAATGAAAAAGCTGTTTCTAACCAATATTCTTTGCTTGCAGGAAAACCCACACAAGAGAGGAAAGGTGGAGCTGGCGCAGCTGTTAAACACTGCATCCAATCCCTCATGAGCAAAGTGTGTCCTGGTGTGAAGCAACCCAATGCATCGAGACAAGAGCCGAACGCCGGCGCGGATCCACCGTCTGATGCCGTGCCAACAGGTGAGCATCAAAACATGCAGAAATAATAGCAGGACGCGATTACTGTGGGCCCTCGGAGTCCGTGCTAAACCTGCTGATAATTCACATCCGGAGCGGTTTACGCTAATCGTGTTGTCCCGATACCAGAATGATGAGTTCCTCCACACCGATACCGTTGAATAATATGAGAGGTGAAATCGCGTATAGGTCCGTCACGATTATCGTTATATCGTCCCAGAAGTAATTGCGATAAACGATATTATTGTCATTTTCAGACTGAATATATAATCCTAATATCACGGCATAATAATGCAAGTAGACCCACACACTAGTGTTGCACGATATACCGGTACTAGAAAAGTATTGCGATACCCTGCTATTACAAACGGTACGATATGGAATTTTATTAGTACCGGTACTTTATGGAGGATCGCACGTTAATAAGAGCTGTATTTATTTGTGTGGATGAGTGACAGCAGGAGTCAGGACGTGTGTGCAGAGCTCTCCACCGTTCACTAAACATTGGAAGCAGAAGAGTTAAATATACACGCGCAGCGCATGACAAAGAAAGCAACAGAAACATGCGCGCATGAGGAAATATAGCGCGGCGCGGGATGTGCTCGCGCTGCCGGACTCTGACCTGAAGCGCAATGGTCAAAAATATGTAAAAATGCACATCCTGTGAGTATTCAGGTAAACACAGTCGGGGGTGTCTTTAGTGAATGTGTACAGTTGAGGTGATTGGATCGGTGTTAAGCCGGATCTAATATTCTGTGTGATTAATGTTAATCAAACAACAATGAAAAAAAGAAAACCACCCCATGACTAGGGTTGGGAACCGAGAACCGGTTCTTATGCAGAACCGATACTTATTTTTGAAAAATACCGGAATCGCGCAAAATTCCCGAGTTTCGGTTCCGAAAACGGGTCTGGTGCAATGTGTGTGCGAAGCGCTGGGAGCGTATCCTTTAATAGCGGGCGACAGCTAACCTCATCATGAGTCATCATGACTATTAATTATGTTGCCTGCCGCTTCCAGAAGTGCAAACAATTAACTAGTGGTGGGCCGTTATCGGCGTTAACGTGCTGCGTTAACGTGAGACTCTTATCGGGCGATAAAAAACATATCGCCGTTAATCTATTCTCAAAGTTGCTTTGGGAGCTGGGTCTATACTACGCAAGCTATGATGACTTTCACAGTGATATTTTAGCGCGGATGTATTCCTAGCCGAATTGCACTGTAGGGAGCGAGAACGAGTCTTCGAACCTGCGTGTATGCTGTGAAATTACCACATCAAGCGTGAGCGCTGTCTTCCGAACTCGGGCGCGCACCCGCAAACCGTTCTCGAGTCCTGATGAGCGTGACTGACATACTGCAAGCAGAGAGCTGTACATCTAATTTCTGCTCGTCGTCAGCATTCTTTAGTTTAGACTTTAGAGCATTTGCAGTACATCCGTGGCAGACAGACGCAAGTGCCATTACGTACTGAAGCTTTGGTAACAAAACTAACGGTTCAAAAATATAAACGTTAGGTGAACAACGCTATTCATTCTGCCACCTCCTCGCTCGACGTCGTTACCAAGTAACGGAGTAATCAGCTGCTGCTCTGATGACGCAAACGCACCTCGGTTTCGGACCCGAAAATATAATATGAACACGGTCCAGGGAGCAATCGAACTCGGGTTCGGTCCAGGCAATCAAACCAAGTGTGAAAGCACCAGTCATTATTTGGGTAGCACACATATTCTGAATGCCTTCGGCAGAATTCAAATGAGCCATTTTAATCTAGATTAATGCTGAATTACCAATTATTATTTACAAGTTCACTGAATAACTGAATTTCTATTAAATTAATATACAAATAACTAATAAATATAACTAATATATATATAATATTTTTGCAAGAATGCTTTTAATACTGTAATATATGTACAGTACAGGACTTTTTTGACATTGCCAACCTGTAAATGAATCAGAGATCATATAATAAACACAAAAAGGATTGTTTGAGTTGCGTATTATGCCTTTTTCCTTTACCACTATTTGTTTAATAATTTTAATGGAACCGGAATCGGAACCGGAATCATTAGGCGGAATCGGAACCAGAACCGGAACCGGAAAATTTCTCACGATTCCCAACCCTACCCATGACTGGCTAAATCATTTTAATATATATAATTATGAATCAGTGTATAGTTAATTTATTGAGTGAAGACTAAGCAGTTTTTTTTATTTTTATTTCTTGACTTGCTATACTGTCAAATAGACCTATAGCTGAAAAATAAAGCACTGTTTTTGTCATATTGTTTGTAATTTGCATTTTTAGCTTATTTTTAAAAACAAAGATAAAGTAAAAAAAATTGCAATTAGAAGAAATGGTCAAAAACCAGAGAAGGAACAAGCTGGCCAAGTGAGTTTTTAGTTAAAAAATTAAATACGACTATGATTAACAAGTTCTGTTGTCATATTATTCAATTACTTTTACTGGGCGGTATTTTGACTCAGGTATCGATTTAGTATCGGTATCGAGGTATTTTAGTCTGGTATCGTATCGAAGTCATCATTTTGGTATCGTGACAACACTAATACACACTTTCAAATGACAACCTTTAGATCAGGGAAACTAAAACAAATGAACATAATTGAATAAATAGTAAATAAACATGTTCCCTTGTGAAGCGGCTTTAACACTCGTCATTCTGCGGTGGCATTTACACAAGCTCCAGGGGATCGAGTCCATTTGGGCTTATTCTTCCAAACGGTCAGTAGTGGTCAGGAAACACTATAACACCTTTTCTTCACCTGTGGATGACCGCTCTGTGTGTGAAGGAACCGCCCGACACAAAATGGGTTCACTAAAGACATTCATTTTAATATCTTTTGACCATTCAAAGGCAATAATTTGCAGATCGCATGCTGTCGACGCTCCGGTCCCACAACACACTTTATTTTCTCATGTTTCTGTTCTTTCTTTGTCATGCGCTGTGCTCATATATCTTTTGCTTGCAGAAAGAGACACGGAAGGGAGGAAAAGCCATGCTTGGAAGGCTGTAAGACGAGGCTTTCAAACCCTCATATCTATCGTGAAGCCGCCAGCAGCCACTGATGCGCTCGAGCCAGAGATCCCTCAACCATCGACTAGTGCGTCTGGGTCACCGCATGACATTCAGTGCCTAGAGAGGGAACGTCCAACTGACCGTGAGTCTCCATTTATGACCACTCTGATTCCACACACACAAACGTGTACACACACACACGCGTCGCCGTAATTACCACTCTGATTCAACACACACAAACACACACACACACACACACACACGCACACACACGCGCGTCTCCCGTAATTACCACTCTGATTCAACACACACACACACACGAGTCTCCATTTATGACCACTGTGATTCAACACACACACACACACACACGCGCGTCTCCCGTAATTACCACTCTGATTCAACACACACACACACACGAGTCTCCATTTATGACCACTGTGATTCAACACACACACACACACACACGAGTCTCCGTTTATGACCACTGTGACTCAACACACACACACACGAGTCTCCGTTTATGACCACTGTGACTCAACACACACACACACGAGTCTCCATTTATGACCACTGTGACTCAACACAAACACACGAGTCTCCATTTATGACCACTGTGATTCAACACACACACACACACACACGAGTCTCCATTTATGACCACTGTGATTCAACACACACACACACGAGTCTCCCGTTATTACCACTGTGATTCAACACACACACACACACACGAGTCTCCATTTATGACCACTGTGATTCAACACACACACACACGAGTCTCCATTTATGACCACTGTGACTCAACACAAACACACGAGTCTCCATTTATGACCACTGTGATTCAACACACACACACACACGAGTCTCCATTTATGACCACTGTGATTCAACACACACACACACACGAGTCTCCATTTATGACCACTGTGATTCAACACACACACGAGTCTCCATTTATGACCACTGTGATTCAACACACACACACACACACACACACAAGTCTCCATTTATGACCACTCTGATTCAACACACACACACACACACACACACACACACGAGTCTCCATTTATGACCACTCTGATTCAACACACACACGCACACACACACACACACACACACACAAGTGTCAATTTATGACCACTCTGATTCAACACACACACGCACACACAAACACACACACAAGTCTCCATTTATGACCACTCTGATTCAACACACGCACACACACACACACACACACACACACACACACACACACACACACGATTAGCTCAGGGGTGTTATACATTCAATTAAAATTAGGGATGCACCGAATCCAGATTTTTGGGGTTCGGCCGAATACCGAATCCACTGGCTAAGATTCGGCCGAATCTGAAACCGAATACCGAATCCTTCTCCCATCCTCAGTCCATCATCACAGTAAACACATTAACGAAGTCAGTACCGTCGCAAGGGCTGTGCCAAGTGTGCGACCGCACGGGGCCTTACGCAAGGTAGTGACAGCTGACTTGATTTAAAAAGCTAGTTAAAGTTTATGTCCTTCAAAATACTATAATAGTTAAAAGACATAGCCTAGCTAAAAGTGCACGCGATGCTGTATTATTCTGCTGGTTAGATTTGTATTATGCAGTAGGCTAACTTACTATATTTTTCTTTTGAGACTGCCCATGTGACAGCGATTCACGCGCATATATGTCACTTAGTCCTGCACCGCACATCAGGCTCGTAGAGAGCTTTATTCAGGCCATTTAAATTCTGATTTTAGCTGCCTCTGAAACTATAGATATTAGACTACTTAAGACATTCAAGTAAAAAGGCTACACTAGAAATCCGTGCTCATTGAAAAACGGAACGAGTAAATCATGTCTGACCGACCCCACTCCATGTCTCCAGACATGCGCATCTTACATATAGCCAAGGCCTATCTTGCACATGCTAATCACTTTTCATAATCAACATACGACATTTAAAAAGTAATATTATAGGCCAATATTTAAACATAGCCTAACTAAATACGTGGCCGACGCTTCTGATAGACATTTGTTGACAGCGGATATAATTCACAATAGGCTACTCCATCATTTTTAGCCATACAGAAAAGTGCAAGACATAATTATAAACTATAAACTGTCTATTTTTATTTGTGTAGGCCTACAGTCGCAATAACAAGGCAGTTAATTCAGGGAACAGATTATGTAGCGTGCTCCAAACTTTTAATTTCAAAAAATTATTTTAGTTATTAAATGCAAAGTTTTTAATTTCAAAATAATTTCTAAATTCGGTTCATATTTCTAACAAACGAAATTCAAGGCCAAAATAACGAAATGGTTAAAAAAAAAACACAAGAACATTATCTCAGCATCAAGTGATGGTCATTCACCATCAGCAAGTGATCGCGCTTAGGGCATCACAACGGCCAGCGACGGCACTGCGCATAACATCGGTTAATGGAAACGTGCCGCCGTTTCGCAGAAGCCTAGTTTTTATCGACATTCAGTAGGCTAGAATAACGCAAAAGCAAATATGTAATGAAAACGCGGCTACTGAGAGAGTAGTCCAAACTAACTCAAGTGAAGGTTTTTTGACAAACGCTTTTTACCAATTCATAATTTAGAACATATAGGCTATTTAAGCTTCAAAATAGGCGCACTGTGCAGTTCAGTTACAGTTTAACTTAACTCATTGCTGTTAAAATAGATAGGCTATAAGATTTTTTTTAAAAAAAAATTTTATATTCACATAAACAACATATTTTTCGTCACTACAGCAACTGGCCCCGGGCCTCGCATATCACGTTCGCACAGGGCCTCGCATCCCCCTTGCGACGGGCCTAAACGAAGTAAACAATGTCCACAGCAGTGTAACGTTAGGGATGCTATTGACCATTTAACCGTTAACCGAAAGTAAGAACTTCGACCGATTAATACTACCAGTTAAGCGGTTTAAATGTTTTTAACGCTTTTGTTTGTTTGTTTTTTGATGCATGGTTAAGAAAAATATGCTGTATAGCGTTATTTGTTCACTCACGGAGCGCGTCGACATGTGCAACCACAAACCAGATATATCTCGCAAAAAGAAGCAATGGCAAAGCTTACTGTGTGGGACCATTTCGACAGAAAAATGCAGAAGTAGTACAAGCTCCTGACAGCTCCTTAAAGCAAATGAAAGGCGCTTCCCGAGGCTGCACAACTCGTATTCTCTCGGATGTTTCATACGCAAATGATTTGACAGCGGCTAATTGTTTAGGGTCCTTGTCATCACGAGACAAATCGGTATTGCAAATTGAACATGTAGCTCGACTTGAATCGCTTTTTTTACTTAAAGTAGCCTACTGCCACGTTTTCTGTTCATGAGTTCCATTTTCACTTTCAACGGCGGCGTCATTACGTTCGACCAGTGGGGCGCACATAGTGCAAGCCTAGGGTTCGGGTTCGGTGGAAAAAAATTCTGAGATTCGGCAGAAACCGAACCCCATCAAAAAGCCCAATATTCGGCCGAATCCGAACCCGAATCCTGGATTCGGTGCATCCCTAATTAAAATAATACACTATAGGGCTGTTACCAATCAAATTAAATAATTTACACTGAAAAATTACAACTGCATTAAATAAAGTTATGATTTTAAAGTTAGTATTTTTGAATAAACAAATAAGAAATGTTGGAAAGACCAGCAGGTGACTGTCTTAATGAGCGAGTCATTGAATCATTCATTCAAACGATTCATTCAAACGGATGATTCATTCCAGAATGAGGCAGTCGTTTATGAACAGGTCATTGAATCTTTTATTAACCGATTCACTCAAACGCTGGATCACTCGGTCACACACTCGCTTCTGCTCTTGTCTTTGTTGCTGTGATCTTTGTCTGGATCCATTTTCGCTGCTGAAATAGAACAAAAACAGTCAATATTGCATCTAAAATGTAAGTGGCTTAATGTTAATTAACTGTTTATTGAAGTGTCCTATGAGTATTCAGTCGAGATAGTATTCAGGGAAACTGCACACTTGGTTGGTTTAACTGTATCATAAGTTATAAATAGGGATGACACAAGTACCGGTACTTCGGTACCAAGTTTTACTGAAATGTTAAAAACACCAGCATTTCTGTAGTACCGACTCCCGAGTATATCCGGTACCCGCAGCTGCGTTCAGTCGCTTCAGTGTTGATCTAATATATATATATATATATATATATATATATATATATATATATATATATATATATATATATATATATATATATATATATATATATATATATATATACTCGTGTCTGTGAATATTAAGCTGCAAATACTATTTAAATAGTTCTCCTGCATGTTCTGTGTTCCTGTGTGTAATCTGATTACTGATTACTCCCTTAAAAAGTAACTTAGTTTTACTTGATTTTAAAAGTAACTAGGTAAGATTACAAGTTACTTTATTAGTTACATTCAACACCCCCGCCGCCTCAACATAGACATGACAACTGTTTTTGCCAACACTGACTTTATCTGAAGTGCATTTTTAACAGTAACGTCAACACTGCATCTCCTGACATTTTAAGATGAAATTAAAAAATAAATAAATAAATAAATACTCCCCCCTGAAATGAATAGTCAAAGGAAAATGACTAAAATAGTAACTCACAGTGACCTGGATAAGTGACTTGATTCTGATTACTGGTTTGGAAATAGTATCGCGTTAGATTACTGGTTACTGGAATAAAGTAGTCCGATTAGAGTAACGTGTTCCTGGCATCACTGCTTCTGACTCGCTCGCGGTCAATGTAGTCTCTGCCGACTGCCGTGTGTCACTATATGAGGAAACATCACTTCATCAGCATTTACCGGTTCATTTGAGAAAACTGTCATATCATGAACACGGACACTCAAAGCTCTTCACGGCAACCCGTCAAAATAAAAGTCCGGTGAAATGTAAAGAAAGTAGCAGAATATATTGGGCTACTGTTGTAGCCTACAGTAGATTTAGCTACGACTAATAATAATAATAATGCCTAGATGATTGCTTATCTTTCACTTGATCTTTTTTATAAACAATGTTTACATTAAACAGCACACAGTCTTTAAATGTTTATGGATTCTTTACTTATAATGATTATCATAATAAATAATAAACTAATTAAATGTAATAAAATTAAAAACATTTTTTAAAAATAAAATAAAAATAAATGCTGTGGTTATGGTGTTGGTACCGACTACTGGACTTTTGGTGTGACATCCCTAGTTATAAATATAAAAAACGTGAGCTTTTGAATGTTTAGCGCAGTTTCTCTGTGTGAGCGGTGTTCACACTTCTCCTCGAGAGGCTGTGCGAGCGTCAGCAGCGCAACCGTCAGTTCATTATAAATAATATTATCCACTATCCATCGCCACTTACACTGAATGAACGCAGAATCACTCGAGCATTTTGGTGATTCGCTAGTTATTTTTGGTTATTGCCGCTTTAATCCGCTTGTCTGTCGGGCAAGTGTTAATGTGGAGCCCTGCTGTATCTTAACATGTTGTTGCTGTGTTTTCCAGATGGCTCAATCATTGGAGATAAACTGTGTCTGCCAATTGAAGACTTCCACCGTCTTTATGAAGTGGGAAAACAGCTCCCTTATACAGGATCTTATGAAGGAAAGAGGAAAATGGACGGCCAGAAAGTATGTTGCTCTTTCTCCATGACCAAACGTTCTTCCTCTTGTTTCCTTCTGTGATCTTTGAGTCCTGCCATAAACACTAGTGTTTACAAGATGGAAAGACATCAGGGATCAGTTTACTCACTTTGCAAAAATGTGCTTGTTTTTAGGTGACCATCAGATTTATCCAGAGGCGCCAGCGTGGAGAAAATTCATCATCGGTGAGTTGACAAGACTTTATTCTTCATGAAATTCTCTGTTAAGAACTGGTTTGTTAAATTTAGCTTGAGGTGTAACCGAATCAGACAGAGAAGCATCAGTTTTGAAGTTAATCTTTCGGTGGGAGATTTGAAATGTGCTAACCTTTTGTCAATCTCTTCTCTTTAAGTTGATGAAACCTCATAGTGATGAGATGGCGGCAGTGTTGCTTCTGCAAAAGAACCCAACTTGCAAGCACATTATTCGACTGTACAACTGTTTCACGATGAACGAGCTGGATGTTTTAGTCATGGAGAATCCTGATCCCTGCATTACACTGCGGAAGTTCCTCAGCAAAAAACACATGAATGAGCGAAAAGCCAAACGCATCATGTTACAGCTGATTTCTGTCCTCAACCACTGCTGGGATCAGGGAGTCTTTTTCCCGATTGATGTGGAGAGCATCTTGATCAATCCCGACACCCTCCAAATAAAAATTGTGGACTTCAGTTGTGCTCAGCTCATCGTGAAGAGTGAGTCGGCTTTTTAAACGCTTTATAACTTTATGATGATTAATGATGTTTTACCAATCACTGGAAATGTACTGCTTGCAGGAAGTGACGAAGCAAAAGTAGAGATCTGGCTGAGAGAGCGGGCCAAACTACACCACTCTGCGAAATTGTACAGAGTGATGGAGGATCTTGTAAGGAACAGACGCCTGTTTTGGATACCCCTGTCCGACGGTGAGATCAATAACAATGGTAACATTACCTTTAGGGCTGCACGATAATGGTTAAACTGATAATCACTAGATTTTGCTCAATTATAATCACGATTATTCTATCAAAAAGGGTAATGTAGTTATGGCCATTTTGCATGTTCTTTACCAACCTACACTTCACCCAGAAGGCCTGCAGGTGGCACTTCATTTAACCAACTCTGATAACTTCGTTAGATGGTAAATCAATACAAAACACATGGTTTCGGTGAACGCTTTGTTCTTTGTGATTTTTAAAGCAACAAATGAGTCAAACCACAGATTCAGATTGCCCTGCAAATTGCTGGAAATATGAGGAATACTTTTTAAATGAAAAACTTTGCGTTTAATAAACAATTTTTTATTTTTTGTTTTAAATGAAGACCGCGTTTGGAGTAGGGCTGGACTAAAATATTTGAATATTCGTTCGATGGGTTGGTATTCGAATATTTATTTTGTTTTTGGCGGACACTCGCACTTGCATATGTTTACACTATAAAATCTGTCGAAATACAATACTCTTTTTAGCCGTTTTTAATACGACATAATTGAGTGGAATAAAAGCACAGATTAGGTAAAACACCAGGAAGAAAGTATATCCTTTTAAGGGAAAAGCTCTGTTTGGGTCATTTAAGCTCTTGTGGAGGCTTGTTTACCAATGAAAGATAACGCAAATCCCTAAGAAAAAACATTTTGAAGGATTAAATATGAGCGGGCCAATATCATGACAGTTATTTGTAATCAATCGAGAGAAGCAGATATCACGGTTAAAATACGATTAGTCGTGCAGCCCTAATAACCTTACATGATCTACCGATCTCAGGTGAGGACAAACACTAAGGTGAGGACTAATCAGCTCTCTTCTGATAACTTTCACAGAGTACGTTGATCTTCTTCAGCAGCTGAAAAAAAACAGAGGGTTACGGCTCCTAAAAACCTTGCAGAACTTTTCCAATGATCCCTGGTTTGTAGGCTGCAGAGAAAAAGAAAGAAGCAAAAAAAGTACGAAAAAGAGATGTTGCCCTGTTCAGCTTTAGGATCATCAGCTCTCAAAGACACTCCACCCCTGCAGCCAAGCCTCAAGTTCGATGTCATGACCCCACAAGTTCGATATCATGACCCCACAAGTTCGATATCATGACCCCACAAGTGCGATGTCATGTCCCCTCAAGTTCGATGTCATGTCCCCACAAGTTCGATTTGATGACCCCACATGTTCGATGTCATGACCCGAGCCTCAAGTTCGATATCATGACCCCACAAGTGCGATGTCATGTCCCCTCAAGTTCGATGTCATGACCCGAGCCTCAAGTTCGATTTGATGACCCCACATGTTCGATGTCATGACCCGAGCCTCAAGTTCGATGTCATGACCCGAGCCTCAAGTTCGATGTCATGACCCGAGCCTCAAGTTCGATGTCATGACCCCACAAGTTTAATGTCATAACCCGAGCCTCAAGTTCGATGTCATGACCTGAGCCTCAAGTTCGATGTCATGACCTGAGCCTCAAGTTCGATGTCATGACCTGAGCCTCAAGTTCCACAGCTTAAAGGTGAGAATTCCTTTCAAGCATCAAGATGTGCAAGACACCGCCCAAATGTCTACTGCAGACCAATCATAGCACATCAACATAGATGGCAAAGCAAAGTTGCCAAGCCAAGCCACAAATGGCACTTTGCATGGCTTTATAAGAACACCATTAAAAAAGCACCAATGGGGACCGGATGGCAGTGCCTCTCGTTTCTTTTCCTCTCTCCCCTCTCTCTTCTCTGTCGCTCCTCATGCTTCCGTCTCCTTTCTCTTACTTTGTCTGTTCTGACCCACAGGTGTTGCAGATGCCGTGACTGAAGGGGTGTAGAGTGCAGTCTCGGGAGTACCCCTGACCTGCGCGGGGATGGGGGGTGTTGTCGGAGTTAGTCACGTTCGTGGGGTGGGGTGGGTGGCGCTAGGGGTTCCGTCGCTGTATAATTAGGGTTCCTAGGTGCGGGATTGGGGGTAGGGGTGCGGAGTTAGCGGGTTCCGTCGCTGTATAATTAGGGTTCCTAGGTGCGGGATTGGGGGTAGGGGTGCGGAGTTAGGCGGGTCCCGTCGCTGTATAAGTTGTATTCCTGGGGCGGGTTTGGGGTTTCTGGGGATTGGGGGTAGGGGTGCGGAGTTAGGCGGGTCCCGTCGCTGTATAAGTCGTATTCCTGGGGCGGGTTTGGGGTTTCTGGGGATTGGGGGTAGGGGTGTGGAGTTAGGCGGGTCCCGTCGCTGTATAATTCGAGTTCCTGGAGGTGCGTTTGGGGTTGGGGGATTCCGTTGCTGTAAAGGGGTCGGGGGGCGTTGGTAAGAGGTTCTCGTCTGTGTAAGTTGCGGTGGGCGGTGTTATGGGGAACTCCCACAACACCCCTCACCTCTTCGCTGGCCAGGAGTTACTCACGGGATTGTGCTCTACACCCCCAGTCACGGCGTCCGTAGCACTCGGGGGTTAGGACAGGCGAGGTGAGAGAAGGAGACGGAAGCATGAGGAGCAACAGAGACGTGAGAGGGCGGAGAGGAAAAGAACGCACTGCCAAAACACACTGCCATCTGGCCATTTCAAATAAAAAATAAAATAAAAAATATATATATAATCATTTATTCATTCATATACAATCATTTATTTTTATTTGAAATTAAGAAAACATGAACTAAATCGTTCAAAATGAAGAATACTCTTGAAACAGGTTGTTTGTCGGCATGCAGTACTCAATATATTATTATTAGGTTCTGAAATGGTTAAAAATTTTAATTTAGTCTATATAAAATAGTCAATTCATTTCAACTGATATTATTGTAAAAATCGGTTTTGAATGAATGATTGACTAACTCTCTTATTACGAACCAGTGTTTTTGAATGAATCTCTTGAATGAATGATAACTTTGTTTATACTCATATGTTGCCACCTACTGGTGTAATGATGTAATTGATGCAATCTTTATTTGATGTGTCAAATTACGAAACTCTTTTGATTGCTAACGCACACATCATTGTTTATATCCAAACCACTGTGAGGTTGAGAAGACAGAAGCGGTTTCTTACTGATATATTAGATTAGTCTTTTAAAAAGACCTCTAGCCTGGATTGCTGTAATGCATTACTAGGTGTTTGTCCTGTGTCCTCAATAAACAAGATACAGCAGCCACTAGAGAAAGTATGATAACAGAAACATCAATTCTATCATTTAGACGGGTGACGACTTACTTGATTTTGCTTTGATGATAAAACACTAGTCCTGGTAGTGAGTGCATCCTTTCAGTCTGTAGGGGTATGGCAGGTCTCGTTTACATCAAGGTCGCTACTCTTTGAAGTCACAGGTTGAGCTTTGTAGCAATCTTTGACGCATCTCTTTAGCCAATCATTCACATGATGCATCTCATAACTCGTACTCCAGTTATCATACCTGAAAACTAGTCGCTTTTTGGTGATATTAGCAGTTTTTAATAAATGTAATTTATGTGAATCTTGTAGATTTAATAAATATTTTTTTTCAGGGTTGAGAAGTTGAAAGCATTTGTTAACTTCACAATAATAGAGTATATATTATACCAGTGCACATGACTGTCTTTGTTCAATGTGTTGAACAGCAGCTACGCTAATTATTTTTCTGTTCTGTTTTATCTTACCATCCCGAGTCCGTCAGCTCCAGTCTGGATCCAGCCTCTCATGAAGACTTCAGATGACCAACACCTGTGAAGAGACGGCTCAACTCCTGGAGGACTTCAGATGACCATCACCTGTGAAGAGACGGCTCAACTCCTGGAGGACTTCACATGACCAGAAATCAACGTCCCGGGGCTGTGTCGGGCTCCCAAAATTGATCAGCGCCCTGCCCGACTGGCTATCTTAAACAGTGAAATAAAATTCCTTTTTTGATGTGAGTTGTTCACTCTCTTGACTTATTTTTTTAAGGGAAAATATTATCGTGGAAGTTTTGATCATGCTGATTTAACCGAAATGATCAATTTTACACCGCACAAGAAAGCAGTGTGGAGGCGTAGAAGCTGTGTGTATAGACAGCACTCTCTCTCTCTCTCTCTCTCTCTCTCTCTCTCTCTCTCTCTCTCTCTCTCTCACTTCCGGTGAATGTTGGGAGTGTTTGGGTGCGTGTGAGGGTTCTCACGAGAGGAGGGTGCGTTTGGTTCAAACTTTTCTAAAAACTTTTGTTTCATTTTCCTGATAAAAAAACGTATTTTCGTAGTAATAAGAGTACTTTAAGGATTAGTTGGGGAGCGGGATGGCGTCTCTTACGCCACCTGTGTCTCTCCGCCATGGAGTTAGGTGTGTGACGGAGAACGGTGTTAATGTGGAGGATGTGTTACTTGCAGTAGGAGAGGAGATCGGCTATGAAAACATTTCATCTGCTTCGCGAATGAATAAAGCGGTGGTTGTGTTTGTAAGAGAAGAGAACCAAGTAAATCGTCTTATAAGCAGCGGAATAGTGGTAAGTGGAGATTTTATTACTGTTTTGCCGCTGGTTGCTCCGACTATCAAAGTCACCGTCTCAAATGTGCCGCCTTTTATCCAGACTCATGAAATAGAACGAGCTTTTTGCGTTATGGTAAGTTAGCTAGCGCGATTAAAACCATTCCTCTTGGATGCAGAAATGAAGCACTGAAACACGTAATGTCGTTTAGAAGGCAGGTGTTTATGTTCCTAAACGATCAAGAGCTAGGCGTGTCGTTTAAAGTTTGGCATGAAGGAAGAGCGTACACAGTCTATGCAAATACTGGGAAAATGAAATGTTTTGAGTGTGGGGATGTAGGCCACAAGCGTTTAGCATGCCCACATAAAGTTCAAGTTCAAGCTGCGGTAGAAGACGCTAGACAAACGGATGAAGTTGATCTTGTGGATAATACTAGAGTGGTGCAGTCTGTAGATGTGGAAGAGAATGAGCCTCAGGGAGCGGTGGAAGTTGTAGAGGAAAATGTAACACAGGGAGCTGAGGAAGCTGTTGAATTAAATGAAGAAAATGACAACCAAATTGAGGAAAGTGTGATTGTGAATAATGAAATAATAGGAACGGTTGTAAACAATGTAAGGTGAAGATAAGGAAAACGTTGCAAGTAGCGGAGAAAATGATGTTGGAAGTAGTAAAGTGAGATCACTGGTGATGCAGAAATGAGAGATGAAGATGCACTTTCTGAGTTTTCAGACATTGGGTCACAAGTGACAGAAGACATGTACTCTCTAGAGGAAGTTAATGATTTTCTTGAAACAACATTTGGTAAAGTTGTAGAGGTAGAACTTTTTTTTCCAGATGTGGATAAATTTGTAACATCAGTGTTGTGGCTGCAAAAAACAGTGAGCTATGAAGTTTTGGACAAAAAGAAAAGATTCCGGCTGAAAAAGATGATAACGAAATTAAGGAGAAGAAAAGTGAATGATTCAAAAAAATTGAAATGAACAAATCACAAGTGGTGTTCTTTACTCTGTGCTCTTTCTTTTCAGTTTCTGTCTATTTCTTATTTCTCTATATGGATGTGTGGAGAGTCGGATCATTAAATATTAATGGCGGTAGGGACAAGAATAAATTAGCACAGATCTCAGAGTTTTTAAGAATAGAAAAGGTTAATGTTTGTTTTTTACAAGAAACATACAGACACTGATAATGAAGTTGAATGGGGACTATGGTGGAAAGGACATTTTGCTTTGAGTCATGACACAAGACATAGTGCTGGGGTAGCTATTTTATTTTCGGAAAGTGTGAATATTTTAAAGGTAGAAGAAATTGTTAAAGGAAGATTACTATTAACACAGATTGAGTATAAAGGAATAGAATTTGTATTTGTTAATGTTTATGCTCCTAATAATGGTCCAGAAAGGCTAGAATTTTTTATGAGATTACGAAATGTGATTGAAAAATATGATGATAATGTTTGCCTAATACTTGGAGGTGATTGGAATTGTACAATAGACTTTGTTGTTGATAGAAATGGAGAAGAGCCCCATAATAAGTCAAGTGAGACATTAAAAAAAGTTATCAATGAATTTCAGTTAACAGATGTATGGAGAATGAGAAATGAAGGAGTAAAGCAGTACACATGGTTAAGAGTGGTTGATAATAGAATTAGTGGAGCGAGATTGGACAGGTTTTATTTAAAAAAGACATGGAACAATAAGGTGATGAATACGTTTATTAGACCTAATGGTTTTTCAGACCATCACATGGCTATATTAGATGTTAATTTGAAAAAGACACCTAGATCTGATTATTACTGGATTTTTAATATTAAGTTATTACAGGATGTTCTTTTTTGTGAAAAATTTAAATTGTTCTGGGATATTTGGAAATTAAAGAAAAATTCATTTGAAAACCTAAGTCAATGGTGGGATGTGGGCAAGACAAATATAAAAATGTTTTGTCAAAATTATGCTTTCCACTCATCAAATGTTTTGAAAGCAACAGTGAAAGCTTTACAAAATGACATTGAGTTTATTGAAAGACAAGTTGTAAATGATGATGAAGCTGTAAACTGTAATGGGTTAAATAAGAAAAGACAAGACCTGAGCTCTCTCCTACATGAACAAGCAAAGGAGCATTGATAAGATCAAGATACTCTTCCATAAAAGAAATGGATGCTCCAAGTACTTTCTTTTTTAACCTTGAGAAAAAAAATGTTCAACAAAAGATGATGTACCATCTTCGTCGTTCGGACTCAGTTACATCAAATCCTACAGAGATGAGAAGATTGGCTGCAGACTTTTATAGACAATTATATAGAGCTGAGAGTTGTGACATTGATTGTACGGAAGACTTGATTAAAGAGTTACCTAAGCTTGGAGAAGAACAAAAGCAAGCATTGGATGCTTTAATCACCTTTCAAGAGTTCACAGAGGCTATGCGGCAATTATCAAAAGGGAAATCGCCTGGAATTGATGGATTAACGGTGGAATTTTATCAAAAATTCTGGGACTTAATAGGATTAGATTTATATGAAGTGATTTTAGAATGTATAAAAAATAATTCACTTCCAATGAGTTGTCGTCGAGCAGTTTTGTCATTGCTTCCAAAAAAAGGAGACCTCGGACTGCTAAAAAATTGGAGACCAGTATCTCTGTTGTGTCTGGACTATAAGATTTTCTCAAAGTGTTTAGCAAATAGACTAAAGCACTGTCTGGATTTGTTGATAAAAAATGATCAAACGTATTGCATTCCTAAAAGATCTATTATAGATAGCCTTTTTTTAGTAAGAGACATAATTGATTTTAATCAGAATAATAAGAATGATATAGGAGTGCTGACATTAGATCAAGAAAAAGCGTTTGACCGTGTTGATCATGACTATTTATTTAAAGTGTTAAAGAGTTATGGATTTGGTGATGTTTTTATTTCTTATATTCAGTTGTTGTACTCTAATGTTTATGTGATGGTGAAAGTAGGGGGTGGTTTAAGTGCTCCAACACAGGTGACAAGAGGCATAAGACAAGGTTGCCCGATTTCTGGACAATTATATAGCCTAATTATTGAAACCTTATTATGTAGGTTGAGGAGGAATTTAAATGGAATTTTAATCCCTAAGGTTAATGGTCATTTTAAGGTGGTTTTATCAGCATATGCAGATGACATTACGGTTTTTATTACAGCACAAGAAGATATCGAAATTTTAAAAAAAACTATTGATTTATATGAAAAGCCTCCTCTGCGAAGGTTAATTGGAAAAAAAGTGAAGGATTTATGATTGGTAAGATGGAAAATGTTCCAAATCTTCCAGGAGGGTTACAATGGAGAAGAGACGGACTAAAGATTTTAGGTGTTTTTTTGAAATGAACAATTTCAAAAGAAAAACTGGGAGGGTTTGATAGAAAAGGTGTCAGCCCGATTGTCGAAGTGGCGATGGCTATTACCACAATTGTCATATCGAGGAAGGGTTCTGGTAGTAAATAATCTGGCTGCTTCTGTTCTGTGGCATAGGACTGTTGTCATGGAGCCACCAGAGGAGTTGATATCCAGTATTCAAAGGACAATAGTGAACTTTTTCTGGGATGGACAACATTGGTTGCGAGCTGCAGTATTATATCTACCAGTACAAGAGGGTGGCCAAGGACTAGTCGATGTGAGAAGTCGAATACGTGCTTTCCGGCTACAAGCTGCACAGAGATTTCTGTATGATAAAGATGTGCTTTGGGGGAAAACTGCAAGTGTGATCATGAGGACAGTTGGTGGCTTTGGACTTGATAAACAGTTATTTTTAATGAAGCTTGAAGAGATTAATCTGTCTGAGCTCACTGTGTTTTATAGAGCTATGCTGAAAACATGGAAAACTGTTATAAAAAAAGAACGGAGTATAGACAATCTGGAACTTTGGGCACCAGAGGAGCCACTTTTTTTTAACCCACTGATTCAAACCAGACTGCTGTCTTCTGTGACTATACAAAAATGTTTATTAAGGAATGGAATCGTAAAGCTGGATCATTTATTGAATGCAGATGGATGGAAATCAACTGATGAACTTCAAAAAGCAACAGGTTTGAGATCTTCACGTCTAGTGTCAAAGCTAAAGGAAGAAATCTACAATGCACTACCAAGTGGATACAGAACATTTATTGCACAAAGACATGAGAGCACACAGGACATGGGGAAGAATGTGCATTTTCCAGAACTGGTAATTTCTCCAGAAATAAAGGAGGATGAAGAAGAAGTGGTGGATTCCATTTTATCCTTCAAGAATCCTCAGTTTTATTCCTTTAAAAGAATATCAAAGAAAGAACTGTATAATGTCACAGTAAAAACAATTCATCAAGACTCTTTGAGGAAACAAAAGTTTCAAGTGGCCAGATTTGTTGAGCCCAGACTTCCTGATAAGAGACAGGTGGAGAGCCCTATATAAACCCCCTGTAGAGAAGCGGTCGGGGGATCTACAGTGGAGGATTATTTATGGGGCGATAGCTACAGACGGACATGTGGCACACCTAAATACAGATGTAAAGGGGGAATGTAGATTCTGTGGGAAAAAAGAGGATTTGGAGCATTTGTTTTTGAAGTGTGAGAGATTAAAAGGGATTTTTAAATTGCTGGACAGTTGGTTTAGGAAATTTAATGAGAATTTTTCTGATAAGGTGTTTATTGGAGGAATTAAATATACATTTTCAAAGAGGAAAAAAATGGTTTTATTAAATTACCTGATTGGAACGGCTAAACTGGCAGTGTGGAAAACACGGAAAAACAAAGGTTTACAATTGGCAACAATAGATCCGGAAGAAATGTGCAAGCGGCTTATAGCAGGGAGGCTTAAGATTGAATTTGCATATTATAAGTTGACAAATAATTTATTTGGTTTTGGTGATATATGGTGTGTTAATGAAGTGTTATGTATGTTACATGAAGATCAGTTTGTTTTAAATTTTTGAAAGATTGTAAAAGTTTTTTTTAACGAGGTTTTATAATAGTAAGAATGCAAATGTATTGATAGTAGTGGTTATTTTGTTTAAAAGTGTGAAGTAAAAATGTAAAAATAAAGGTATTGTTAAAACCTCTCTCTCTCTCTCTCTCTCTCTCTCTCTCTCTCTCTCTCTCTCTCTCTCTCTCAAAATTGTACCTTTTAAGGTACAAGTGGCCGTCACTGGGGTGGGACCCTTAAGGGTAAAATGTTTGTACCTCTAAGTCAGGGGTAGGCAAGTTCGGTCCTAGAGAGCTGATGTCCTGAAGAGTTTAGCTCCAACCCTACTAAGCCACCACAGTATAAAACTCATGGCTCCCAGCATGCATTGCAGCATTACGTATGTATTAAGTAAGATTTGGAAGGAATCCCATAAAACAAGTCATTACAATAGTCGATTCGTGATGTTACAAGAGCATGCACAAGAGTAGCAGTACTCTTGAGAGAAAGAACAGGACGCAAATGATTGATATTCCTAATATGATGGAAAGCAGGACGAGTAACTCTGTTAATATAGGCTTCAAAATGTCAAGGACTTTTAACCTGATTAGGCAGAGGAACAGAGCAGTTATTTAATGTCACGGATGAAATGTTTGAAATATATTGCATTTTTTGTTCTAATGAGAATTGTTTCTTTTACTATTTAGTTTTAGTATTATTCGGCTTGAGAAATATGAAAAACATGTATTTTTATTTTTATCTAAGCATTCAAAAAGAGCAGAAGGGGGAACCTTTGAGGAAGGTTTAAAAGACAGATAAAGCTGGGCGTCATCAGCATAACATTTCCTGAAGATGGTGCCAAATGGTAAAACAAAAATAGGTCTATTTAATGTGTTCTAGAATTGTTCTTTTGACAATGCACTGCACAAATAAAACTCTTATATCAAAAATATACAAGACAGCATGAGCTTTGGAAAATTATGAGCAATCTAGTTTTACAGCAGTGTCGATAGAACTGGGGATTTCAGGGGATAGAAGTCTGAGAGTCAGACGCAAATACAGCTTATTCTACTGAGGAGATTTACATCTGTTCATATCAGTGTGCAACAATGGCAAATGTATTCGTGCTACAGACAACACGGAAAAGCAAGGCGGATATTTCATAATGCACATGTATTTATGACTGCAGCTGCACTTTCCTTAAATATTTCAATATGTTAAAATAATTAAAGAAATGTATATATACAGGTCCTTTTCAAAAAATTTGCATATTTTGATAAAGTTCATTATTTTTCATAATGTAATGATACAATTTTAACTTTCATATATTTTAGATTCATTGCACACCAACTGAAATATTTCAGGTCTTTTGTTGTTTTAATACTGATGATTTTGGCATACAGCTCATGAAAACGTTCTCTAAACAAGCTATTAACCTAATCATCTGAATCAACTAATTAACTCTAAACACCTGCAAAAGATTCCTGAGGCTTTTAAAAAATCCCAGCCTGATTCATTACTCAAAACCGCAATCATGGGTAAGACTGCCGACCTGACTGCTGTCCAGAAGGCCATCATTGACACCCTCAAGCGAGAGGGTAAGACACAGAAAGACATTTCTGAACCAATAGGCTGTTCCCAGAGTGATGTATCAAGGCACCTCAGTGGGAAGTCTGTGGGAAGGAAAAGTGTGGCGCTGCACAACGAGAAGAGTTGACCGGACCCTGAGGGAGATTGTGGAGAAGGACCGATTCCAGACCTTGGGGGACCTGCGGAAGCAGTGGACTGAGTCTGGAGTAGAAACATCCAGAGCCACCGTGCACAGGCGTGTGCAGGAAATGGGCTACAGGTGCCGCATTCCCCAGGTCAAGACACTTTTGAACCAGAAACAGCGGCAGAAGCGCCTGACCTGGGCTACAGAGAAGCAGCACTGGACTGTCGCTCAAAATTTGCATGTCATTGGGAAATCAAGGTGCCAGAGTCTGGAGGAAGACTGGGGAGAAGGAAATGCCAAAATGCCTGAAGTCCTGTGTCAAGTACCCACAGTCAGTGATGGTCTGGGGTGCCATGTCAGCTGCTGGTGTTGGTCCACTGTGTTTTATCAAGGGCAGGGTCAATGCAGCTAGCTATCAGGAGATTTTGGAGCACTTCATGCTTCCATCTGCTGAAAAGCTTTATGGAGATGAAGATTTTGTTTTTCATCACGACCTGGCACCTGCTCACAGTGCCAAAACCACTGGTAAATGTTTACTGACCATGGTATTACTGTGCTCAACTGGCCTGCCAACTCTCCTGACCTGAACCCCATAGAGAATCTGTGGGATATTGTGAAGAGAAAGTTGAGAGACACAAGACCCAACACTCTGGATGAGCTTAAGGCCGCTATCGAAGCATCCTGGGCCTCCATAACACCTCAGCAGTGCCACAGGCTGATCGCCTCCATGCCACGCCGCATTGAAGCAGTCATTTCTACAAAAGGATTCCCCATCAAGTATTGAGTGCATAACTGAACATAATTATTTGAAGGTTGACTTTTTTTTGTATTAAAAACAGTTCTTTTATTGGTCGGACGAAATGTGCTAATTTTTTGAGATAGGAATTTTGGGTTTTCATGAGCCGTATGCCAAAATCATCAGTATTAAAACAATGAAAGACCTGAAACATTTCAGTTGGTGTGCAATGATTCTAAAATATATGAAAGTTTAATTTTTATCATTACATTATGGAAAATAATGAACTTTATCACAATATGCTAATTTTTTGAGAAGGACCTGTACACAGTGAGGAAAATAAGTATTTGAACACCCTGCTATTTTGCAAGTTCTCCCACTTAGAAATCATGGAGGGGTCTGAAATTGTCATCGTATGTGCATGTCCACTGTGAGAGACATAATCTAAAAAAAAGAAATCACAATGTATGATTTTTTAAATATTTATTTGTATGATATAACTGCAAAGAAGTATTTGTTTTAAGAAGTAACACCTGAGAAAATCAATTAATATCTTGTACAGTAGCTTTTGTTTGCAATTACAGAGGTCAAACGTTTCCTGTAGTTTTCCACCAGGTTTGCTGAGAAACACAGCGTTTGAGCTCCCTCCAAAGATTCTCTATTGGGTTTAGGTCTGGAGACTGGCTAGGCCACACCAGAACCTTGATATGCTTCTTACAGAGCCACTCCTTGGTTATCCTGGCTGTGTGCTTCGGGTCATTGTCATGTTGGAAGACCCAGCCTCGACCCATCTTCAATGCTCTAAATGGTCATTGGCAAACTTAAGACGGGCCTGGACATGTGCTGGTTTAAGCAGGGGAACCTTCCGTGCCATACATGATTTCAAACCATGACGTCTTAGTGTACTACCAACAGTAACCTTGGAAACGGTGGTTCCAGCTCTTTTCAGGTCATTGACCAGCTCCTCCTGTGTAGTTCTGGGCTGATTTCTCACTTTTCTTAAGATCATTGAGACCCCACGAGGTGAGATCTTGCATGGAGTCCCAGTCCGAGGGAGATTGACAGTCATGTTTAGCTTCTTCCATTTTCTAAAGATTGCTTCAACAGTGGACCTTTTTTCACCAAGCTGCTTGGCATTTCCCCGTAGTCTTGTGGAGGTGTACAATTTTGTTTCTAGTGTCTTTGGACAGCTCTTTGGTCTTGGCCATGTTAGTAGTTGGATTTTTACTGATTGTATGGGGTGGACAGGTGTCTTTATGCAGCTAACGACCTCAAACAGGTGCATCTAATTTATAAATGGAGTGGAGGTGGACATTTTAGAGGCAGACTAACGGGTCTTTGAGGGTCAGAATTCTAGCTGATAGACAGGTGTTAAAATACTTATTTGCAGCTGTACCATACAAATAAATAGTTTTAGTTTACAAAAAAAAAATCATATTTTGTAATTTCTGGATTTTTTTTTTTTAGATTGTGTCTCTCAAAGTGGACATGCACCTACGATGACAATTTCAGACCCCTCCATGATTTCCAAGTGGGAGAACTTTTTAAAAAAAATAGCAGGGTGTTCAAATACTTATTTTTCTCACTGTATATATATTATGGAGTGGAAAGTCTGCTCATTGTTGCTCAGATAAACATTTCCTGTTTTTATCACACCTGCAGGCGGCTAAAGGGCTTCTGGGTTTGACTTGAAGAGAAAACCACAAGCTGAAGAGCATCTCATGATCTTTATAACACTGACCACAGTCAAACACAAAGCACTGAGACTTACAAACAAGCCTTCTGGTGTTGTGGTGTTTGGTGGTGAAGAATAAACAGACGTGTTCAGGAAACCCACATAAGACTGCGATGAAGTGGAGCATGTGCAGATCTGCAGAAGAGAAAGACTAATGTAATGGACATAGGCCAGTAAGAGCTGCGGTGCTCACACCTTGAGAGAAATGCTAGCAACTGCTGCTAGTGGCTGCGTTCTTTAGCCTACTTGTTGGAGCACCCGCCTCCCACGCCAGAGAGCAACGTTTGAGTCTTACTCGGACTGGGTTGAGTGGGAACGGTTACATTGGTGCCGTGACCCGTATGGAGTGGGGTTTGGGGGGCGTGAGTGTAACACAGGCCAGCTAGTAAGAGCTGTTTGTGTAAACCTCACTCCCCTGGCCTCAAGAGGAGATCTAGTGACTGACACTAGAAACTGTGGTTGTTGTTATTGCTCATCTCTCATTCCGGAGACCTGGGTTCGAGGCCCGCACAGAGCAGCACCAGAGGGGTTAGACTGTAGGTGCGTTCACACCAGACGCGAATGAAGCGCGAGCGATTTACATATCAATGCAAAGACGAGATTAGACATTCTGTGGCACGAATGACACTTAAGAGTTGAAAAATCGGTACGATACATCTTCATACTTAATAGAAACAGGAATAAAAAGGATCTTGCTTGGAAGAAAGTGAGTGAGGAGGTTGGACAGTCTGGTAAGTTGTAAAAAACTCTCTTTACTCAATTTGAGCTCAATCGCCCTCATTTCAGGGTGATTGGGACACTTTTTGCCATTGATATGACTTAGAAAAAGTGTCCCAATCACTCTGAATTCACTCTACTGAGACTACAAGCCAGTTAAAGCCGGCACATTGAGCATATTCGCCGTATTTTAAAACAATCCATGTCAGCCATTTCTCAACGAGATGAGCCGCCTTGGAGAAGCCCCTCCCATTACGCGAATGTCACACGCGAATGAAGAGACTAAACTCGGGCAATTTATTCACGCAAGTCGCGTCTGGTGGGAATGCAGCATAAAGGTCCTTTCACACTGGATGCGATTTTGATTCGATGGTTTTATTTTTTGACGTTTTGAAAAACGTTTATTTTTTCCGTGTCAATGTCGATTTTTTTTTTTACTCTAGCTGTGACAAAAAAGTCTATGGCTTAATCCAATCACATAAAAGGAAACCAAATATCCAGTTGATGTCAATAGCTTTTCAATCAATATTAACCTCTGCCAGGTATGGCATTTCTCATGAGATTACAGCTGTAGTTGTGTTTGCCCACTGTAGGCTACAGACAGCGATTACATAACCCTTTTGAGTTAAAACTCAACTGATTTTTTTTCTAAACCTAATTGTGTCTATTGGAAAGTGAATGTGTTTTCGTCAGAACGTCTATGGCACTTAAATGTGTACATTGTGACTCAACTGGAAACACAGCTGCTTCGGATCGATTGGTTCCTGAAGTGTGTGTTAGTCTTGTCAGATGCGCTGCCACTGTCTCTGGAGGAGCTCCTCAAATTGTCCCAAGGACATTGGAAAGTAAGTGCGGAACCGGCCACTATAAAGTTTTAGCTACTGTACAAGATTATCATACTCCCCTTCAGACTCTCTGTTCTTTTAAGCAAAACCTTATTGTCAGTCTTTTGAATCATCACTGGATGATGAAGTGTCCATGTTTTCTCGGCTGTTGCCACAAATGTTTTGGAATGCTGGAGCTCTCACAGACGTCACAAATACCTGTCGCGGCAGATGTGAATGGTTTTTCGCACACAAAATATTAGCTTTTCCACTTTGCTTTTTCGTTGCGCATTCGATGTGAAAGGGCCTTAAGTTGTGGTCATGTTTCCCTAAAAGACAAAACCCAGACACACAAAGGGGACAGTCCTTCTCTCACTTTGCCTTTTTGTAGTAATGTTAGATTTATTTTTCAACACTCAAGTACATTAATTCATTCTTCATAAAGTTCTTTTGTTTCATTCTGCACATCATGCTTTTCTGTTGTTTATTCTCAGATTCCACATTCTCTTTCAGATTCTGGAATCAAGTTCAGTTTCCAAATCAGTTTCCAGAAGCATGACTAGTCTCTCAGGCCGGGCGTACACGGTGCGGTTTTTGCCGCCGTACGAGCTCGCAGGCGATTTTTCTTCTGTCGGGAAAAATCGCTTGGACATCGTGGATGCTTGTATGGTCACGGCTCGCAGCTTGTGAGAGGAATTTATCTCTCTCTCTCTCTCTCTTTCTCGCTGGTTGTTACTTTTAAAAGATGGCTGCTGTTCTCTGCTTTTTAACAAATGATTTTACTTAATTTCTTCTATCTGACGCTATAGCTCTGTGTTTAGAGCAAAAGCTTGTGTGATTGCCGCCGGCTACAGTCGTGCCGTGTACCAGCTGCTTTGATGCGATTTGATATCTTTAACATCTACAGAGTTTTATGAATTTGCACAGTGTACGCCCGCCTTCAGTGAAGCTACAGTCAATCCCTCAGTAAGGGAAAGGTTTAATTACACCACGGTCAACCACAACACAAGACTCAACTAGTTCCTTTTTTTTTACGTTTATCTGATCAGTTGAAAGAACAGACAAAATACTTGCGTTAGATTTGGTTATATTTTCTGTTTCAAATGTAATATCATTTTTTTGTGGTTTTGAGCTGGAAGGAAAAACTACATGTTCATCATGAAAACACCTCCAGCATTCATGAGAAAAAGATCACATCCGTGTGCTGTCTGATCATGATCTCCCCCATGTCATCACTACAACATCAGAAACTGCGGTCAGCAACTTTCCAGGGTTTCATGAACCGAGATCAACCATGGTGACAAAGAGCAGTCGCTGTTTCTCGTTCATCTTTAAAATGAAGAGTTCATGAACTGATTCCATTCATATTTAGTCTTTTCTCTCTAAAATGTATATTTTTGCAGGCTATGACATGACATAACATCTGTGAATCAAACATTACTAGGCAACCAGTCGTGGGAACGCCCACTCGGGACCTCACCGCGAGCCACTGGTTACATGCAGAGTGAACGCAGCTTTAGTCTTCTCGTCTTCCCGCCACGATATATGACGATATCTTCTGTGTCTCTCTCCACAGTCTCACTGTGGGAGTAAGCAACACAATCTTGCATTAAAAAACAATTTTTCAATATAGCAACAAAACAAAAGGTTGGCTGGCGTAGATCATAGGTGAGAAGGTGAGTAGAGGATCAATTTGGATCTGCTCAAGAATGAGCATAAACAAGAGAAAAATGTGTAGAATCAAATTTAGACAAAAAATAGACCTTCAGAGCATGAAGACAGACTCACTGCTTCACTGTGTCTCGTCCTTATAACAGACATCATACTAAACAACAGAAGTCTATGTCCCCGTCCACACGGAGAGGCGTTTAGCTGTATACGTAAAATAAATTATACCGTATCAGCGCTTCGTCTACGCGGATCCGGCAGTTTGGGAGCATGAAGCCGATATTTCTTGAAACCGGGTCCAAGAGTGGATAAATCTGAAAACAACACCCTTGCGTTTTCGTGTGTACAGCCAATCCGTAAATTTTGTGAAACGGTGATGTCCCGCACGGGAAAGAAAGGATAGAGCACTGGGCATGTGCACATCAATATTGCATCATTTGATTACTGTATTTGCATTATTGTAAGTGTAGGTTTAGTGTAGGCGTAAATAAAACGCATTTATTTATTGTTATTTTATTGTGAGATTTTGCCTCACATCGTACCACTGCTTTACCCCTTCTAGCCTCTTCTTCTCTGTTTTATGTGTATCAATGTGGCAGAATTACAGCGCCACACACTGGCCTGGCATGTATACTTTATCGTTTTGAGACGGTTTCAGTGCTCTCGTGTGTACGCAGATATTTCTTGAAACGAGGGGGAAAAATAGATTGGATAGGGAAAGCTCTGGCTTGGTGTGGACGGAGCCCATGATGTGTTCTCATTTATTTAAACATTTATGTGTGTGTAAGGACAGCATCACCTCATCTTAATAAACACTGAGTCACAGTGAATCCTCCAATCAGCAGCAGAGTCGAACCCATGGAAATAATGTTGAACAAATAGAAATCTGAAAATACATAAACACAAACAGTGATGATTAGAGAGAAATGGGGGTGTACAGATGTATATCTACAACCCCAAATCAGAAAAAGTTGGGACAGTATGGAAAACGCAAATAAATAAATAAAAAGAAGTGATTTCTAAATTTACTTTGACTTGTATTTCATTGCAGACAATATGAACAAAATATATTTCATGTTTTGTCTGGTCAACTTCATGTCATTTGTAAATATGCATCATTTCCTGTCATTCAGACCTGCAACACATTTAAAAATAAGTTGGGACAGTAAAGCATTTACCACTTTGTAATGTTGCCATTCCTTTTCACAACACTTAAAAGACGTTTAGGGACTCAAGACACCAAGTGATGAAGTGTTTCAGGTGTAATTTTGTCCCATTCTTCCTGCATACAAGTCTTAAGGTGGGCAACAGTACGGGGTCTTCGTTGTCGCATTTTGCGCTTCAAAATGCGCCACACATTCTCTATTGGAGACAGGTCGGGACTGCAGGCAGGCCAGTCAAGTACCCGTACCCTCTTCCTCCGCAGCCAGGACTTTGTAATGTGTGCAGAATGTGGTTTTGCATTGTCTTGTTGAAATATGCATGGACGTCCCTGGAAAAGACATCTTCTTGAAGGCAGCATATTATGCTCCAAAATCTCTATGTACTTTTCAGCATTATTGGTGCCTTCACAGAAGTGCAAGTTACCTTTGCCAAGGGCACTGACACAATACCATGACAGACCCTGGCTTTTAGACTTGTTGCTGGTAACAGTCTGGATGATCCTTTTCTTCTTTGGTCCGGAGCACACGGCATCCATTCGTCCCAAAAAATACCTGAAATACTGATTCATCTGACCACAGTACACGTTTCCACTGTGTGATGGTCCATCCCAGATGCCTCCGAGCCCAGAGAAGTCGACATCGCTTCTGGAAACTGTTAACATAGGGCTTCCTTTTGGCACAGTACAGTTTTAACTGGCATTTGTGGATGTAACTATGTATCGTGGTACTTGACAAAGGTTTGCCAAAGTAGTCCTGAGCCCATGTGGTGATATCGCCTGCAGTGCCGCCTGAGGGATCGGAGATCACGGTTGTTCAGCTTAGGCTTGCACCCTTGTCCTTTACGCACTGAAATTCCTCCAGATTCCTTGAATCTTTTAATTATGTTATGCACTGTTGAATGTGAAATATCCATATCTCTTCCTCTCTTTCTTTGAGGAACATTGTTTTTAAACATTTCAATAATTTTCTCACGTATTTGTTGGCAAACTGGCGATCCCTGGCCCATCTTTGCTCCTAAAGGATTAGACCTTTCTTGGATGCTGCTTTTGTACCAAATCATAATCACAATCACCTGTTGACATCACCTGTTTCAAATCACATCATTATTTAACCATTTTACCTCATTACTAGCCCTAAATTACTCCTGTACCAACTTTTTTTTAAATGTGTTGCAGGTCTGAATGACAGGAAAGGATGCTTATTTACAAATGACGTGAAGTTAACCAGACAAAACATGAAATATTTTGTGTTCATATTGTCTGCAATGAAATACAAGTCAAAGTAAATTTAGAAATCACTACTTTCTTTTTTTATTTGCGTTTTCCATACTGTCCCAACTCTTTCTGATTTGGGGTTATAAACATATAGTAAACAAATAGAAAAAAAAAACCTCTACACAGCTGATTGAATGAATGAAAAGTGCAGTATTTTCCTGAAGCTGCTCTTGTCAGGGTTATGCTCAATTCTTCTGTGTTTTCTACATGTTTTCCCACATGTGTATTACTGAGTTTGTTGACTTGGTTACTGATACACCGGTGGTTGATTTATTTGATTACAGTTCTCTTTGTGTTATACCCAGGTTGTTCTGTTCTTGTGTTTGGTTATTGACGTCTTTATTTAATAACTATATTCTGCTGTGCTTAGATCCTTTCCTCACCTTTTTTTTTCAACCGAACTGTTACAAAAGAACTGACCAAATAAGGATCTAGCAGCAGATCGTATCCTCCTCTCTCGCAGGGGAACCAGTCCCGCCTCGTCTACTACGATGAGGACTGCCTTTGTGTCCTTTTTGAGCCTCTAGGGACCGTAATGGACTATGTGTAGTGGGCACTCCTCCATAATGGTTTTCCCTTCACCAACTGCGAAACTGTGCCAGCTGCAGCCACCATCCAATAACGGATGAGCCTGTCCCACCACAGACGTGGAGCCAGAGTTCATCACGATACCAGCACCAGTGACAAAAGAGACTGAGCCAAGGATCATCCCAGAGTCCAAGCCCAAAGAAACGTCTGACCAGGTGTGTGAGCCGGCCACAACATCATTCCCTGAAGGAATCTTGGTGGACTTTGAGGGGATAAAGTGGAGCCCTACCCCCATCTACTGTAGCGGAGGAAGTTTTGCTAATTGACTTTGAGAGTGAGTGTTTTCTGCATGTCTTGTCATCCTACACTGAGCCTGTTACGTCACCCAGTAACAAGTTCTTAGTCTGTGTTCACTCCCTGCCTCCCACTCCCTGCCTCTTCCTCTAAATGTTTCGATTTAACCTCTTCCATGTTGGCCTAAGGGGTCATTTCTAAGACGTCTACCTGTTCCATGTCAGTTGAGTGTCGTTCCTGAGAGATTTGTCTGTCCTTTG
This sequence comes from Gobiocypris rarus, assembly GCA_023029165.1. Lineage (NCBI taxonomy): Eukaryota > Metazoa > Chordata > Actinopteri > Cypriniformes > Gobionidae > Gobiocypris > Gobiocypris rarus. The sequence goes on from CM040914.1 coordinate 51,942,762, forward strand.
TCTACCTAGAAAGTTGTTTGTAAAATTCCTGTCTGCACTTCCCAGTCCTTCAGCCCTGTCTGCACTGTCTCCTCACAGTCCTTCATCTCCTCCCATGCTGGCTCCACCTTCCCACTTGGATGTGCCTTGGGCCTTGTGTTCACCAGTCCAGCACTGGAGTGTCGACCCACTAGCTCCGCCTAGAATGTCTACGCCTGTCAGTCTACCTTGGCCTGTCGACTAGTCAGCTCCAGTCTGGCTCCTTGCTTCCTCGGCTCCACCTGGGACCATCGTCCCTATGGCTCCACCGGGTCCCTCTGGTTCTGCCTTAGTCAGTTATCGCTCTGCCTGCACCACTAACACAACTCATGGTTGACCCAAAGTGCTGTACAACTAAAATTTGAATACAACAGAATACAAACAACCTGGTTGTAAGCTATTGATAATTTGAAGGTCATAGGTTAAAAAACCTTAGTTAGAAACTGATAGCCGACAATAATAGACAGGTCAGACAACTTTCCACACACACCGGTGCCATCTTGACATTCAATATGTGCCCCAACCCTTGCAATTAATTAAACTTTTGGTGGGAAAAGGCCCTTTACACATACCTAAATAACTGTACAATTATTTTAATTTTAAATACAAAATAATACAAACATGTTTCTTACCTTTTTTTACAGTGAGGTTGACTTTAGTGGTGATGTGAGCTCCACACCAGTATATCCCAGAATCCTCTTCTCTCAGATCAGTGATGTTTACAGTACAGACTCCAGTAGATGCTTCATCACTGAAAGACAATCCATCATCTCTGATCGTCTCCAATGAAACTCCATCCTTCACACACACGGAGGGTTCATGTGCTTTGCAGAAGCATTTCAGATGTTCATCATGATGTTTGCACTGGATTGACATGTCGTCTCCTTCATACTTAGTCAAGTTCAGCTCTGGAAATGATCAGAAATATAAGCACATCAATTCACAGCCATAGTTTGACATATTCAGATGAATAAACCTTCCTCACCCTCGTTCATGATGACGATCAGATGAGTGTAAAGATAATTCACGTCTCTCTCTAATGTCACTGCACACCAGTATTTCCCAGCATCCTCTGCTGTCAGTCCAGTGATGGTCCCAGTGAAGACACTTGCAGTGGCGTCATCATTCAGAGTCAATCTGCCAGTCTTGGTCTCTTTCTCTTCTCTCACAGTCTCACTGAGAGGATTTCTATCTCTAGTGGAGCACTTCCCCTTACAGAGAGACTTTGACTTTGATTTATAGATTGAATCATAAGGGCAGAAGATCTCAGCAGATTCTCCTTCACGTCTCACTACTGGAGACACTGCAAAAAAAGAACAGCTAAGATTTACATTAGTTATGGTGGTTATTAATTTTTTCTGTATTTGGTGTGTAATAATATTATTTTAACAATAATACTTCAACTGCTCAGGTTCCTCACCAATATCATATTTTACAAACACAGATTTGAGAGACTTTTAAGTAAGATTTGATTGAAAGTTTGATCTACTTACTAGTAACATGCAGATGAACAGTATTAATAATGGAGTAACTGTACGAGTGTCCGCTGATCCAGACTCCACATAAATAAACTCCTCCATCATCTGGTGTCACAGCTGTAATTCTCACAGTCATGAGTTTATTATGTCTGTCATCAGAAACACTGAATCTTTCTTTCTTCTCCCATGTGCTGTAAATCATCTCAATGGAGTCTCTTCCTTCTTTGAATATGATCTTGGGATTATTAATATGATTCTGTGAATATTCACATCTGAAGACGGCAGTTTCTCCAATATTCACCATCACTGTCTTTGACTCGCTACAACAGGAATCTGTCATTTATAAAAATAATTTTATACAGGCTTTAATCAGGATCAGGAATTTCACAGCACAGAGACTTAAAATGACTGACCTTCTTCCACATTTAAAGTCATATCTATACCCCACTTGTAAAGAACACCAATCCAGTATCCTCCAGCGTCATGTTCATTCAAATCTCTGATGTAGATCATTAGGTTTCCCTCATTATTTCGAAACAATGTGAATTTTCCATCATTGATCCATTTATCGTGTTTTGTATCATTCATAATATTTCTCCACTCAGGTAATTTATTAAAAGATTTAGTATTTGCACTAAACCAAAGTTTCCGTGAATCAACAAGAAGGCTCACTCCAGAATATCCAGTGACACTAAAGCATCTCACCGCACCTGTCAATCAGATTGATACTGTGATCAGAAACCTCATGAACAGAAAACAGCATCATTACTGCAGTGATGAAAGAGAAAAGCTCTGACCTGAGATCAGGGAGAAAGTCAAGAAGATGAGGAGGATCTTCATTGTGAGTTGAGTTCAGTCTTCTTTCTGCTGAATCTCTCTGTCTCTACATCTGTGTGCTTTAGTTCCTTCCTCTTTCTTCAGCTCTTTATCAGTAATGAGCAGCTTTACTGGCCCCTCCCACCATCAGCACTGACTGAATATGACATTAATCACACTGAAAGAGCGCCACCTAGAGGAGGTTACAGTGTCTGATACTGAGAGCTCACACAGGCTTCATCTTCTCTATATGAGGACACATGACACTGATCTGAATTATATTAATATTCCTCTGGAGGGCGACAGTAAAATGTAAATTCACAGAGGTCCTTTAGAGCCCATATAACACACTCTTTAACAACGTATTAGGAGAAGATGGACCAGATCTGACTGGATTTGTTTGGATACTTTATGCATATGACTAATATCATAGATTGATGTGTTTCAGCACCACAGACAGCCGCCGTCAGACAAACTTCACACGACAGTCGAACAAAACAAACACAAAGGGTAAGGCACTGGAAGTTCATCTGCGTCCTTTCCTTTACTTTGTGCTCATGAACAACGAGACTAGTCATTATCGAATATTAGGCCAAAGTTTCATTCCTCCAGAGTTACTCTTTCTTTTCAATCATTTTTTATGCATTCTGTCACTGATGGAGTTTGGGTTCTTGCCACTGTCGCCTCTGGCTTGCTTATAGTTGTGGACATTTACTTTTCAACAATATTATTGATCTAACTGAACTGACGCTGTTGTATGAGAACTGAACTAAGCTGGACAATGACATTTGTTTTTTATTTTGCTTTGCTTTTTTTAACTAATTTAATAATTGATGATCTTTACAATGGAGAGAGAGGACCAGCCCTGGACTTCATGATGTGTTTTGTTTCTGTTTTATTATGTGTGTGCGTGGCAGTCGTCCTGCCCGCTTGTTTATTTATTTATTAAAATCATGTTAAACGTTTGTCGGTTCCCGCCTCCTTCTTCCCATATGAACAAACTATGTTACAATCATATATGTTCTGTATGAACTTACAATACAACTACTACTTTCAATTAAAAAAAAATATTTAAAAGTCCATAGGATTGACATCTGAGGCTGAGACTAACTTATGTATGACATCGGTTGGTTGGACTTACTAGCATAATACTTTATACCTCTCTAGTGAACATTTCAGATTAGACTACATTAAATAAGACTTTAAACAGGAGTAACACTTTGGAGAAAGATTATAATATATATATATATAATGTGACGAGCGTCCTAGGAGGAATCAGCGTCGCCCTGGCAACCAACACAAACCACCTGCACACCCGCACCATCGGCTGATCGGTCACAGCTGCTCCCAATCAGCCGCAGTCACATAAGCGGCAGAGACTGAACACACAGACAGACTCTGGTCTCGAGCCGAATGAAGCGCTGGACTAACCTCTCTCTTTGTTCTCCTCAGAAAGCAGCGAGTGACCGACAGCCCATCACCGGAGCACGTTTGGACACCCACTTTCCCACTGGATTGAGCACAGAAGAGCACTTAGAGCACCAGCCATCACGCACCGGCTTCACCTGTCTTTCCACTTGTTGCACTGTAAATAAAACCACCCTCCTGGGCCTTTTCACCAACCCTGCCTTGTCAAGTGATTCCTCGCCCCGTGACAGTGGTGGAGAATGCGGGCAGATTCGTGAGGAATCACCGACAAGGGCACCACCTCACCTCCTAATCCTGTGTTTTTTTGTTTATGCACTGCAGTGTTGGGAAGGCGGCGCTCGGTCCCAAAATGGAGGAAGTGGTACAGCGCCTCGCGGAAGTCAGCATCCGCCAACAACAAATAGTTGAACATCTGGCCACTCACCAGGGCAGGACAGAGGAGGAACTCTTCGCTGTCCGTGCCGCTGCCGCCCAACGCGTTCCGTTACCGGATCCTCGCGCCCAAGCCATCCGCCTGCTGCCCAAGATGACGGCGGATGATGACGTAGAAGCCTTCCTGCAGGTCTTTGAAAACACCGCCCAACGAGAGGCATGGCCGGAAGAGGATTGGGCCCGGGCGCTGGCACCCCTCCTCACCGGAGAAGCCCAACGGGCTTATTTCTCACTGCCCTTGGCAACCGTCGAAAACTATGTTGAAGTTAAGCGAGAAATTATAGCGAGGCTAGGCCTCTCACCAGTCTGCGCCGCCCAGCAGTTCCACGACTGGGAATTCAAGCCCCGGGTGCCAGCCCGGGCCCAAGCAGCCGAGCTCAGCCGCATCGCGCATCACTGGCTGATGGACGGGAACCCCACCGCCGGACAGGTAACGGAACGCGTGGTGATAGATCGCCTCCTCCGCTCTCCCTCGCGCCATCGGCAAGCGGTTGGCATGAGGAACCCGACTACTACCCTGGAACTGGTGGAGGCGTCGAGCTGGCGGATGCTGTCCATCTCCGCGAGGCCGGGACCGACCGCCGCCATTCCCCCGCCGAATCATGCCGGGGCGGCGCCCGCTCGAAGGGACTCCACGACCAGTCAGCAGGCCGACGGTTCCCCCGCCGCGGGATGAGCCCATGCCCAGCGCTGAACCACCATCACCCCCGCGAGCGTGGCTGGCAGGCTGTATCATCCACCAGCGTGGGCCATCGAGAGGCCCGGAAGCAGATGTAATGGTAGATGGGAAACAGTTCCGGGCCCTGCTGGACTCAGGCAGTGGAGTCACCCTGTTGCAATCGCGGTTATACGCCCCTCGAGGCGGCCAGACGAACTTCCTACCGATTACCTGTGTGCACGGAGACACTCGCCAAGTACCGGCCCGTAGAGTCACCATTTCATCGCCCCAAGGCACCTGGCCGGTGGAAGCTGGCCTGGTGAAGGACCTACCGGTGGCCGTACTGCTTGGGAGGGATTGGCCTGGCTTCGACCGCCTGCTCAACGCCGCGACTCAGCCTGCCAGCCCAGAGGGGAACCGTCGAAGACGGAGGCGGCCGCGTGGACCCCGCCGCCGACCGGCCCTGCTCGCCTCCGACAGCGGGAGAGATGGTGAGTCCCCCTCCCAACCGACTAATCTGTTTTATGATGTGTACCAACAGGCTGCGGGAGGGGGCTCGTTCGCCAAGGAACAGCGGGAGGACGATCGACTCAAGCACTGTTGGGCTCAGGTGCGAGTCCTGGAAGGAAAAGACGTCCTCCCACGGCCCCATCCTCTCCCGCATTTTGTCGTCGAGAATGGCCTGCTGTACTGTCGTCGCAGCGAAGGGAGGAGAAGAAATTGCTGGTGGTAGCCAAGACCGAAACCATCCTGGAGCTGGCGCACTCCCATCCCATGGCCGGACACCTCGGGGCAGCCAACACCACTCAGCGCATCCGAGACCGCTTCCTCTGGCCGGGCCTGGAGGCCGAGGTGAAGCGGTTCTGCCAAGCCTGCCCGACCTGCCAGGTCACGTCGCCCAGGACCCCTCCCCCCAGCCCATTAATACCGCTGCCCATCATTGAAGTGCCCTTCAAGCGGATTGGGATGGACATCGTGGGGCCGTTGCCAAAGTCTGCCCGAGGACATGAACACATCCTGGTCATCGTCGACTACGCCACCCGGTACCCAGAAGCAGTCCCCTTGCGGAAGGCCACCGCGAAGTCTATCGCCCAGGAACTGTTTCTGTTGGCCAGCCGGGTCGGCCTCCCCTCGGAGATCCTGACTGACCAGGGAACCCCGTTTATGTCCCGGCTAATGGCGGATCTCTGCAGGCTGCTGCGGGTGAAGCAGTTGAGGACCACCGTCTACCACCCGCAGACGGATGGACTCGTAGAGAGATTCAACCAGACCCTCAAGCAGATGCTTAGGCAGTGGCAGCGGAGGATAAGCGGGATTGGGACCTCATGATTCCCTATGTGCTCTTTGGGATCCGCGAAGTTCCCCAGGCCTCAACTGGCTTCCCCCCCTTTGAGCTCCTGTTCGGCCGCCAACCACGGGGCTTCTGGGCGTCGCCAGGGAAGCGTGGGAGCAGCAGCCTGCACCGCATCGCACGTGATCGAACACGTCAGACAGATGAGAGCGGATCGACCGAGTGATGCCATTAGTCCGGGACCACCTCAGTAAGGCCCAGCAAGCGCAGCGACGTCAATCTGATCGGGCAGCCCAACCACGGGAATTCCAGCCGGGAGACCGCGTCATGGTCCTGGTCCCCAGCTCGGCCTGCAAGTTCCTGGCGTCCTGGAAAGGGCCCTATCACGGTGCTAGAACGGATTGGACCGGTCACGCATCGACTGAGGCAGCATGGGCGGCGGCAGGCGGAGCAACTCTACCATGTTAACCTCCTGAAGAAGTGGGTGGGGACCGGGACCAGCTGGCGGCGTTGAGTCTCACCGATCCCGTGGTTGTGGGCGTCAACCCCAGCTCGGCTGCCCAGAAGGCGGAGCTGCAGCACCTGGTCAGTCAGTTCCAGGATGTGTTCTCGTCCCAGCCCGGGCAGACCAACGTGGTCCAGCATGACATCAAGACGCACCCCGGCGTCATCGTCAGGCAACGGCCCTACCGCATTCCGGAAGCTCATCGGCAGGCTATTGAGGAGGAAATACAACAAATGCTGAAGTTGGGGGTAATTGAACCATCCCGGAGTCCGTGGTCCAGCCCCATCGTGATGGTCCCGAAGCCGGATGGCACCCTCCGCTTCTGCAACGACTTCCGCCGCCTGAACGAAGTCTCCGAATTCGACGGGTACCCCATGCCTCGGGTCGACGAGCTGCTGGACCGCCTCGGAAGGGCCCGGTACATCAGCACCCTCGACCTCACCAAGGACTAACCGCCAACCCCCGCAAATGCCACCTAGCCTTCTCCGAAGCCAAGTACCTGGGTTTCCAAGTGGGCCGAGGCCTCATCCGGCCCCAGGACAAGAAAGTGGAGACCATCCACTCGGCCCCTACGGACGGGCGACCCAGGTACGAGCTTTCTTGGGGTTGGCGGGTTATTATGTTTTATCCCCAACTTCTCCTCTTTAGCCGCCCCTCTGACAGACCTGACCAGGAAGGGGCAGCCGGAGAAAGTATGTTGGACCCCATCGCTGGAGGAGGCCTTTGCCCAGGTCAAAGCAGCGCTGACGTCGTCGCCCGTCCTCCGCGCTCCTGACTTTAGCTGCCCCTTCCTGCTGCAGACGGATGCCTCCGACACAGGACTGGGAGCCGTCCTGTCCCAAATCCAGGAAGGTGAGGAGCATCCGATCATCTACATCAGCAGGAAGCTGTCCCGGCCGAGAGGAAATGCGCGCCGTGGAGAAGGAGGCCCTGGCCATCAAGTGGGCAGTCCTGGAGCTCCGGTACTACCTGCTAGGCCGCAAGTTCACCCTGGTCACGGACCACGCCCCCTTACAATGGATGGCCCGCGCCAAGAACACCAACGCCAGGGTGACTCGCTGGTTCCTAGCGCTCCAGGACTTCCACTTTGAGGTGCGACATCGGGCCGGGGCCGCCAGCGACGCCGATGGCCTCTCACGGATCTGGACAGCTTATGCAGGTCTGTCAGGGTCATTCCCACCCTCCCATTACATCACCCTTGCTGTCTCCATTTGTTCACAGGACCAGAGCGGCGGCTTAGGGGAATGTGACGAGCGTCCTAGGAGGAATCAGCGTCGCCCTGGCAACCAACACAAACCACCTGCACACCACCATCGGCTGATCGGTCACAGCTGCTCCCAATCAGCCGCAGTCACATAAGCGGCAGAGACTGAACACACAGACAGACTCTGGTCTCGAGCCGAATGAAGCGCTGGACTAACGTCTCTCTTTGTTCTCCTCAGAAAGCAGCGAGTGACCGACAGCCCATCACCGGAGCACGTTTGGACACCCACTTTCCCACTGGATTGAGCACAGAAGAGCACTTAGAGCACCAGCCATCACGGCTTCACCTGTCTTTCCACTTGTTGCACTGTAAATAAAACCACCCTCCTGGGCATTTTCACCAACCCTGCCTTGTCGAGTGATTCCTCGCCCCGTGACAATATATATATATATATATATATATATATATATATATATATATATATATATATATATATATATATATATATATATATATATATATATTTATATATATATATATATTACATAAATCCGTCATTTTTATGGTGTGGAAAATCAGTGACAATGTGTGCTAAAATTTGCAGGCGGCTGAAGGGCTTCTTAGTTTGACCCAAATAATGTGAATACAAGAACAAAGAAAACCACACGCTGAAGAGCATTTCATGTTGTTGATCTTTATCAATCTGCATTTAATAAACCCTGCAAACACAAAGCACTGAGACAGAGAGATCATGCCGAAAAGGATCAAAAATCTTCAAAATAAATGACAAATGTACAGAAATAAACTCAAGGTGTTGCTTGCTTAAATTGGTACTGACATATTACGTTTTGTTGGTACATTAATGTCAATGTAGTAAATGCGCTAAGAAATGTATGCCATTTAAAGTTTGTACAGATATTCTGTCATTGAATTGTGGACTCATTGATCTGTTTTAAAAATCCTGTCAAATCACACATTGGTAATTCATCTCAGTTCATAACTCAGTAAATGTTGTAGCTGAATAACTGAACGAGCAGCTCTTAGTCTTTATCTTCATCTGTTCAATCAACGTTCATCTTCTGTCTCTCTCTGTTCGTCTCACTGTGGGTTTCCTGAATAAGTGTTTAATCTTCACCATCAAACTGAACAAAGACCCTGGACCTTCTGTTGTTTTCTGTGGCTTTAATTGTCTATCACGCTAACAGAATAAAAAATTAAAAAATCACCTCCAGCATTTGTGAAAAACTTGCAGCATTATATTATTCTTGAAAAGCAGAGCATTGTTCAATGTGTTTACATAATTTCCACTGAAACAGAAAGACAGACCGGGACACATCGAGCAGCCCTTCCTCTAAATGTCATGAGAAAATGATGTAGATTAGAGGTTCTGAATTTCAGTTTAGAGTATTTTTCGATTAATCGTCCAGCCTTGTGATGAAATATGAAATATAGAAAGGAAACAATGCTAAATAAATATACATGTACAACACAAGGATGTTTTTTTGCTCAATAATATAAAACAGTACAATGTTTAGTAGATGTTTAAGAGGATGAATATTAGAATGTTTAGACCAGTGTTTACTGTGAAATACTGTGTTTGTGGATATCTGCTCAAACGTATGTTTATAATGTGCTAAAATATAGCCTGTTTCATAGCCTGATTCATTGGTCAGTTGCTTTCTCACCACAAGCGAACAGCTACATTGCTCAGGTGATCTCGTAAAATAAGCAGCGTCTCACGATCCAACAGACTGTACTGAATGACCCTGCTCAATAAAACATCTGTTAAACACTAAATTATGAAGGGATTTGGTAACGCTTTTTTACAGCCTGTAAATTACTGCATAAGTAAAAATAAATTTTCAGCAAAACTTTCAGTGACAATCAGAAAAATGATTAATACTGTAGATTTTAGAACCAAGGGGTACTACTATCACTGCTACTTCTACTATTATGATAGGCAACAATTTTATACTTAGAGCAATTTGGTGAGAACATACCTTTTTGTAATAATAGTGTACCAATAAAACCTTTTTTTATTACATGGTACATATTAATGCATTTATTCAGTATTTTTTAAAAGTTTGTTCTAATCAGGGTGAATCTGGTCCTTACTGAAGGAGACTGTAGCATCACTGAGAGACTCTTCATGCTTCTGGAAACTGACAGACGCGTACAGGAGCTCATCAGAGGGGATTGTGGGTAGTTCATCATGACTGTTCATCTGAGCTGATCCAGGATCTGTGAGAGAATCATGTCTACTGTCTGCACATGATGACTGGACATTGATAAAATACATTTTAAAATGAGAAAACATAAGCATAACATTTATACAAACACAAAATGTAACTCACCATTGTATTTTTCTTTTTCTCGTCTGATGTTGAGGTTTTTCCTAATTACAACAAAACAAAATTAATTGATCAGTAAGACAAACAAACTAGATCAACGTTTTTCTTTTCCAACAGATAATAAATGATCAAACCTCGTCTCTTGAGTCTTAATGTACACACAGTCAGAGAGAATCCACCGATCAGCAGCAGAAACACACACACACCAATAATGATCATCATGGAGAAATCTGGAAATAAAAACACAAAAACCCAGAGATATATGAATAAATACAAATGAATAAAATAATATCTACACAAATTTTAAAATGTATGACATTGTAGCGGACATCAACTGGAGGAAAGTTGTAGCTGAAACCAAGTGCAGTTTTATTTAAACAAAATCCAACGATGACTTGAATTTAGCATGACTTGACTAAAACAGACTTGAACATGAACCATAAGCAAATTCAAGAAACTCACCAACAGAGGTTACAGGAACAATACTCAGCAAGAGACAATGGAAACACAAAGGCTATTTATACAGATACTAGGGGAACACATGACTAAACCGACCAATGAACAACCAGAACTCAGCCACATGACAAGACAATGAAAACATAAACATGACCCAAATCCCAAAACCAATTGTGACATACCACCACCCCACCCCTTGGACTCTAGACGTGAACAGGATATGTCACTGGCCTCTGGATGTGGACAGGAGGCGTCACTGGAACGGCGGCCATCTTGACTTGAGACAACGGAGTAGCGGCCATCTTGGGATGAGATTCTGGTAGGGCGGTCATGCTATGAATCCTGACATAATAGTTGGGGTGTGGAAACTGTCTGGTGTGGAGGTTACTGTGGCTCATCATCCACAAAATCCACTGTAAATGATGCGCCACTCAAGAGTAAGGCATAGTCTATACACTGTCAAAAAAAAGAGTACCAAATTGTACCTTTTAAGCTACAAGTGGCCGTCACTGGGGTGGTACCCTTAAGGGTACATTTTTGTACCTCTAAGTCAGGGGTAGACAAGTTCAGTCCTTGAGATTTGATATCCTCCTGAGTTTACCTCCAACCCATCTAAGCCACCGTAGTAAAAAAACGTGTGGCTCCCAGCATGCATTGCAGCATTAAGTATATCACCATTGTTGAGATTCATATGCTGATTCTTGAAATCTGTATGCGTCTTAACTTTGCTCCCTTAGAATGTGTTTAAAAAATCAAAATTCAGAACATCTGATCTGTGGCAAAAAAGTATTGTTGGTGAATATTCTTTATTATTTTTATTCAGTGAAATGTTTAGTCAAACATTATTCTTCATGATACAGTTTTTTCATGACTTTTTTTGTTTTGAACAATTATCTGTTTCGTTTACACTGTATCAAAAACCACAAACTCACTTAAAAATTCAAGTCACACTGCCCAACTAAAGGAAACACTGATCTCCATAATGGTGACCAAACTTTTTCAATTAAACGTCATCATCTAAACCTGTTAATTCTCAATAAGAGCTTCTATAGACGTCTTTCAGGGTTGGAGCCAAACTCCGCAGGACAGTGACTCTACCCCTGACAGACTACCCCTGCTCTAAGTAGAGGAAAATTGTACCCTAAGGACTGTTTGTGTGACTTTAAAGTCCCCAAGGAACAAAATTGTACCTCCAATGTACCTTTTTTTCTGAGAGTGTATATTCAGAGTCCTGGGAGAGTTGCTTTCGGGCATTGAGTACCTCAAAAAGTTATTAAGTCCATTAAGAAAAATACCCCTAAGGGCCACATTATTGAAATTCACCTGATAACTTAGTCCCAAAAAATCCTCCACATAATTCTCAATAGTCTGTTCTCCTTGATGGAGACGAAGCAAGGCAACTGCTGGGTTCATGGTTAGGGGTCGAGTTTTCTGTAACAGAGATCCAGTGGAGGCAACTTGTTGTTAAACCCAAGTGCAGTTTTATTTAAACAAGGCGATATAAGCAAAATCCAACGATGACTTAACTTGAACTTATCATGACTTGACTTAACTAAAATTAACTTGAACATGAACAACAAGCACTTCATCCGTCTCTTTCGATTCTTATGTGGTCTGGTTCTGGGTTTCCTGATACTTAACGATCTTCACAGTCAATTTAAATTGATGACCTTCAGCTCATTTCTGTGGTTTGGATTGAGAATAAAAACTGTGATTTCATGTTGCATTGCTTCATTAATAGAAAGAGAATAACAATAATATTAAATGTTTCAGGTGCCCAACCAAAGGTGCCCAACCCAAACACTGCTTAACAAAATGGCACTCAAACAAATAAATGTATTTTAAACAAGGTATAATATGTGAATAGTACAGATCACTAGATTTTTACAATTAAGTTAATTTAAGTGCAGACATTAGATAGAATCACTGTTGGATTTTACAGTGTAGTTTGTCAAATATAGTCCCAAGCTGTGGGGGTTAGTTCACCAAAGATCTCCTTGGTTACTGGATCAGTCATGGTGCAGACGAGGCTGACCACTATTGTGATGGATCCGCAACTGAGGTCAGTGTAAGTGGCAAGCAAGTCAAATCCAGTAATCACAAATCTAGTGGTCCCAAGTCTAAAGGTTGGGACATGCCCCCCTTTAGCTACAGAAACTTCTCACCCAAGCTTTCCACTGAATGTGTTTTAAATAGTTTTTCTTGAATAGTTTCTTAAATAGTTTTAAATAGTTGTTCTTATTTTTTGTTTTTAATTAACTGTTTTTTTTATTGTACTTCTAGATGCTCTGTAGCACTTTGAGATTGCAGAAATGTAAAGTGCTTTACAAATTATTATTATCAAGTCTAAATCTAGTGGTTCTTGATATTATCCTCTCTCCATTGTGCTTTCAGTAGTGGCCACCACTATTCTATGTGTGGGCTGCACACACTTTCCCAGAGATCCTACCGAGGTGGCAGCGTCCACTCCTGAACCCTCTGCCCTGTTAAGGCCAAGGGGGCTATCTGTGAAAATGTTGTGCTCCCTGTCAAGGCTAAAGAGGCCGCCTTCAAACTCTCTTCTTGTCCTTTTACGGCCACAGACGCTGTTCATATCTCTGTCACAGTCATGAAGTCTGTCTATGTTTCTGCTGCGCCACGGTCCACCAACTCCACCTTGGTGGTCTCCTGCTGATATCTGAATATTTAAACCTGACTCTGATACAATGCAATTAAAATAAACTATCTTACCGTTTTTAACAGTAAGGGTGACTTTAGTGGTGATGTGAGATCCACACCAGTATATCCCAGAATCCTCTTCTCTCAGATCACTGATGTTTACAGTACAGACTCCAGTAGATGCTTCATCACTGAAAGACAATCCATCATCTCTGATCGTCTCCAATGAAACTCCATCCTTCACACACACGGAGGGTTCATGTGCTTTGCAGAAGCATTTCTGATGTTCATCATGATGTTTGCACTGGATTGACATGTCGTCTCCTTCATACTTAGTCAAGTTCAGCTCTGGAAATGATCAGAAATATAAGCACATCAATTCACAGTCATAGTTTGACATATTAAGATGAATAAACCTTCCTCACCCTCGTTCATGATGACGATCAGATGAGTGTAAAGATAATTCACGTCTCTCTCTAATGTCACTGCACACCAGTATTTCCCAGCATCCTCTGCTGTCAGTCCAGTGATGGTCCCAGTGAAGACACTTGCAGTGGCGTCATCATTCAGAGTCAATCTGCCAGTCTTGGTCTCTTTCTCTTCTCTCACAGTCTCACTGAGAGGATTTCTATCTCTAGTGGAGCACTTCCCTTACAGAGAGACTTTGACTTTGATTTATAGATTGAATCATAAGGGCAGAAGATCTCAGCAGATTCTCCTTCACGTCTCACTACTGGAGGCACTGCAAACACACAAACATGTGATCAATCAACACACATGATTCTGAATAGACTGCATTTACTACAATGAAATGCTCTGAGTTCACTCACTGATGAGGTTGAGCTGAATTTTGGTGGTCAGGGAGATGAAAGTCAGATGTGTGTGTCTGGTTTCTGCTCCACACCAGTAAACTCCAGCATCTCTCACGCTCACATTACTGATGCTCACTGTAAAAACTCTCTCTTCATTTCTCTCAGATGAACCACTCATTTGTGTCACTGTAGATTTACTCAATATCTGGCAGATGTGATTATCATCCTCTTTGCAGAAATGAACTTCATGTTCCTCTGGGATCTGACAGGTGATGTTGACTTCTTCACCAAGATGAGCAGATTCAGTCACAAACGTTGCATCTGCAAACCAAAAGAAATTACATAAAAATTATGAATACTTCAAACATGCCAGTTAAAGTATATAGTGTTGCTCACCATGTGTGACGTGCAGTTGAAATTCAGTGAAGCTCTCAGTATAGTCAGACACATTCACTCCACACCTGTATGTTCCTGCATCTGCAGCGTTCAGCTCTCTAAAAAACACCATCAAGACTCCTGCTCTGGTGTCGTCATATAAAGAAACATCTCCATTCTCCATCCATTCATCCTGAACTCCTGGATTCTTCCTCTCTGAACATCCATCTGACTCTTTACAGATGTATTTTGGCTTGGTTTTGTATTGTGGATGTTCACACTTGATCATCAGACGACCTCCTGAGTGGCCAGATACTCTAGACACGCCCACTTTAGCTGTCAATCACAGAGCATCAACACATCATCAGACTTAATAAATTATTCATGGAGACCTAAAAAAAATGTTTATACCAGATTTTACTGAGTTTGTTCTACTTACTAATAACATAGAGATGAACAGAATTAATAATGGAGTAACTGTACGAGTGTCCGCTGATCCAAACTCCACATAAATAAACTCCTTCATCATCTGGTGTCACAGCTGTAATTCTCACAGTCATGAGTTTATTATGTCGGTCATCAGAAACACTGAATCTTTCTTTCTGATCCTGTGATTTAGTAGTGGAGATCACCTCATCAATGATGTCATTTCCTGTTTTGAATATGGTTTTTCCATCATACCTGTGATCCAGTGAATATTCACAGCTGAAAGCCGCAGTTTCTCCACTGTTTACAGCCACTGTCTTTGACACTCCACAACACGAATCTGTCAACATTCAAAGTCTTCATTTGTAAACTGGGAGAACGTCATAAAAATGTGAAACAAGGAAAATAATGACAACTAGATTTTATTGATTATTATGTTCTGCTCACCCATGATGTGCAGATGAACAGTATTAATAATGGAGTAACTGTACGAGTGTCCGCTGATCCAGACTCCACATAAATAAACTCCTCCATCATCTGGTGTCACAGCTGTAATTCTCACAGTCATGAGTTTATTATGTCGGTCATCAGAAACACTGAATCTTTCTTTCTTCTGCCATGTGCTGTAAATCATCTCAATGGAGTCTCTTCCTTCTTTGAATATGATCTTGGGATTATTAATATGATTCTGTGAATATTCACAGCTGAAGGCGGCAGTTTCTCCAATATTCACCATCACTGTCTTTGACTTGCTACAACAGGAATCTGTCAGTCACATAACAAAGAAATATATTTCATATACATAAAAGCTTTGAAATGATCAGTAGTTTCACAGCACTGAGACTTTGACTGACCTTCATTCACATTCAAAGTCATTTCGAAGTACCGCTGGCCAATAACTCTAATCTGGTATCTTCCAGCATCTTGTTGTATTAAATCTCTGATGAAGATCATGAGGTTGTTCTTATTGTTTCGAAACAGTGTGAATCGTCCTTCATTAATCCATTGATCATGTTTCTTATAATTTATTATTGTTCTCCACTCAGGTAATTTGGCCATGTATTTAGCAGAGTGACTGTACCAAACCTCTCCAGAATCAACAAGAAGGCTTGCTCCAGAATATCCAGTGACACTAAAGCATCTCACCGCACCTGTCAATCAGATTGATACTGTGATCAGAAACCTCATGAACAGAAAACAGCATCATTACTGCAGTGATGAAAGAGAAAAGCTCTGACCTGAGATCAGGGAGAAAGTCAAGAAGATGAGGAGGATCTTCATTGTGAGTTGAGTTCAGTCTTCTTTCTGATGAATCTCTCTGTCTCTACATCTGTGTGCTTTAGTTCCTTCCTCTTTCTTCAGCTCTTTATCAGTAAGGAGCAGCTTTACTGGCCCCTCCCACCATCAGCACTGACTGAATATGACATTAATCACACTGAAAGAGCGCCACCTAGAGGAGGTTACAGTGTCTGATACTGAGAGCTCACACAGGCTTCATCTTCTCTATATGAGGACACATGACACTGATCTGCATTATATTAATATTCCTCTAGAGGACGACATTAGCACTGAAAGAGCCTGTGAAGAGATGACTACAACTCCTGCGAGGACTTCAGATGACCATCCCCTGTGAAGAGACAACTCAACTCCTGGAGGACTTCAGATGACCATCACCTATGAAGAGATGACTCAACTCCTGTGAGGACTTCACATGACCAACACCTGTGAAGAGACAACTCCAACTCCTGCAAGGACTGCAGATGACCATCACCTGTGAAGAGACAACTCCAACTCCTGCAAGGACTGCAGATGACCATCCCCTGTGAAGAGACGACTCAGTCTCAGACACAGACTCAGACTCAGACGACTCGGAGTAGGCGCGGATTGCGGTTAAATCCGCGGTTCAGGTGGGTAAACATCCCAAAAATTGCAGGTGGACGAGAGAAACACATTAATGATTTATTTTAATTAAGACGCGGAACTCATTTCACAACTCCAACTCCTGCAAGGACTGCAGATGACCATCACCTGTGAAGAGACGACTCAACTCCTGGGAGGACTTCAGATGACCATCCCCTGTGAAGAGACAACTCAACTCCTGGAGGACTTCAGATGACCACCACCTATGAAGAGATGACTCAACTCCTGCAAGGACTGCAGATGACCATCACCTGTAATGAGACGAGTTAACTCCTGCGAGGACTTCACATGACCAACACCTGTGAAGAGACAACTTCAACTCCTGCAAGGACTGCAAATGACCAACACCTGTGAAGAGACAACTTCAACTCCTGCAAGGACTGCAGTTGACCATCACCTGTGAAGAGACAACTCCAACTCCTGCAAGGACTGCAGATGACCATCCCCTGTGAAGAGACGACTCAGTCTCAGACTCAGACTCAGACGACTCGGAGTAGGCGCGGATTGCGGTTAAATCCGCGGTTCAGGTGGGTAAACATCCCAAAAATTGCAGGTGGACGAGAGAAACACATTAATGATTTATTTTAATTAAGACGCGGAACTCATTTCACAACTCCAACTCCTGCAAGGACTGCAGATGACCATCACCTGTGAAGAGACGACTCAACTCCTGCGAGGACTTCAGATGACCATCCCCTGTGAAGAGACAACTCAACTCCTGGAGGACTTCAGATGACCATCACCTATGAAGAGATGACTCAACTCCTGTGAGGACTTCACATGACCAACACCTGTGAAGAGACAACTCCAACTCCTGCAAGGACTGCAGATGACCATCACCTGTGAAGAGACAACTCCAACTCCTGCAAGGACTGCAGATGACCATCACCTGTGAAGAGACAACTCCAACTCCTGCAAGGACTGCAGATGACCATCACCTGTAATGAGACGAGTTAACTCCTGCGAGGACTTCACATGACCAACACCTGTGAAGAGACAACTCCAACTCCTGCAAGGACTGCAAATGACCAACACCTGTGAAGAGACAACTCCAACTCCTGCAAGGACTGCAGTTGACCATCACCTGTGAAGAGACAACTCCAACTCCTGCAAGGACTGCAGATGACCATCCCCTGTGAAGAGACGACTCAGTCTCAGACTCAGACTCAGAGCTGGGAATGAGGGAACACAGGTGGGGCAAAGGAAAACAATAACGAGATAACAAGGGGGTGGGATCTAACAAAAACAGAGGCACATGGCCACACTAACAAAACCCACAAGTGGACACAAGACAGGACAGGCATGTGACATTACCCCCTCCCTACGGAGCGGCTACCAGACGCTCCATCAGCCCATGGCGGGGTGGGAAAGACTGACCAGGGCGGAACGGGAGGGACAGACCAGGGCGGGACGGGCGGGACAGACCAGCACAGGGACCACCGGCACACGTTCCACCAGAACTGGGACCACTGGTACACGATCCACGGCACAGGGACCACCGGAACACAATCCACCGGAACTGGGACCACGGTACCGATCCACCGGCACAGGGACCACCGGAACACGATCCACCGGCACAGGGACCCCGAACCACGATCCACGGAACTGGGACCACGGAACCTGATCCACCGGAACTGGGACCACCGGAACACGATCCACCGCCACAGGGACCACCGGAACACGATTCACCGGCACAGGGACCACCGGAACACGATCCACGGCACAGGGACCACCGGGACACGATCCACCGGCACAGGGACCCCGGAACACGATCCACCGGAACTGGGACCACGGTACCTGATCCACGGAACTGGGACCACGGAACACGATCCACCGGCACAGGGACCACCGAACACGATTCACCGGCACAGGGACCACCGGAACATGATCCACCGGCACAGGGACCACCGGGACACGATCCACCGGCACAGGGACCACCGGAACACGATCCACCGGCACAGGGACCCCCGGTACACAATCCACCGGAACTGGGACCACCGGTACCTGATCCACCGGAACTGGGACCACCGGAACACGATCCACCGGCACAGGGACCACCGGAACACGATTCACCGGCACAGGGACCACCGGAACACGATCCACCGGCACAGGGACCACCGGGACACGATCCACCGGCACAGGGACCCCCGGAACCCGATCCACCGGAACTGGGACCACCGGTACCTGATCCACCGGAACTGGGACCACCGGAACTAGATCCACCGGAACTATTAGAAACATTATTCCTGGGAACATAATCCTCAGGAACAGCGACCACCGGAGCAGTCACGGATGGCGCTTTCCTTCTCCTTCTCTGCCGCTTAAGGACAATGGGAGCCGGGTCCACCGGAATAGGGACCACCGGAGCGTGGACCTCTGGATGTGGGTCCACCGGAGCTGAGACCACTGGAGTGGAGGCCATGGAGCAGGGACCACCAGGGCAGGGAACATCTCCCTGGCCGCTCTCTCCTGCTGGCGAGCGATGCTCTCCACCATCACCTCAAAGGTACAAGTAATCAAACGCCCTCCTGAGCCCCCAGTCCATGGGCTCGTCGAGAGAATAATTAAAAAGGTCCTTGAGGGCAGAGTCCTCTATTCTGAGCCCCTTGGCCGTCTCCAGGAACTTCCTGGCGAACTTCCTGACCTGCCTCCCCTTCTGACGGAGAAGTTGGAGGACTCAAAACGGAGAATCCTCTCATACTGAGGACAGGTGGTAAGGTACTCCGGAATCGAGTCCTCTCTCTGCTGAGTCCTCAACATGGTCGGATCCTTCTGTCACGTTACAATAAGGAAAACTAGTGCAAGGACTCAAGTGCAGAAAAGGGTGTATTTAATTACAACAAAATAAAACATAAACACAAAACAAAAAGCCACGAGGGGCAAAACATAAACAAGAAATATATAACAAACTCAACATACCAAGGGGAACAGGAAATGGGAGACGTAGACAATACAAGGATCCGACCAAGACTGACAAACACAAGGAGTATATAAAGGGGAGAACTCAAGCTGGGAATGAGGGAACACAGGTGGGGCAAATGAAACCAATAACGAGATAACAAGGGGGTGGGATCTAACGATGACAGAGGCACATGGCCACACTAACAAAACCCACAAGTGCACACAAGACAGGACAGGCATGTGTTAAGGATACGACACTGAACATTTAGGTTTTTATTTGCGGCAGTTCGCGCGGCAGCTGAGGAGATACGAGCAATATTTATAGGTACTAACTTAATAAAACAAGCTGTGTTACAATGATGAATATGATTAGCTCAAAATGTAGATCTGTATGTGCGATGTAGGCTACTTTATCTGAATTAAATACAAACTCATCTCTCACGTTTGCTCATGTTCCAGCAGTTACTCCTCCGTGTGATGTAGAGGTTGTCAACCCGTTTAGGTTATTTAAAACGTGTAATTTCGCCAAAGAAGATTTGTTTTAAAGCTACCTACTTCAGTGTAGCTAATATGTGACGATAGCATCGCGCTTACACTGAGGATTTGAATGTGTGACGATCGGTGGATGGATGGATTCGGTGACGTTAGAACTGATCCGCGCATCTCTAGTATGACCATCTCTACTCTGGTTCTTATTTCAAGTTACTTTCCTGTCCAATATTCTTTGCTTCTTACAAAAGCCACACAGCCTTCAGAAGACAGTAAAGGCTATGTCATGCCTGAACTTAAGCTGGAACTTTAAAGTTAAGTTGCACAACATACATATATATATATATATATATATATATATATATATATATATTTTTTTTTTTTTTGGTTTATTGGTTGTAGGTTTAGTTTTAGACTGAACTATGTTTTCCTTTTTAAAGTAATTTAAAATAGATTTTTACAATGTGGCAACTGAATGCATTAAAATGGGTTATTTTCACAGTTATTAATGTATGCAATTTCAGCAATAAAACTTTATTTTTCTAAAAAGAAAACAAATTAGATGTTAATTTTAAGATACCCGTCTTATTTTCTCTTATATATTTAGTATTGCTCTTTAATAAAGAAAAAAGTAATTATTATCCGATTAGTCGATTTATAAATGGAATAATCGGTAGAATACTCGATTACTAAAAGAATCGATAGCTTCAGCCCTAATTAACACACATTTACCACTGGATGGAGCCAGAGGATTCAATAAGAGATTTGTGTTCACAGTCTCAGACATCAAGCTGATGCTCTCAAGGAATCGGTTCGGACAATGTTCAATTCCTTTGTTGTCTCTAATCCCGAAAGTAATTTCACCAAATGTTTCCTCTTTTTATTCTTTCAGAAAATGTACATATAATTACAAACTTAGTGAAGGACTACTATTGAAGTTTGAGTAAAATATTTGGTACTAATTTATATAATGACGCATTTCATAATTCATAGTCATGTTGTTTGAATTTGTAAAGATATTGTGTGATTCACGAGCTTCAGTGTCACCGTTAATTAAGCCACTGCTGTCAAGATCAAATAGACGTATCATAAAAGTCCTTTTGTGCTCCGTAATTGTTCATCTGAAGACATAAAACAGCTTTGTATGAGAAACAGGTTTATAAATTTTACTCACATAAAATCTTCCAGATTGGGATTCAGACATGTATTTTTATTAACAGAGACACAAACTCAGATTAAATTTGGGAATATAGGTGAGTATCAGATCAAGCACTTCAGAACAGTCACTTAGCTGTGTATAATGGAAGTTGTCGATTTCAGGAAATGGAGAACACGAAGAACAAGTAAACTGAAGACAAGGTGTCATAGGATGCTCAGGCGAGTAACAGGCAGAGGTGGGCAGTAACTAAGTAAATTTACTTGAGTACTGTACTTAAGTACACTTTTTGAGTATCTGTACTTTACTGGAGTATAATTTTTTTGGGAAACTTTTACTTTAACTTCACTACATTTGAAAGACAAATATTGTACTTTGTACTCCACTACATTTCTATCAAGGTCCTCGAACTCGAAAGTCGTTTCTGTAGCAGCTTTGAAAATCAGTGGATGATTTTTTTCTTCTTTAAACGTTTCTTTACGTTAAAGTTTTTTGCAGACAGCCTATCAGTAATCACTCTTGTAGGGTCATGTGAAGTTTCTCAACATTTTCTCAACTGATCAGTTTATAGCAAAATGGAAGAAGACGGTTCCTGGGCACAGTGTGTGCTCACATGGTCATACTTAGAAAGCATGTTTCAGTTTTCTGAAAAGATTAAAGATTAGTTTAGTTGGTATACACTTGATGCATGTCTCATAAAATGTTAAAAAATTTAAATGTCTGGGAGAAAGAGAAGAGTAAACAGTTGAGAGAATATGGGATGTGTATCAGTGTATTGGATCTGTGCATTCTGCCTTAAAGTGACAGTAGCTTTGTAAAGAGCTTTGTTACTTTTATAAAAGTATTGAAATGAGTTTAAGGTAGTTGTAAGCTAGCATGTCGGATGTAGCATCACTGACTGGTTAAAACCACCATTAGCATTTATACAACAATAATAAAATAATGCATTGACATGAAAAAACTGAAATGTACTTTTAATACTTAATTACTTTTAAAAACAAATACTTCTGTACTTTTACTCGAGTAAAAATCTATTTTTAGAACTTTTACTTGTAACGGAGTAATATTTGACCAGGAGTACTTTTACTTTTACTTTTACTCAAGTAATAGAGTTGAGTACTTTGTCCACGTCTGGTAACAGGTAAGTAGTTAAGGTATGTGTGACGAAGACACTGTTGTGAAGGGAGTGCGTGTTTAAATAGTTTCTGTGATGGTGAGGTGCAGGTGATTAGTATTCAGGGGTTTGTGAACAAGTGGGCGGAGCGTGGAGATCTCTAGTGACGATGCATGTGCGTTGGTGGGTGTTGGCTGTGACTCTGTGACAATAACAATACGAGTTGAACAGCAGGGGGTATTCCAGAAAGCTTGGTTAACTTACCATTTAATAAACTATAACCTCTGGGTTGATTTACCCTAAACAGGCATACCATGAGTATGTCGGTTCCAAAACACCTAAGAAGAGTTAGTTTAATCAACCTCTGACTGGTTACCCAGAGTTAATGCGCGTGCACGGTGCATGTATAAAGACATTTTCAATGGATCGCCGATTTCACGAGTCACCATGGAAACTCAAAGCGAAAAAAAGAGAGCGGCGTATTTCACAGAGGCGGAGTTGGAAGTTTTAATGCATGCTTATGAGGAGTTTAAGCCAATAATATTAAAAAGAAGCAATACAGCTGCATCGGCTAAAGCAAGAGAGTTGGCTTGGCAAAAAATAACGGACAGAGTAAATGCGTGAGTGTATTAAATGACAAATTTGGTTTTGGCTCCAGTTTTATTGAAATGCAAAATAATGAAGTATGACTTATACATCCTTTTGAATATGTTAAATCACTATGAAAGCATTTACTTTTCCTGCCATTTATTTCTTTAGCTTGAAATAATAATGTATATTTTTTATTTAATAAGGTGTAATCCATCTGGAGCCACAAGAACTTTAAGCCAAGTCAAAATGAAACACAAAAACATTCAGCAAAAAAGGTAATATTTGATTACACAATTACTGAACTATTATTATAACAGGATTTAGTATATTCATTCTGTCATGCAGCTAACAGAAAGAAGACTGAAGCCCGTCTAACTGGCGGGGGGCCACCACCCCCTCCCCTCACCCCATCTGAGGAGCTGGCTCTGTCCCTTAATAAAGGGTGACCAGTGGTTGCTGGCCTTCCAGGGGGCAGTTCATCACACATACTATGCACCACAAGTGATGGTGAAAAAAAGGGTGACATGTAAGTTTACCTCTATGATTTGTTTTCATTTTTTGTCCTGATAAATTACTATCTCTGTCACTTAAAGGCTTTTTGAACAAGATACATTTTTTATGTAGGCTTATTTTATTTAACTGCATATGATGTATTATTTTCTTTGATAATATTGAGAATTTAACGGGTTGTGTGTTCTTATAGATATTGATGGACGGATTGTATTATTGGACTCTCCAGAAAGAACACAGTCTGTCACAGTTGTAAGTGATTTGTTGTCAGGTACTTTTAGGTTTTTTTGGGGGGTTTTTTGCCAAATAATGTATACTTTGATAATGATGACGATGAAGAGACCACATCTGCTGTGACAGAAGTGGACAATGCTGGTAGATCCACTGAGGTATGATGCATACCATTATGATGTATGGCCCCTTTTTGCATTAGAGTAACAAACTGTCATTGTCCTTTCATAGTACATACCTAGGGATTTGCCCACAGATGAGGGTCCTTCAGCATCAGCACACAATCTAAGCAGGGTAAGAATTTGTGTCCATGTGTCCATATTTGAATTTTATTGTCTGACCAAACAATCTCATTTATTACATTTGTCCACCTTAGTTGCCAGCAAAGGAGCTGTATAAGGTCCATCTTCAAAAACAAATAAGAAAAAGTGACATGGAGATGGACCTTATACAGCTTCAAATGGAAGAGAAAAGGCTCCTCATTAAAAAAGCAGCACTTGAAATAGAATTACTTGAGAATCGCCTTAAGGTGAGAACTTGAATCTTAATCTGTTGCATGTTAAAAGTGGTCTGTCTGTCTATCTGTCTGTGTCTGTATCTATCTATCTATCTATCTATCTATCTATCTATCTATCTATCTATCTATCTATCTATCTATCTATCTATCTATCTATCTATCTATCTATCTATCTATCTATCTATCTATCTATCTATCTATCTATCTATCTATCTATCTATCTGTATGTATGTATGTATGTATGTATGTATGTGTAAAGCAATATTAAAAAAAAACATTTTAATGAATTTTACTTTTATTGTTTTTCAGGAAATGAAGAAATAAACTGCCTGACAGACCACTGCAAAAAAAACCCTAATAAATTTGACAAATTTTGACAAATCCTGTCTCTCAAAAGTCTTCCGTCTCTGTTGGCCTCTAAAATCTGTCGGTGTTCCTCTGGGCCATCTTCCTCAATTCAAGGAGGGTGGCTCTCTCCTCTTATAGTGGCAATATTGTGAAGCACAACACAAGCCACAATAATGTCGCATGCCCTCTCTGGACTAACCCGGAGCCCACGCAGACACTGAAACTGAGATTTGAGGATCCCTATAGTCATCTCCACCTTGGCCCGTGTTCGGCTGTGAGCCAGGTTAAACCATGTCTGTGGTCCAGGCTCAGGTTCAGGGTAGGGTGTCATTAAATAGGGCAGACAAGGGTATCCTCTGTCCCCCAGCAAGTAACCATTGTACTGTCCTGTAATGATTGAAGTGTACAACACAAATATATAAAAACGAAAAAACAAAAATTGTATAAAGCAAATCATACCCTGCTGAAATGTCTGGCATAATGATGACTCGCGGAAAATTCTGGCATCATGCACAGATCCTGGCCATTTTACCTCGACATTGGTGATGATTTGGGTTGCCTCACATATTACATATTAGTTAGTGGAAAAAGTAATGACTTTGATGATTTTAAGAAGGGGAAAATATTAAGTTGTTACCTGCACATTGATACTATGAATAGATTTCCTATTAACATAGTCTCCCTCATTTATTGATGGAGCTTTAATAGGAATGTGAGTGCCATCAATGCACCCAATTACATTTGGAAACCCTGAAACAGAAAGTTATGGAAGTATGAAGTGTGTGCATAATGAATACATGTATAGATATTAATAATATGACTAAATATTAAATATGCATCATATATTTTACTACAAAGGACAAACCTGCCACTCAATTCGTCTTTAATAACAAGCAGAAGTTTATGGCCAGGGAACTGTACAAACGTGGGTAACAACTGTTTAAGTGCCAGACACACTGTACGAACGGCTCTACACACGGTTGCCTTTCCCACATGCTCTGAATCGCCCACACTGTACAAAAAATAGCCAGACGCAGAATGTTTTCTGTGCTAAGCGCAGAGCCGCGGTTTGTCACATTTGCGATATGCAGTTTTAAAAGACGTGTTAAATAAACTAATGAATCTTTTAAACAATGATAACGCTCTTTTAA
Organism: Gobiocypris rarus; assembly: GCA_023029165.1. NCBI lineage: Eukaryota > Metazoa > Chordata > Actinopteri > Cypriniformes > Gobionidae > Gobiocypris > Gobiocypris rarus. The sequence continues at coordinate 51,968,598 of CM040914.1, forward strand.
ATATTTATTAGGGTATGCAAACACATCAATACGCGGTCTTATAACCCTCTCCCGACGAAAAAAACCTCGTATAATTTCTACGTCCACAGGATCCTCGTCAAAAGGGCACGCCATGCTCACCAATCTTCTGAAACGAAGTTACACTGAAACATAACCTGCTCTCGAGCAGGTTATCTTCAGAGAATCAGTTGCTATGGTTACATACATACCCAGAAAGTTACCTCTGTTTTTGGAACCAAACGTTGAGGTTATCCACGAACTTACCCTTAAACATACCCAGGTATGTCACATAACCTGCTTTTTGGAATACCCCCCTGGACTTTATCGTTTGAAAAACAAACATATATTTTATAACGAGATGACTGCACTTATGTATGACTGCAGTTGGACTGCTGGTTTGAGATTTGCTTCCTCTAGTTGATATCTCAGATTACTGACTGAAACCTTTTGGAGGAAGACCTCGGATATGTTATAAATAATATTTTTATTTTTCATATATTATGACAAATTCACAGCCTGTTTTATGGAGTGGAAAGTCTGTGTCCTTTGTTAAGATAAACATCTTGTTCTTATCACAGCAGACGGCTGAAGAGCTTCTTGGTTTGACTCAAAGTTAAATAGAGCAAAAGAAAACCACAAGCTGAAGAGCATCTCATGCTGTTGCACAGTATCAAACAGCCCTGCAAACTCAAAGACATTTACGAGCAATGCTCTTTAACCTAGTTACAACTACTGGGTTTTTGATGTATATTCACAGAACAGATATTATCTGTATGATGATCTCGTCCATAACATCACAACACAGCATTATAAACTGCCACTTCATATTCAGTAAATCTTTTAAATCTCTGTCTAGATTGACAATTATGTTTTTTGTATCTAGAATTGTATCTTACAATTACTACCATATGAAGATACACTTGGTTGAATATAGCAAGAGAGATAATGATTATAATGTTGAAAACTCTGAAAAAAAGAAGAAATTTACAGTGAAACCTGGAAATGTTTTTTTGTTTAAAGTGGAACTGACAAATGGACAAAAAGTTAAACAATACAAATGTATGTCAATTACTTTTTGTCAATTAAAACTTTTAACCATTCTCTGTCACTGATTTTGTTTGTTTTGTTTTATGAAAGTAACATTGTCTCGTCAAAATAATTAGGATCAATAAGGTGAATTACTGAACGCTCAGCTCTAAGTCTTTATTGTCCTCTGTTCACCTTCTGTCTCTTTCAGTCTCATGTGTCTCACAGTGGGTTTCCTGAGTAAGTTTGTTTAATCTTCATCATCAAACTGAACAGAGACCCACCAGTTTTCTGTGGCTTTGAGCTGGACGGAAAACACAAAAATCAATCTTGCATTTAAAAGCCTTTTAATATAGCAACAAAAAAAAATTAACAATGAAAATTATTTAAACACTTCATGGCAAAGATATTCAAAGACTGTTGCTTTTACGATTAATATGAAGATTCAAAAGTATCAGCTTCTTATCCAGTTATTGATAACGAAATGAAATGTGTGGTTTGAAGGACATTATTTTGACAAGGGTCCAGGTGAACTGTTGGTCATGTGTGATGATCTGTGATCTCTGCTGTCTGTGAGTGAATTCAGTCTGCAGTATCTGACAGCGCAGGAGTCCATGTTTCTGGAGGTGTCTGTAGGATCTTCATGCTGCTGGAAATGGTACTTATGATGCCGTCAGAGGGGATTATGGGTAAGTATGCAGTAAAGTGGCTGGTGTAGAGGGGATTGTGGGATGGCGAGTAGGAGTAATATGGATCTGCTCAAGAATGTGCGATCTGAGATGAAAAAGAGAAAACATGTTGTGCAGAATTAAACTTGCAGGCAAAAACACACAAGAACTTCCGTGGATGAAGATTCAGACTCACTGCATCAATGTGTCTCATCTGATCTGAAACTTTACTGGCCAAGTATGCAAAACATACAAAGAAAAAGCATCCCATACATATATGCAATGTATTATAATACGTAGTTGCTGATACAGTGCTTAGCAGACAATGACACAAAAACAACAACAAATATTAAATATAATAATTCCCTTAATTACAGTACTACAGAGAGAAAAATTAATATGGAATGAGAAATGAAATGAGTGTAGAGGTCAGAGGTATTTTTTAACTTTTAGTTCTGACCAGTTACCTAGTTTTCCTCAGTCAGTCTGATTAGTCATTATTAGTCTACAACCCCAAATCAGAAAAAGTTGGGACAGTATGGAAAACGCAAATAAAAAAGAAGTCATTTCCAAGTTTACTTTGACTTGTATTTCATTGCAGACAATATGAACACAACATATTTCATGTTTTGTCTGGTCAACTTCATTTCATTTGTAAATATGCATCTTTTCCTGTTATTCAGACCTGCAACACATTTCAAAAAAAGTTGGGACAGGAGCAATTTATGGCTAGTAATGAGGTAACATCGTTAAATAATGATGTGATTTGAAACAGGTGATGTCAACAGGTGATTGTAATTATGATTTGGTACAAAAGCAGCATCCAAGAAAGGTCTAATCCTTTAGGAGCACAGATGGGCCGAGGATCGCCAGTTTGCCAACAAATACGTGAGAAAATGATTGAAATGTTTAAAAACAATGTTCCTCAAAGAAAGACAGGAAGAGATTTGGATATTTCACATTCAACAGTGCATAACATAATTAAAAGATTCAAGGAATCTGGAGGAATTTCAGTGCGTAAAGGACGAGGGTGCAAGCCTAAGCTTACCAACCGTGATCTCCGATCCCTCAGGCGGCACTGCATCAAGAATCGTCATTCATCTATAAGCGATATCACCACATGGGCTCAGGACTACTTTGGCAAACCTTTGTCAAGTACCCCAATAAGTAGTTACATCCACAAATGCCAGTTAAAACTGTACTGTGCCAAAAGGAAGCCCTATGTTAACAGTGTCCAGAAGCGCCATCGACTTCTCTGGGCTCGGAGGTATCTGGGATGGACCATCACACAGTGGAAACTGTGGTCAGATAAATCAGAATTTCAGGTTTTTTTGGGAGGAATGGACGCCGTGTGCTCTGACCAAAGAAGAAAAGGATCATCCAGACTGTTACCAGCAACAAGTCCAAAAGCCAGGGTCTGTCATGGTATGGGGTTGTGTCAGTGCCCTGGCAAAGGTAACTTGCACTTCTGTGAAGGCACCATTAATGCTGAAAAGTACATAGAGATTTTGGAGCATAATATGGTGCCTTCAAGAAGACATCTTTTCCAGGGACGTCCATGCATATTTCAACAAGACAATGCAAAACCACATTCTGCACACATTACAAAGTCCTGGCTGCAGAGGAAGAGGGTACGGGTACTTGACTGGCCTGCCTGCAGTCCCGACCTGTCTCCAATAGAGAATGTGTGGCGCATTTTTAAGCGCAATGCGACAACGAAGACCCCGTACTGTTGCCCACCTTAAGACTTGTTAGCAGGAAGAATGGGACAAAATTACACCTGAAACACTTAATCACTTGGTGTCTTCAGTCCCTAAACGTATTTTAAGTGTTGTGAAAAGGAATGGCAACATTACAAAGTGGTAAATGCTTTACTTTTTTTTAATGTGTTGCAGGTATGAATGACAGGAAAGGATGCATATTTACAAATGACATGAAGTTGACCAGACAAAACATGAAATATTTTTTTTGTTTATATTGTCTGCAATGAAATACAAGTCAACGTAAATTTAGAAATCACTTCTTTTTATTATTTGCGTTTTCCATACTGTCCCAACTTTTTCTAATTTGGGGTTGTAGAAATACACCATGAGTTCTCACTTTTCTTCTGTTCGTCCTTGTCTGAAATATTAACCTAACTGCTACATTATGGACTCACCTGCTGTAATGCTGCTTTGCCTGGAGCAGGAACAGCAAAGCCTTGAGACCCACACAAGTAGATTTCTATATCTGGTGCCTTACAGGATTTCTTGATGATGCCCTGTGCCCTTTTTTTGCCCTCCCTTAACAAGGCTCACCTGGTGTGGGTATTTAGGGGATCTTTCACAGAGTTCATTGAGTGGGTGTTGGTGTACTGTGGTTCAATCTACACCTTCGACCGTGTTGAGGATGACATAATCACCAGCACCACTCCTAACATGCCACCAGAGACCAGCCATCTACCACCGACCGCAGCCGGCATGATGGTGTTGCCTGTGTGCACCACAGACCATGGAGACTGGCCTGCCATGATGGATGAGCCCAAACCAGAGAAGAGGTCAGAAGGATTCATCGCTCTGGAGCCTGTACTACTGCTAGATTCTGACCAGGTGCGTGAGCCGGCAACATTTTGCGTCGCTGAAGGAGTGCTTGTAGAGCATGTAGGCTGGGAGGAAAGCCTCACCCACTACCCCACCACTGTGGATGAGATGTTTGTGGCCTCTGGTACATATTTGGAGGAACTTAAGCAAATTTTTGATGAGGATTTAATATAAGTTTTTTGGATAAATTATTCCCAGTCCCCATACCTCCAGCATCTCCTGTCTATCCAGAATGCCTGCCCATTCTCCCTTTCCCACTTCCTCAAACAGCCTGTATATAGGCCCTGCCTCCACTGGTATCCTTCAACATGATGTAAGGATCTGCCTAGCATCTTCAGGCCAGCAGCTCCATCCAGTCCAGAGGATCCCCTGGCTTCGCCTACAGGCTCTGTGCATTGCTTCACCTCAGTCCGAAGACACATCGGCTCCACCTTTGACTCCTCCATCCCTCAGCTTCATCGGGATTCCTCTTACCCCCGGCCGCCTTGGTCGGACATCATCCTGCCTGCACCTTTGGTTCTATCTGGCTCTGCCCTTCCCCCTGCTACATCTTCATCCTCGTTCCCACTGGCTCTGCCTCTGTCCTCTGGTTCTCATGAGAGGATATACTTCTTAATTGGCAGAGGAAGTACATCCTCTGCTGTTCTTTTTTGATGATATGGACAATGTTCCGCTCCTACTTCAGATCCCTGCAGATGGTAGTGCCAATGAACTTGTAGGATTCAGTGCTGGTCACTATACAACCATTAATTATGAGTGGAGACACGCATAAAGGGTTTTTATTAAAGTCAACAACCATCTCTACTGTCTTGCTGATGTTTATTGGAGGTTAACGAAATTCGTTTGCCCATATAATCTTAAGATATTTAGGTTAAGCTTATTTGGCTTATTGTCTACTGATGAGGAGCTTGATGAAGCAGTTTTAACACAAGCTCTGATATACCCCCCACATTGACTAAAAGATTATGTAGGGCAAGGTACCTAAGATAAAGGTGGCATTTGGGGAGGTGGTGGGATGCTGGAACATCTGACACTGAGGAGAGGTAAGCAGCTGTTTATATACTCTGGCTGTTGATTGGAAGATTACTTATTGCATCTAAACCACAAGGAGAGCTGGTCCACCTCCTTCCTATATATGGAACCATCTCCATCCAGAATAAGGCCAATGATTGTAGTGTCATCAGCAAATTTTAAGAACGTGACAGTAGAATCTGAGGAAGTGTAGTCAGTCGTCAATATGGAAAATAATAGAGGGGTGAGAATGAAAAGCCCTTGAAGAGCACCAATGCTACAATGCAACATCAGAAGTTAACGCAAGTAGCTGCATTTGAAAAAATGTCCCTTTGAAAACATTTTGAAAACATTTGAAAAACAAACTAATCCTGTCCAATCACCCTACTACCTGTCCGCTTGAGCCTATCCCCACTTGTCTACTTCAAACCATTTATTCTTCAGTTGCACTTGCTCTCACCTTTCCCACAGCATTTAAGAAGGCACGGGTAACTCCACTGCATAAGAAACCCACTCTAAATCCAGCATTTCTGGAAAATTACAGACCGGTATCCCTTTTTATGTTGATTGCTAAAACACTTGAACGAGTCATGTTCAACCAAGTCACTACCTTTCTTGCACAGAACAACCACCTGGACGTCAACCAGTCTGGTTTCAGAAGCAGACACTCATCAAAGACTTATCTTCTCTCAGTTACTGAAGCAATGAGTTTCCAAATCCATAGTACTCATCTTGCTGGATCTGTCTGCTTTCGACAGTTGACCACCAGATCCTCTAATCAATCCTCAAGACGAAGCATCTCAGGAACCAAACTATTATGGTTCAAGTCTTAACTCAGATAGGTCATCCAGGGTGTCATGGAGGGGTGAAGAGACTAAGTCGTAACATCTAGCTACTGGAGTGCCTCAGGGCTTAGTGCTGGGGCCACTGATTTTCTCCATCATGTTATCACAAGGTTCTGTCACTCAGAAACATGGTTTTTCCTATCACTACTATGATGATGACATACAACTTTAACTCTCGTTCCAACCAGAGGATCCAACGGCATCTGCTTGCATCTCAGCCTGCCTGGCATACATTTCTTGCTAGATGAAGGATGACCACCTTCAACTTAACCTTGCGAAGACAAAGTTGCCTGTGGTCCCAGCTAACCCAGCACTCACAACTCACAACACCCTAACCCATCACATCCGTTCAGCTAGGTTCATCAACCAGAACTTCATCCAGGGCAGTCAAAAACCTTGTGACTGATAATCAGTTGAACTTCACAGAACACATTGCTAGAACGGCCCGGTCCTTCTGATTTGCCTTATACAACATTAACTGATCCAGAATGCTGCAGCTAGAGTAGTCTTTAACAAGCCGAAAAGAGCACACATCACACCTCTCCTCAAAAACTTGCACTGGTTGCCAATTGCCACATCAAATTCAAGGCAATGATGCTCGCCTACAGAACAACCACTGGTTCTGCACCCATATACCTAAACTCACTACTCCAGACCAACATACCATCCAGCATTCTGCAAGAAAACGGTGCCTCGTGGTGCCATCTCAAAAAGGCACAAAATCACTTTTGACAGACCTTTACCTGGACTGTTCTTTAGCCATTTTCAAGAAACTGCTGAAGACACACTTACATATAATTTATGGAGAGTAAATTTAAATGCATATTTGGCGTGCTGTCCGGGGAGTGGGCTTCGAGCTCGGATTTGGCCCGAACCCAGAGTACCCCCAACCCTTGATTCTCCTTATTTGTTAGTCACTTTGGATAAAAGCATCTGTAAATTGATTAAATGCAATGTAAAGAAAAATCATGAACAGTTTTAAGAGTTAGATTGTTATAATCAGCATCATATTAAACAGCAGAGATTTGATGCATAAACTGCAGAGACTAGTCTTACAAGTTAGTCAAACATTTTTCTTTGAAACTGTTCATACCTTTAAATAAATTACATAAAAATGTAGAATGGTCTAATATGATGGCAAAAAGTAAGACATAACTAACTGATAAATGGTCATACTAGTTCATAATACATAATCTTAACATAATGCGTTCTTGTTTGTGTGTGTTTATGAAGGATCGCATCACCTCATTTTAATAAACACTGAGTCACAATGAATCCTCCGATCAGCAGCAGAGTCGAACATATGGAAATAATGTTGAACAAACAGAAATCTGAAAATATATAAACGCATACAGTGATGATTAGAGAGAAATAGGGGTGTACAAATGTATATTTAAACATATAGTAAACAAATATACAGCCACAACAACTTACTGGTAAAATCATTAATAGTAATCAATAATAAAAAAAACTGCTGTCACATGCTCTGACAGATGCGTGTGAGACACGTTTTACCCAGCGCATATCTATTATTTTTGCAACAAGTAAAATTATCTTAATTTTCAATACAAAATAATACAAACATGTACCTTACCCTTTTTAACAGTGAGGTTGACTTTAGTGGTGATGTGAGATCCACACCAGTATATCCCAGAATCCTCTTCTCTCAGATCAGTGATGTTTACAGTACAGACTCCAGTAGATGCTTCATCACTGAAAGACAATCCATCATCTCTGATCGTCTCCAATGAAACTCCATCCTTCACACACACGGAGGGTTCATGTGCTTTGCAGAAGCATTTCTGATGTTCATCATGATGTTTGCACTGGATTGACATGTCGTCTCCTTCATACTTAGTCAAGTTCAGCTCTGGAAATGATCAGAAATATAAGCACATCAATTCACAGCCATAGTTTGACATATTCAGATGAATAAACCTTCCTCACCCTCGTTCATGATGACGATCAGATGAGTGTAAAGATAATTCACGTCTCTCTCTAATGTCACTGCACACCAGTATTTCCCAGCATCCTCTGCTGTCAGTCCAGTGATGGTCCCAGTGAAGACACTTGCAGTGGCGTTATCATTCAGAGTCAATCTGCCAGTCTTGGTCTCTTTCTCTTCTCTCACAGTCTCACTGAGAGGATTTCTATCTCTAGTGGAGCACTTCCCCTTACAGAGAGACTTTGACTTTGATTTATAGATTGAATCATAAGGGCAGAAGATCTCAGCAGATTCTCCTTCACGTCTCACTACTGGAGACACTGCAAACACACAAACATGTGATCAATCAACACACATGATTCTGAATAGACTGCATTTACTACAATGAAATCTTTCTTTGAATATGATCTTGGGATTATTAATATGAGTCTGTGAATATTCACATCTGAAGGCGACAGTTTCTCCAACATTCACCATCACTGTCTTTGACGCGCTACAACAGGAATCTGTCATTCACATAATAAAGAAAAATATTTCACAAATATAAAAGCTTTGAAATGATCAGTAGTTTCACAGCACTGAGACTTTGACTGACCTTCTTTCACATTCAAAGTCATTTCGAAGTACCGCTGGCCAATAACTCTAATCTGGTATCTTCCAGCATCTTGTTGGATTAAATCTCTGATGAATATCATGAGGTTTCCTCATTGTTTCGAAACAGTGTGAATCGTCCTTCATTAATCAATTGATCATGTTTCTTATAATTTATTATTGTTCTCCACTCAGGTAATTTGGCCATGTATTTAGCAGAGTGACTGTACCAAACCTCTCCAGAATCAACAAGAAGGCTTGCTCCAGAATATCCAGTGACACTAAAGCATCTCACCACCTGTCAATCAGATTGATACTGTGATCAGAAACCTCATGAACAGAAAACAGCATCATTACTGCAGTGATGAAAGAGAAAAGCTCTGACCTGAGATCAGGGAGAAAGTCAAGAAGATGAGGAGGATCTTCATTGTGAGTTGAGTTCAGTCTTCTTTCTGCTGAATCTTTCTGTATCTACATCTGTGTGCTTTAGTTCCTTCCTCTTTCTTCAGCTCTTTATCAGTAATGAGCAGCTTTACTGGCCCCTCCCACCATCAGCACTGACTGAATATGACATTAATCACACTGAAAGAGCGCCACCTAGAGGAGGTTACAGTGTCTGATACTGAGAGCTCACACAGGCTTCATCTTCTCTATATGAGGACACATGACACTGATCTGCATTATATTAATATTCCTCTAGAGGACGATATTAGCACTGAAAGAGCGCCACCTAGAGGAGGTTACAGTGTCTGATACTGAGAGCTCACACAGGCTTCATCTTCTCTATATGAGGACACATGACACTTATCTGCATTATATTAATATTCCTCTAGAGGACGATATTAGCACTGAAAGAGCGCCACCTAGAGGAGGTTACAGTGTCTGATACTGAGAGCTCACACAGGCTTCATCTTCTCTATATGAGGACACATATGACACTGATCTGCATTATATTAATATTCCTCTAGAGGGCGACTTTAAAATATACATGTAAATTTACAGAGGTCCCCTAGCGCAGTGGTTCTCAAACCTGTCCTGGGAGCACTGCACATTTTGTATTTCTCCTCAACAGACACCCCCAATTCAAGTCTTGCAGTCTCCATAAATAGGGTGATGAGTTGAATCAGGTGTGTTACGTCTGTTTCACACTAGACCAAGCATGCCGCACACATTCTTGAAAGTGAAGCCAAAGAGTATCGGTTGTCCCCAACAAAAAAATCTAATTACACTATTTTTTACAAATTACAATTTTTTTCCAAAGATGGTTTCTGTCATTTTAGGTACCCTTTGAAGTTTGGCCAAAAACTGCTATCACGTATGCTCAGTATCGGTTCTTAGTATCGAACGTGTCCAAAAGAAACAGTTCTCAGTTCAGAATCGAGAACTGTTGTTAACTAGAGAACTGCTGTACGTTCGGTAGTATCAGCTGCTCGTGCATCAGCATGTCTCAGTTCATTGAGCTGTTGCTGTTAATAGAGTAACATTTACTTAAGGATATTGGTTTATTTCTAGTCGGAAGGATGGCAGGCATGTCAGAAAGTAAGTAAATTTAGTAATTTGTGGATCAATACTGTCTCGAGACGCAAACTGTTTAGAACGATTCAGACTGAGTTGGTGAACTGGTTCGACTGGATCACAAGAAGCGGTTCAAAAGAACGATTCGTACACGAACCGGACATCACTACTTTGAGTTTGACATTTTTATCAGTTGTAAGAAACATTAAAAGCTTTTTATGAGAATATATACCAGATCTGACTGGCATTTGACTGAATTTGTTTGGATACTTTATGCATAGAATAAAATATCATATATTGTTGTGGCTTCAGCACCATGGACAGCAACCACCAGACAAATGTCTAAGTTACTAATGTAACCCCCGTTCCCTAAAAGATGGAATGGAGACGTTACATCAGATGTGAACTGATGATTTGGGATCTCCCCTGAGATCACCTTTGAGTGGTAACAAAACAAGGAAGTATATAAGGAAGTGTGCTGAACTCACTCATTCAAGTTTTGCCCCGAGGACCAGAGAAAGGTGTCTTGGCCATCCAATGGTCCTCCTTCAATCCCTTTTAGTCAGTCACAAAGGACAAAAGACAAAAAACTGACAAACTGGGATCCTAAGAAAAACACCACAAATGCTGCCCCTTCCAGCTCCCGTATAAGCCACCCAATCGGACACTGCTGTTCCTTCTTACCCACACAGTGAGACTATTGGATAACACTGGGAAAGTGTTAAATCAATGGGTGCCATCATTTTGAGAGTCAAAAAACCATATACAGACAAAACAAAATGAATATACATGATGATACGCTGAGGTTTTATTACGTGAAATCGATCAGTCTGTGTTAGAACTGGAACATTATTAATAACATTATAAACCTGCAGCGCAAGCTTCCTGTTTGATTACAGCAGAGAGGGAGTAAGGACATGTTGTATTGTTCATCAAAATGTTACTTACTTGTGCTAATCCCTTTTACCGTAACCTATCATCTCACTCAGGAAGATTGACACTTCACAAATTCCAAACCTTTGAGTTTTGCACAGGAAGCTCATGCTCCAGACCGTCTTGAACGTGCTCAGGGTCATTTGCTCAGGCTGTGGATTACAGGTAATGTTTGAAGGGTTAATCATGGGACAAGCTGTGGTGGGATGAGAAACGGATCTGCAGACCGCACAGGAGATGTTACGGCAGCCTAGGAACACTGTTGTGTAATTCAGCCAAAGGTGCTTTAGAAACAGAAAGAGACACTGGTTCCACTGGGATATGCGGATGGTCCATTTGGCTGAGAACAGCTTATGTAAGTAGAGAATTGTTATAAGTGGCATAAATCGATGTCCATGTGAAGATCTGCGCTCTGATGTTGCTGGCAACAGGGGGCAGTTCCATGGCTGTAGCGGCGGGATGGTTTAGGAAAAAGTGTTAGGGGAAGAAAGGCTGGAACGGGAAAAGTTGAACAGGGGAAGCTGGGGAGGAAATAGGGCATTGGGGCCAGCGGAGGCAGCCTCGTTCTAGAGTTTGATGGTGACGTGGCCCAGACTAGCTGAAGGCCTGCTCCTGCGACCTGACGCTATCGGCAGAACTGGTCCTGTGAGGGAGGGAGAAGGTGTTTTATAGCAATTACTCCTTGTTTGCGGCTTTGGAAAGTGGAGTGGATTTTGGCTAAAGGAAGGATGCTTGGAGTGGCACGTACAGATTGTACATTTGGGCTTAGCACTAATCTTATCCCCAACACTGTCCATATACTGCAGGAATCATAGGTTGTGCTGAGATGTAGGAGGAATCTGGAGATGGTGGTGGATGTCTTGATGGTGGACAGACAGCTGTGTGGTGTCGGTGGAGGATGAGTTGCAGTGTCCTGTTGAGCATGGGTGCTTTTTCGATCAGCGGGATGCGGCAGAGGATCCTGAGCAATGAGGAATATTGTTGGACGGGAAAAGTTCTATCTTTGACATTGTAACAAATGGGTAGGACTGAATGCTGGAAACTGTCAAGGATTGGTGTGTCAGCTTCCTCTCATGCTGATAGGATAGATGTGGTAATTGTTGATCACAAGTTGTTTGGATACATCATTTGAACGTGCTCCTCCCGAACTTTGTAAATAAAAATTAATGTGTGAGTGTGTGTGTCAGTCACCAACGACATTTATAATTTATAATTAATCAAAACAGAAGAATCATGCATCTACTCCATACACTAACTTACTGTCATTTGTACATAATAATGTACTGTGATTGGTGAGTTTTCTGACTGACAGCTTAAATTACTAATAGACAAATATAACTTTGGCGCCACCTGTAGACAACTCCTCTCAAAGAGGAAATGAGGAAGTGTTTTCATCTGGAAGCTTCGACTGAGCTACGAGTTTCTCCACAGAGATTATTATCGAGTTTGTGCGTGCAGCTAAAAGTAAGTTTTGATGTTGTATGGTTATTCCTCAGGTATATTCATGTGTTGTTCCTGTTTGAGTGAAATATAATTTACAGCAAACTTATATCACAGATCCTTATCCGACGCAATCGTCCATATACGACTCTAATGAATACATTTATGCATTTGGCAGACACTTTTACCCAAAGCGACTTACATTGCATTCAAGGTACACATTTTGTCAGTTCTAACTATTTTGTATGTCTACTTTCAGAACCACAAACTTTCACCTGTTTATGGTGGAGAATAAATGCTAAAGAAGAAACATCAGAGTCCTTATTGCATTCTAACCGGATGTGCCATAGTGGTTGCAACCAATTACAACCAGCCAAATTAAGTACTCCAAAATACATACCATAACCTATAAAGATCATTTCACTAAAAACAAGAAATGTACCAGTCATTAACACTTATTTACCAATGGATGGAGCCAGAGGATTCAACGAGACATTTGTGTTTACAGTCTCAGACATCAAGCTGATGCTCTCAAGGTGAATATGTATTATTTGATGTCTTTGTTGTCTCTACTTAAATAAAAGGAGTTTCACAAAATGGTAGTTTTTATCCTGCTTCTGAAAGGTTGCAGTGCGCATACCTAATTCATCTATAAATGGAATTAATGAATGATACAATTTACCCAATTTTAGAGACCTGACAACCATCCCAGTGCATTGTGGGGGCAAGTTATGTAGATATAGTTGAATGTAGGCCTAATGCTCGAGACCTTTTTATATTTATCAAGTTTTAGAGTAAAATGTTTAATATATTAATTCACATACTGTATAATGAGGCATTTCATAAATTGTCAGTCATTTAACAGTGTTGTGTGAATTTGTGAAGAAAGTGTGAGATTCACGAGCCTCAGAGCGACCGTTTGCTAAAACACTGTCAAGATCAAATAACCATAACATAACAGTCGTTCATACACTTCGTGGTGTTTGATTACAAGTCTTCAGACAGGATAAAACTGAGTGAGAAACAGATAGAAATGTAATCGATTACTCACAGAAAAGTTTCCTCTCTGCTCTTCCTGATCACATGACTCACCCAGGAACTGTTTTCATTCAAACGGACGCTCAGCGCACCATATAAGGAGAAAGGGGAGGAGTTGAAACTGCGCTTTAACCTCATTGGGTCTCATGTGTAGCGAAGACTCGATGTCACCATGGATGAAATACGGAGTCAAACAGATGCAAAAACGACTGTTTATTCACATTCTCTTTAATTATGTGTATTTTTGTAAATCACAGTATAGAGTTGCCAATATGAAACAATATAAAATTTATCAGTGCTACAGAAATTAAAGGGGGCTGAAAAGTTGGACTTTTAATATTTAATGTATTACATACATTATAAATCATATTATTTTACATATACTAATCAAATTCACAATGGCTGAAGTGCTTTGGTCTGACTGAAGGAATATACAGTAATATATGAAACACCACAATCTGAAGAGCATCTTTATCACACTGTCCACAGTCTCAAACAACCCTGCAAACACAGAGAGACTGTGGAAAGAAAGTGTCTTTAACCTAGCGAAGAAAACAATGACTGGGTTCAAAAGCATTTGGGCTGAATTCAGAAAGCAAACTAGCACACGACTCTCACTATTACTGCCATACAGAGAGATATGATATAATATTCTGAATCTGACCAGAGACATAAAGATGAAAAACCTTACATAAAACAGTTACATTTCAAGTACATCTTGGAGATGTTGCTGAAAGTGGTATTGAAATAAATATACTAACAATACAAATATATGACCGTTATAGGATTATTTCAGACATGCTCTGTCATCGTCAAATCACACACAGAAAATAATGTTTAATAAGCAAACTTTTTAGTCAAAGTTGACGGTGAATTACTGAACTCTTAGTGTTTATTGTCCTCTGCTCATCTTCCGTGTCTGTTCAGTCTCTTGTCTCTGTGGGTTTCCTGAGTAAGTGTTTCAGTAAACTGAACTGAGACCCTGAACCTTCACCAGTTTACTGTGGCTTTGAGCTGGACGGAAAAAACAGCCTGTTCACACACACACACACACACACACACACACACACACACAGACACACACACACACACCTCCAGCATTCATGAGAAACTTGAGATAAAAAACTTCTCAGATTAAAAAAAGTCTCTGACTATCCCAATAATGAGAAATAATTAAAAACATGCTAATTATTACTGTTCAGACTTTAATCGGCAGTTAGTTTACATGTGAAAATTTCAATCAGTTCTGAGGGGGATACAAAATACAATTCATAAAATGATTATTCAGATTTCAGACTATAAGTACAAAGTTTTCTCACTGTATTTTATAATAATAGTCAGACCTTTATGCCTTTGTGCTGTTTCTGGTCATGTTGATTTCATCAGTGTAAAAACTACATTTAGTCAATGGCATGATTTAAATTATAATCTCTGAACAACTTTGAATAACAGCTTTCGGCAATACAATAGATATAATAGCATTATTATTACATTTATATATATATATATATATATATATATATATATATATATATATATATATATATATTTTTTTTTTTTTTTTTTTTCATTGAATAAAATATATGATTGTATAATAAACATCCGAAATGACCTCATTGCCAACAGAGCAAAAATGAACTAAATAAAACAAAACAAATGCAGGTCAAGGAGAATCAATATTCAGAGAGATGTCATAAACAGCTGCTGATACAGAGCTTTTATTAACTTCACGTGTCTCTGCATTTGGAGTGGAAACTTTACAGTTTATTCTATAAGTGTCACTCAGGGGTTTTATTTCCTGTTTTTATCACACTCAGATAAACTGAGATGACAAACTCTTCACACACACACACACACACACACCAATAAACCAAAGACACAACTGCTATTTAAAACACGTAAATTAAAGCAACATGAGCATCAGCGGAAACTTTACAGAGTCTCATGATCCATCAGAACTGAACGACCCTGGTCAATAAAACATCTCTTTAACACTAAATTATGGATTATGAAGGGAGTTTTATCAATGAACTGTAATCATAAGCGATACTGGTGTAATGTGTGCTGATCTGTGATCTGTGTGTTAGTCGAGTCTCGTGCGGTGACTGACCGTGGTGTAATGTGTGCTGATCTGTGATCTGTGTGTTAGTCGAGTCTCGTGCGGTGACTGACCGTGGTGTAATGTGTGCTGATCTGTGATCTGTGAGTCAGTCGAGTCTCGTGCGGTGACTGACCGTGGTGTAATGTGTGCTGATCTGTGATCTGTGTGTTAGTCGAGTCTCATGCGGTGACTGACCGTGGTGTAATGTGTGCTGATCTGTGATCTGTGAGTTAGTCGAGTCTCATGCGGTGACTGACCGTGGTGTATTCAGAGTGAATCTGGTCCTCACTGAAGGAGACTGTAGCATCACTGAGAGACTCTTCATGCTTCTGGAAACTGACAGACGCGTACAGGAGCTCATCAGAGGGGATTGTGGGTAGTTCATCATGACTGTTCATCTGAGCTGATCCAGGATCTGTGAGAGACTCACCTCTGCAGTCTGAACATGATGACTGAGTGTAGATAAAATAGAGAGAAAAAACATACATATTAATAGTGTTTAATAAAACATATTAAACACCTCATAAGTACAATATATGTACACACACACACACACACACACTGACTCACCGTTGTATTTTTCTCTCTCTTTCTCTTCTCTGATGTCGATGTTCTTCCTAATAACCCAAAATGAGTCGATCAGTGAGAGAAAGAAACAGCAGCATCTGAGACAGAAACTCATCGAGCCGCTGACCGGCAGAAGATTCAAGCAGCTCGAATAACGAATTAATCATTAGTTTCAGCAGATAATAAATGATCAAACCTCGTCTCTTGAGTCTTAATGTACACACAGTCAGAGAGAATCCACCGATCAGCAGCAGAAACACACACACACCAATAATGATGATCATGGAGAAATCTGGAACTAAAACACAAACATATTAGTGTTAATTAACCTCCACACATTAGGAAAAGCATTTGACTGAGTATTGATTGATCGAATGAAACTAAATAACGGGACGAATGAGCACATTTTAGTGTCTCCTCTGCAGATCTGCTTCATCTCTGACTCTCATGCGTCTCACTGTGGGTTTCCTGAATAAAGACCGTTAATTCTTCACAGGTAAGCTAAACTGAGACTCTGAACCTTCAGCTCATTTCTGTGGTTTTGATGTGAAGTGAGAACAGCCTGTATTCACCACAAACACTAAACAGCTCCTGCATTCATGTCACAAAATGAGATTTAATGTTTTCATAAGCAATATAAAGGAATTATATGGAAATGTATCAAATTAAAAATATATGTAACCCAATGCATATTAAGTAAACTCTTACCTTTAATCTTATCCTTGTTGACTTTTAAATGCACTTTAGTGGTGATGTGAGATCCACACCAGTATATCCCAGAATCCTCTTCTCTCAGATCAGTGATGTTTACAGTACAGACTCCAGTAGATGCTTCATCACTGAAAGACAATCCATCATCTCTGATCGTCTCCAATGAAACTCCATCCTTCACACACACGGAGGGTTCATGTGCTTTGCAGAAGCATTTCTGATGTTCATCATGATGTTTGCACTGGATTGACATGTCGTCCTTCATACTTAGTCAAGTTCAGCTCTGGAAATGATCAGAAATATAAGCACATCAATTCACAGCCATAGTTTGACATATTCAGATGAATAAACCTTCCTCACCCTCGTTCATGATGACGATCAGATGAGTGTAAAGATAATTCACGTCTCTCTCTAATGTCACTGCACACCAGTATTTCCCAGCATCCTCTGCTGTCAGTCCAGTGATGGTCCCAGTGAAGACACTTGCAGTGGCGTCATCATTCAGAGTCAATCTGCCAGTCTTGGTCTCTTTCTCTTCTCTCACAGTCTCACTGAGAGGATTTCTATCTCTAGTGGAGCACTTCCCCTTACAGAGAGACTTTGACTTTGATTTATAGATTGAATCATAAGGGCAGAAGATCTCAGCAGATTCTCCTTCACGTCTCACTACTGGAGGCACTGCAAACACACAAACATGTGATCAATCAACACACATGATGCTGAATAGACTGCATTTACTACAATGAAATGCTCTGAGTTCACTCACTGATGAGGTTGAGCTGAATTTTGGTGGTCAGGGAGATGAAAGTCAGATTTGTTTCTCTGGTTTCTGCTCCACACCAGTAAACTCCAGCATCTCTCACCCTCACATTACTGATGCTCACTGTAAAAACTCTCTCTTCATTTCTCTCAGATGAACCACTCATTTGTGTCACTGTAGATTTACTCAATATCTGGCAGATGTGATCATCATCCTCTTTGCAGAAATGAACTTTATGTTCCTCTGGGATCTGACAGGTGATGTTGACTTCTTCACCAAGATGAGCAGATTCAGTCACACTCTTTGGATATTTTGCATCTGTAAAGCCGGATAAAAATGACAAACACTGTAAATATTTCACACATGCGAGTTAAAGTATATAGTGTTGCTCACCGTGTGTGACGTGCAGCTGAAGTTCAGTGAAGCTCTCAGTATAGTCAGACACATTCACTCCACACCTGTATGTTCCTGCATCTGCAGCTTTCAGCTCTCTAAAAAACACCATCAAGACTCCTGCTCTGGTGTCGTCATATAAAGAAACATCTCCATTCTCCATCCATTCATCCTGAACTCCTGGATTCTTCCTCTCTGAACATCCATCTGACTCTTTACGAATGTATTTGGGCCTGGTTTTGTATTGAGGATGTTCACACTTGATCATCAGATGACCTCCTGAGTAGCCAGACACTCTAGACAGTTTATCTGTCAATCACAAATTGAATTGAATCAGTGTCTTTATCACATTTGATACATAGCAAATACAGAAGAAGCAGCAAACACTGACAAGTGAACTTAATAAATTATATTGATAGTTTGTCCTACTCACTCATTATATGCAGGTGAACAGTATTAATAATGGAGTAACTGTACGAGTATCTGTAGATCCAAACTCCACATAAATAAACTCCTCCATCATCTGGTGTCACAGCTGTAATTCTCACAGTCATGAGTTTATTATGTCGGTCATCAGAAACACTGAATCTTTCTTTCTTCTCCCATGTGCTGTAAATCATCTCAATGGAGTCTCTTCCTTCTTTGAATATGATATTGGGATTATTAATATGATTCTGTGAATATTCACAGCTGAAGACGGCAGTTTCTCCAATATTCACCATCACTGTCTTTGACTCTTTACAATATGAATCTGTTATTAAGAAAAGAAAGACATAGATTTCACAAAAATAAAAGCTTTGAAATGATAAACAGTTTAAATAAATAATGACTGACCTTCTTCCACATTCAGAGTCATATTGATGGACCAGTATTCTTTAACTCTAATCTGGTATCTTCCAGCATCTTGTTGGATTAAATCTCTGATGAAGATCATGAGGTTTCCCTCTTTGTTTTGAAATAGCGTGAATCTACTATTCTTAATCCATTTATCATGTTTCTTATCATGTATTATTGTTCTCCACTCAGGTAATTTGGCCATGTATTTAACAGAGTAACTGTACCAAAGTTTCCGTGAATCAACAAGAAGGCTTGCTCCAGAATATCCAGTGACACTAAAGCATCTCACCGCACCTGTCAATCAGATTGATACTGTGATCAGAAACCTCATGAACAGAAAACAGCATCATTACTGCAGTGATGAAAGAGAAAAGCTCTGACCTGAGATCAGGGAGAAAGTCAAGAAGATGAGGAGGATCTTCATTGTGAGTTGAGTTCAGTCTTCTTTCTGCTGAATCTCTCTGTCTCTACATCTGTGTGCTTTAGTTCCTTCCTCTTTCCTCAGCTCTTTATCAGTAATGAGCAGCTTTACTGGCCCCTCCCACCATCAGCACTGACTGAATATGACATTAATCACACTGAAAGAGCGCCACCTAGAGGAGGTTACAGTGTCTGATACTGAGAGCTCACACAGGCTTCATCTTCTCTATATGAGGACACATGACACTGATCTGCAATATATTAATATTCCTCTAGAGGACGACAGAATCATTTACATATAAATTCACTCTTAGAAATAAAATGAATGTGCATCTGATACGTTTTTGACATTTTTATCCGTTTTTTAGGAGCAGACTGAACAGATCTGACTAGATTTTTTTGGATACTTTATGCATATAAATAATATCATAGATTGATGTGTTTCAGCACCATGGGCAGCAGCCGTCACAGCCACACTCAAAACTTAATCACATTGTGTTCAAATCACCTAATATATTAAAACCAAAGTGTACTCAATCAATTTGAGTTTAAACTACATTCATCATTTTTTTGACAACTAAATGGGCAGTGGATCTGTAGTTCCCAGCATGCTTTTGGAGAGTAAATTTAGGAATAATTTTTTAAATTACATGTTTATTCCAGTGACAGGAAAGGCATGTTGGTGTTTAATGTGGAGTTATGTTGAGCATTTGAAGGAGTTTCTGTAATGTTTGTTGAACTGTGTGGTTGTGCTGAAGAATGGCACTTGCACTCAGTGAGAAATAATATTGTCAACACTGAAACCAGTCTTTTCTTATTTGTTCAGTCGTTTTTTTTTTGTGTTTTTTGTTTTTTGTTTTTTTGTTTTTTTGGCAGAAACCACCTCTCTTAAAACCAACACGGAAGTGACTTAAACTGCAATTAATCGGCTGGCCACTAGAGACAGGCTCCAAAAGAGAGTCAAATCTGTATCTCCCCCATGTTAAAATGCCCAACTTTACAGCAGAAAAAACAACCTGGTACAAAAAGTGGTTTTGGTCTAAACAGCTATTTTGACATATATTCCTTTTGTAATTGCAAATCAACTCACAGACAGTGTGTGTTTGTCCAAAATCTTGAAAATAAAAGAAACTTAGCTCACACCTCTTGACACTTTAGGCAACTTAGCATCTGTAATTCACACATCTTTGGATCGTTAGAGAAACCAGACCTGAAGGAAAGACTCTCGGCTCAGGACTCAATCCAGGATCTTCGTGCTGTGAGGAGCCAGTGTTTCCCACTCATACACTGGTGCTGCCCTTAATCACAGATATAAGAGACACTTTGACTATTTCTTTCAGACGTCTACAGAAGCTCTTACTGAGAGTTAACAGAGTGTCACGTTATACAAGGACAAACAGGTGCGAGGACTCAAGTGCAAGGAAAAGGATTTAATTATAAAATAAAACATAAACACAAACCAAAATCCCACAATGGGGCAAAACACATAACCAAAAGAACTGAACACATACCAAACGGGTCACGGGGAAACGGGAGACGTAGACATAACAACAATCCGACAAGGACTGACAAACACAAGGAGTATATAAAGGGGAGAAATAAAGCTGGGAATGAGGGAACACAGGTGGGGCAAATGAAACCAATAACGAGATAACAAGGGGGTGGGATCTAACAAAGACAGAGGCACATGGCCACACTGACAAAACCCACATGTGCACACAAGACAGGACAGGCATGTGACATTACCCCCTCCCTACGGAGCGGCTACCAGACGCTCCATCAGCCCATGGCGGGACGGGAGGGACAGACCAGGGCGGGACGGCGGGACAGACCAGGGTGAAACAGATAAGGAAGGGGAAAACAAGGGAGGGACAGGGAACATAAAGAGTTCAGGCGGCCGGGGGGGCCGGGGCGGCCAGAAGAGTTCAGGCGGCCGGGGCGGCCAGCAGAGTTCAGGCTGCGCGGGCAGAGCAGGGGGGCGCCAGGGCGGCGCGGGGTAACCGATCGGCACATCCGGCACAGCAGAGTCCACCGGCCCTGGGACCACCGGCACAGGGACCACCGGAACATGATCCACCGGACCTGGGACCACCGGCACAGGGACCACCGGCAAAGGGCCCACCGGAACACTATCCACCGGCACAGGGCCCACCGGTACACGATCCACCGGAACTGGGACCACCGGAACACGATCCACCGGCACAGGAACCACCGGCACATGGATCACTGGCACAGGGCCCACTGGAACACGATCCACCGGAACTGGGACCACCGGAACACGACCCACCGGCACAAGGACCAACGGTACACGATCCACCGGAACTGGGACCACCGGAACACGATCCACCGGAACTGGGACCACCGGAACACGATCCACCGACAAAGGGACCACCGGAACACGATCCACCGGCACAGGGACCACCGGAACCCGATTCACCGGAACTAGGACCACTGGAACCCGATCCACCGGAACACGATCCACCAGTATATGGTACCAATATAATCAGAAAAACTCGATCGTACCGAATCGTGTAAAAGAATTTACAGAAAATGCATTATTACAAGAGTACCAGCTTTGTAAGGATAAAATGCATACCCATGTCCCCTCAGTATGTTAGCCAGGAGGAGGGACCAAGCCGAACAAATAACTTTTTCGCGCCTAAAAACTCTCAGGCACGATTGGACCATCCAGAAAATAGGTGTCGCTCTATCTTATCTATAAGAACCGACGTGACCATTGAATTCAGAATACACGCATACACGAGAAGCCAAAAACAAAAGCAAGTATTCTTATTTTACAATCTAAACTGCTGTTGAGAGGTTGTCTAAGTTATTCCCTTTTTCGGGATGATTTTAATTCCTTGAGGGCTCTTTGTAACGAACTGAAGTGAAAGCTGTGATCTCCTTTTTCTTTCCTTATTTTTGTTTTCTTTCATTTATTTTCATTTAGGTACAATATATATCTCTACTATCTTTATGCATATTTAGTATGTACTTTCTGTGTGAATTGTAGTGTTATCCTTAGTCTGTGTGTATTAAACTCCCAAAAGGCACTTTTGAATTGAATCTGTTATTTCTCCACATACACAGTCAATGAAATTTACGATTTTACGTTACCTAAAGCTGTCTTGTGCTACTATTTTAGTAATATAAACTGTACGAACATATGAAATATTAATTTGTCCTGATCAGTAAAGTTAATGTTTCTTATGTGCTCGTAAAGCAGTAATCCCTTATTGAGAATTGATTTGAAAGTCTATAACTAATTTGCAGGACAAACGTAGTAAGATAATTTCAAGCAATTCCGTAAAGGTTACTTGAACTTAATTACACATTTTCCTTATTGGGAAAATTTAAATGTGTAATGAACGACCAGCAAATTATATTCATAAACTCATGAATATTCAACCCCTTTTGAGTTAATTATTCCCGAGACATTAGACATTTATTTTGGTGGAGAATGCGGGCAAGCTTCAAACGTTTGTGTATGTGTGAGCAATATTAATATTCATATTCATATTCATGTGTATTTTGGGGGTATTAATAGCACGCACACGCGTTTTGAATTGTGAGATAAACCGTGCAAAGTGAACTCACCGAACCCAAGCATAAACAGGTAAATCTGGTAAAATAATTTAAAGGACATGCATTATTACAAAGATGCTAGCTTTGTAAAGAAAAATGCATGAACCTGTCTGCCCCGGATTGTAGCCAGGGGGAGGAACTCAGCCGAACAAAGAACTTTGTTTCACGCCGAAAACGCTCAGATCGATTGGACCATCCAGGAAATGGGCGTCGCTCCACCTGATCTACAAATACCAATGCATTCCAACGCTTAACGCCTTTGCCTTTGCATCGCATTGCAATCCCCCACCCGCCATTCTTCAGAGAGGATACAGCACGCTTCAGCACGTTTCCAAGAGACCGGCACC
This sequence comes from Gobiocypris rarus, assembly GCA_023029165.1. Classification (NCBI taxonomy): domain Eukaryota; kingdom Metazoa; phylum Chordata; class Actinopteri; order Cypriniformes; family Gobionidae; genus Gobiocypris; species Gobiocypris rarus. The sequence goes on from CM040914.1 coordinate 51,991,910, forward strand.
CAGCTGAACACCCTCTTCGCAAACCGAGAGCCACTACCAACCGACTTCAAGAAGGACCACGGAACTCGCGGGACATTTGAACTCAGAATACACGCACACACCCAAGCCAAAACCAAAGCAAGTATTCTTATTTTCTACAATCCGAACTGCTGTTGAAAGGTCGTGTTATTCCCCTTTTAGGGACGAGTTCAATTCATTGAGGGCTCTTTGCAACGAACTGAAGTGAACGCTGTTATCTCTCTCTCTCTCTCTCTCTCTCTCTCTCTATCTTGTCTCTCTCTTTATATTTGTTTTCTTTCATTCTTTTCGTTTAGGCACCATTTTAGTTTCATTTCCTATCTATATTTCTACTCTCTTTATGCATAGTTAGTATGTACTTTCTGTGTGAATTGTAGTGTCATCTTAAGTCTGTGTTATTAAACTTCCAAAATATATTTTTGAATTGAAGCTGTTATTCTTCTACATACACAAAGTCAATGAAACTTACAATCCTGAACGTTACCTAAAGTTGCCTTGTGCTACGATTTTAGTAACATAACTGTACGAACAAGTAACAACTGTACTGCTCTCGTAAAAGCAGTAATCCCTTATTGAGAATTGATTTGAAAGTCTATAACTAATTTGCAGGACAAACTTAGTAAGATAACTTCAAGCAATTCCTTAAAGGTTACTTGTATTTAATTAAACATTTTCCTTATCGGAAAATTTTAATAAACGTAATGAACGACTAGCAAATTATATTCATAAACTCATGAATATTATATCCCTTTTGAGTTAATTATTCCCCGAGATATTAGACTCATAGTCGATATTGTTACAGTTTATTTGGTGGAGAATGCGGGCAAGTTTCAAACGTTTGTGTATGTGTGAACAATATCCATATTCTGTTCATTGTTTATTTTTGGGGGTATTAATAACACGCACACGCGTTTTTGAATTGTGAGGTACCGCAAAAAGCGACCCAAGCATAAACAGATGCTGAAACATGTTGAAATAGCCGGCCTATATTAATGACAGTATAGACGGCACGTAAATCCAAGAATAGACAAATGCTGAAACATGTTGAAATAGCTAGCCTATATTAATGTAAGTATAGACGGCATGTAAGTGCAATATTGAAACAGAGACCACGAAATCTCTGTATAGCCGTAGGCTCAATATTGTTTTATCCGCGTGATTTCCAATTTTTTTTTTCCAATTTTTTTTTTCTGGGACCCACACAAAGAGTTGATTACCAAGCGAGATTCCTTGGATCAATAATAGGCCTAATAATAATATTATATTGTTAAGGTAAACAATAACTCCTGGTTTAATTTTGGCTTAGCTACCCAAAAATCTGAGACCTAAAACATTTGACTCAAAGATGCTGAAAACCGTCAGCCAGTTTAATAAATGTCTATTGGAGTTCTTTTAAATGTATGATAGACAGACGGTAAATTCTTGTATCCACCACATTTTTGTTTCTTGTGCCAGTACAGCACAAAAGAGACCTGCCGTGGTCTAAGAAGTAATTGTGAGTCTTGCAAAAAAAAAAAAAACGGATTTTTGTCCCGACTCCAAGATTACAACACTGCTTGTAAACGCCAGGGGGCGACTCTAAAATGGCAACACCGCTTGCGAAACGCGGACGCAACAGCGCCATCTGGTGGGTATTCCGCCTAACTAACTCTAGTCTAGGGGGTACTCGACAGCACCATCGCGTGGATAAATTCGGATAGTGTCACTCTCCGCTAATAATTCTGCCTTAACAAAATAAGTAGAGCCTATAAATTGTTTATTGATTACTGTTGTGCACAGTTTAATTTACACAATTTTACTAGCAACAACCAAGTCTCCTTTCTCGCTGATTAAACACCCTTATTCGAATTTGAAGTTTAAAAAGAAAAATAATTTTCTCTAACTCAAAGTGAAATTAGGTTCAAATCACCGACAGCCCACTTGGAAGGAAGGACGCCACCTTGTGGCTGTACCCTGCTAAGTCAGCGCACCACTAACTCCCTATTTCCTTTCTGATTAATTATTTTATTTGATGATACTCCCACTTAGCGATTAATCGTTATACGATAGTATTTTGATTTTCTTCCTTTTATTTGAATCTCCTTACAGGCTTATTTAAATTTAATTTAAACTTGCTTTGAATTTAATTTGAATTAAGTTGGACTTTTGAAAAAAAAAGTTTTTTTTTTAAAGTTTTTCTTTCCCCCTCTCATTGGGGTTCGGCTCATTTTGGTAATTACAAACAGTATCAAAAGGGCTTTTTGTTTTATCATTATTTGATAGAAACCTTTGCCTTTTTCTAAATTGCTCTTGATATGTAATTTTCCACTTCCTTTTCGCCTACAATCATAAATCCTTTGATCCGGTGAACAGGAGAGTTTTAATTCATTTTAATTCCACCTGTTTACCCTCTTTGTGTATTTAGTGTAGGGCTCACAAGCATCTATGGTGAATTGAGAATCGTCTCAAACTGGTCTCCACAAGCGGGGTTGCCCGACCAACGTGACCGACACGGGCTGTGTGTGAATCTCGGTTTCTTTTATCTCTGTCCGCCGTTACGGCCCGCAGTGGCGACATCAGCAATTTGACACTCCAAAGAAGTCAACCAGTCCAGCTCACGCACTCAAGGCAATTTCTGGGACCAGTACCTAAACCGGGGCCTAATAGGGGACAACTCTTGAAAGAGAGGGTTCTGGGGAACGTACCGATTTTGCTGTGCTGACTGCCGGTTGATAGATTGGTGTAGTCAGGTTGTGCTAAAAGTCATAAGCTGTTTGAGTTGGCGTAACGCGACACAGAGTAACGAAGGACCAAGGACACGGCAGTTGGGTGTTTGGAAACGTCCGGAAGGCCGACCACACCGCTGGGTTTTCCCCCTGAGCGACCTCAACTCGCCCCGGATGAGCTAAATGGGATAAAACCCATAGTAAAAGCCGAATTTTAGTATATCCTGAGCATTTGGCCCACCTTTTCTCTAAGCCGCACCTTCTTCCTAGGTCTCCTACCCTGGTATCCACCGTGTTGTAGGCCCTATCAAAACTCTTACGAAAAGTAACAGGCTTAGCCCTTTAGTTTTCTCGAACACTTCCTGCGCTCACGCTTACTTTCCTTTCATTACAGACCAATTCATTTTGTGTTTGTTTCCACTGTGCTCTTTCCTATCCTCACTGTTGGACTGTCGTAATTGTGTTTCTTTCAGTTCACCAAGAGACCCCAAGGAGAACTAAGTAATTAAGTGACGACCTAGCAGCGGTCACCAAGTGACCCCCCCAGGGCTACCGCCCACCTGATTGTCTAAATTGTCTAATTGTCTAACTGCCTAACTGTCTACATCAGTTAGCCAAAATTCCTATCGACGGCATAGCCCGTACGATAGCTCGTTAGCTTTAAAACAAGCTTGTATTTGCCTCTGTGTGTGTGTGTGCTGTGTTTCTCTCGTCTACAGTGAGCCAGCATGTCCCGTTCATCCAGTCCCGCCGTCCCTTGGGATCGTCTAGCGACGTGGCTGGGAGCGATAACGGCCACCAGTCAAGGGGATCTGCGGCAGCTGAGCCAGGAGCAACTGGACAACGAGCTAGACAAGCTGATGACACATGATCCAACGCAGAGCTACTCTAACAAAGAAGTGGCCAAGATCCTCGGAAGCCTCGCCCACGTCCTCATCACCCAGGCACGGTTAAGCGAAGGGAGCTACGCCAATCTGGAACAGGATGCAGCAACGCTAAAGCTTCAAGCCGAGGAGGCCCGGAGAGACCAAGCCCTCATCCAGCTTCGTCTAGATCAGCTTATAGAGACAGAGAAAGATGATGAAACGGACAAAGAACAAGGAAAGGAAGTAGAAAGACTTCAAAAAAGACCCTGGAGGAGCTCCGTCTTGACGCCGACCGACGAGTACAGTCAGAGAAAGACGCCAGGAAAGAACTCAACGACCAGCTTCGGCGTGGCGACTCCCTCCTGGAGAAAGCCAATAATGAACTTAAAGACAGAGACATTAGAACCAAAGCCTATGAAAAACATTTGCAGTCGGCACATGCCGAGATCGATGAGCTCGTCCAGCAAAGACACGAGCTCAAAGAGGAACTTGACATGGTTCAAAGAGAACTGAGACAATCATATAAACTGCAACGTGACCGGAAGGGGGAAACACGCAACATAGAGTTTCCCCTGACCAGTTACTCCACACCTTTTAGCCAAGAAGCAAGAGCTATGAAGGGGGGTGACAGCCCACCGTTTAAAATGTCACCGCCAGTCTCCACGAATCCCCTTCAGCAGCAGAGGAAGGGAAGCCCTTCCAGGAAGTCAAAGTCAACAGCCACGGAGCTTCAAAGAACCTTGACAAGCTTGCCAGAAATATTCCTACCTTCAGCCCAGACCCTGCAGGAGGACACGACGTCCACGCATACCTAAAAGACATAGACTTTTACCAGCAAACTGTCGCTCACGCGAACAACTGGGACAGACTGTACCTACTCAGGATCACGTCTAATCGTGACGTACGGAGCTTTCTAGATCGACAACCAGAGGCCGTCAAAGCGGACTACTGGCATCTACGACGAGCTCTAATTCGTGAGTACTCTGACCCTGAGTCAGACCAGGTTCTCATCACTGCCATGGACCTCAAGCAAGTCCGACTTGAGACCCCACAGAACTTATATAACCGACTGCGACGTGCTTACTTTGGGGCACGTAACGAACCAGGCATGGAGGAAGACATCAACTTCCTCCGAAAACTGCACCCTACCATAAGTCACCACCTGGGAGTGCTGGCGTGCCCGCGCAGTATGGATACGCAGCAGTTAAGAGACTTAGCTCACAAAGCTAACATCAAACAGGAAACCATTTCTGAAAAGACTGTGAGACAGCCCACCATTTGCCCTGTCCCTGAGCACCGCCCAGAGCTAACCCTAGAGGGTGCCCAACAGAACCACAGTTACAGACCGGTCAACAGAGAGTCTACACCACTCCAAGCCAGCAGAGGGCAGCGTCCAAGGCAAGGCACCAAAGGCACCAGAGCGATCGCTCTGGAGGATCCTGGGACCCGCCTCACCCCTTTCACAACCAAAAGGGGGTGAGCAACTGGGAAGCCGGCCGGTAACCCAGATGGAGGCGAACTGAATCTCCAAGACCACCCAGCCCAGAAAGCCAGCAAATGGGCCACTCTCGACGTGATAATGGTAAGCTCAGACCTGAGCCCATATCTAACAAAGAAGGTGCAGCCGCTTCTGAAGCTGCAGAGCTCCTAAAAGCACTGAAAGAGTTTCTCCAAAAGAAACCTCACAAGGAAGACAAGAAGGATGGACCACTTTACTAAACCTGATACCTGAAATCAACCTTCCAAACCTTCCTGCAACTGCACCAAGCACCCTGAACACTGTTTCTCAACCACAGACTATTGAACTAACTGTGGCACCCCCACAAGTCACCAGCACACACTCACTACAGCTGACAGCAACAGCCCCTGACCAAAACAGCATCATGTGTCACCCCAAGGTACCAGAAAGCGCTGTTTTGATTATCTGCACTCACAATGAGACACCCGAGACATATCCCGACGGCTTACCAAGCAACACACAGGTCCCAACACCAAGACTCCTGGGAAACCTGATCGAGAAGGGAATGGCTCGAAAACTCTATCTAACCATCATCATGGAAAGGGAATTTAAGCTCGAAGCTTGACACTCGTTGACACTGGCTCCGACCTCACGCTGATATCCGCCCAACTGTTTGAAAAACTCAAATTTGAAGCACAGAGACAAAATCTCACCCTTAACCTTCACACTTGTAAGCTAAATGTGCAGTCGTATAGCCAAAACGACATCCAGCTCAAGCACGTAGCTCCCATTCACCTGACAATTGGACCTATGAGCCTTATGCACCCCGTCTATGTCGCAAAGACCTGCTGGACCGCTTCGAAACCTTACTGGACTTCAAACAGCTGAAATTTTGGGCTCAAAGACCCTATGCCCCTTCAGACACACACATCATCTGAGCAAGACTGTCAAGTCACAGAGGTCACAGAAACTTCCACAGAGCCAGACTGCCAGGTCACAAAGGTCACGGGACCTCCTGCAGCACACTGTGAAAACACAGCCTCAGCCCCAAAGCCAAGTTCAAGTTCACTACTCTGCACATTTCAGCTCACCAAAGGCTCTGATACCTTCTGCCCCCAGGTCATGAATGACCTACAGCTGAATGATATTACCACAACGAACATTATTCTCGCACTACAGGCCGATAACTCAGCCATTAGTCTCTCACTGTTCAAGTCAATCAGTGAAAATGCACCACACACTCCTTACGCCAGCAAGCGCACCCGTTTTCCTTTGAACTCATACCCCTCCTCTATGGTGTCTGCCAGAGGAATCTGTGCGCTGCACTTGACATGGAATCACAGGTGCCTTACCCATTATTTCCTGGTCCTGCCGGACCCGCCCCACGATGTTTACATCGGAGCAGACATTCTGATTCGCCTCCGGGCTCATGTGGACGTGTGTAACGAAGTGGTATGGGCTCCATTAACTTCACAGCCACACGTTTCCATCAGCAGTCATGATAATCTCATGTCAGGACAGACCATCCCAGAGGTCTGCACCCTAGTCAACGAACAGAGAACTGTGATACCAGCATACACCAAAGGGGTCACTGTGCGGCTCAACATGCGATGTGGTCAAACCTTAAACCACACGCTGGGTTTCTTCCAATCCTCACCTGAATGTGTGGAACTCGGACTCACACTTGAAGCCACACCCCTCACTGAAGTGTCATCTCGTGTAGTTTACATCCTGTTCAACAACTGCACAGCAACTGACATCAATATCCCCAAGGCCTTTCGGCTGGGATGGCTAATCAGCAATGACTTTCATGACTTTGAACTTGTATTACCCATCATTAGGCCCATTCCACACGCACTGATACCCGAAAGGAGTACAGACAACACACTGTTCACCGTACCCTTCAAGTTCATCGCCATAACATCTGTCATGCCAGAGCGAGACATAACGTCAGGGACTCAGACGAGTCCTCTATAAGTTCAAAGAATCCTTTGCCAAAGACTCTTTAGACTGCAGTCTCACCAACCTACACACGGTGCGCATCCCAACGCACCCTGATGCGCCTCCCACGTGTGTCAAGCAGTACAAGATTCCAATTGCCTCATGCGAACCAGTGCAGGAGATTATCGAATCCATGCTCGAAAAAGGTGTCATCCGTCCATGTAACAGCACCTACTCCACCCCAATTTAGCCGGTGCTCAAACCCAGCGGGAATTGGCGTCCAACCATAGACTATCGGAGATTGAATCAACAGGTGCCGCTGTCAAGATGGCCTATGACCCAGCTAGAACAAGAAATACCCCGAATCAGGGGAGCCGCAATCTTCTCCACACTGGATGTGGCCTCTGGATTCTGGACCATTCCGGTGCACCCAGAAGACCAACACAAGCTAGCATTCACATTTGGCAACTGACAATTCACCTTCAACAGGTGTTCGTACGGCTATGCCAACTCACCAGCTGAGTTCAACATCTTCCTGAACAAAGCCTGCCCAGATGCCAGAGTAAGAGGCAACCTGATCTATGTAGACAACGTTCTCATGAAGAGCACAACGGTGGCCGACCACCTGAAAGAAATAGACTATGTTTTGAACCAACTATCCACAGCCGGTGCCAAAATTGCCCTCCACAAGGGACAATGGTGCCGGACCAAGGTCAACTACGTTGGCTTGCTCATCGGATCCCAGGGCATTGAACCTCAATCTAACCGAACGCGTGCCAAGGCATGCCCACGGCCTACGTCGATGGATGCTCCTACAACCAGGACGTCATCCTCAAGGCAGGTGCAGGAGTGCTGTGGGTGAACGATCAGCCATGCCCACCACAACACTTCAAGTTGGGACCCCTGTCATCGCAATATGCAGAGATAGCAGCCATTCTCATAGCCCTACAGATTGCATCAGCCCATGACATTAAAGAACTGCTCATCTGCTCAGACTCTAACTATGCCAGACTTAGTTTTGTGTGCCACCTTCCAAGCTGGAAACAAAATGGTTTCAAGACTTCTAACAACAAGCCAGTCAAACACCACACCTGTTCCAGGAATGTGACAACATCACGAGTACACATGACCTAACAGTGTACTGGAAGAAGGTCAAAGGCCACTCGAAGCTACCAGGTCTCGACAAAGATTTCAATGACCAAACTGATGCCCTCGCGAAGACGGGCGCACTACACAGCGACATCTGGGTACCCCCAAATCCCACATCCAGCCCCAGCGTTGCAGTGCTAACCCGCAGCATGCGATCGGCACCGGCTACAATACCTGCCTCGCAGTCGCTATCGCTAACAGCGCAGATTTCCCACAACAATATCGCGGAAATGCAAGCCTCTGACGCTGCAATAAAGACAATTTTCGACCACCTCTCTGACCCCTCCAACCACCCTATCACTGACTCTGAGCTCTCTGATGACTCAAGCCTTAGGCATCTACATAACTCCAAACACATGATGCGTATACAGGACGACATTCTGGAGTTGCACCAGATGACAGCACAACGCCACGGCTTGTGGGGCCACGGTCGCAAAGGGGGGTGATGCTAATGTACGCCCACGACACACCATGTGCGGGACACCACGGCACCAGAGCCACGTATGACACACTAAAACAGGTGGCATATTGGCCCGGCATGCAACAAGATGTTGCGGAGTACGTCAGAGAATGTCTGGTTTGCTGTCAGTTCCAACCAGCAAACCCGAACCACAGAGCCCCACTGCAACGCAGAGGGATCACGTTCCCCTGATCAGACATTCAAATCAACTGGGTAGGACCCCTGCCCAGGTCCACAAGAGGCAACAAGTACTTTCTCACAGTGGTGTGCCAATTTACCAAGTGGGTAGAGTGCCTACCAGCACCCAATGACACTGCCCAGACCACGGCATACCTCCTGTTAAACCACATTTTCTCCCGGTTCGGATTGCCACTGAGAGTCAACTCAAACAGAGGCACCCATTTCACTGCCGAGATCATGCAACAGATCTGGAAATGCCTGGGGATACGGGCTAGACTGCACGTCAGCCACCACCCCATCGCATCAGGACAAGTCGAGATATCGAACAGAACGGTGGTCGCCATGCTGAGAAAGTATGTGTCTGCTAACCAGAAAGACTGGGATATGAAACTTCCCCTCGTTCTGATGGCCCTCAGAGCCACCCCCCCGGGAATCGACGCGGGTGTCCCCTTTTGAACTCATGACTGGGCAGCAGATGACTCTGCCACTTCACCTGCTGTACCAACTTGACGACTCCAACCTTGTCACCGCGTACACCACGTTCCAGTACCTCAATGAGCTCCATAGACATTTAAAAAAAACTTTCGCCTTAGCCCAGCAACACTTGCAAAAGAGCGCTGAAGGTCAGAAAGCCTATTACGACCGCAAAGCCTCACACCAAGAACTGGAGGTGGGCGACAAGATCTGGTATTACAACTTCAACCCGCCACCTTTGACAGGCCCCGACGGCTGTCAAAGAAATTTCTGCCCCACTGGACGGGACCTCATGAGATTATGAACGAACTCTCTCCCGTCGCGTACCAGATTCAGCTAAACCGGGGACAGAGAGAACCGGTTCTCAAGTGTGTTCACCGGAACCAGATCAAGAGACATGTGGCCACTAACAGAGAAAGACAGTTAGGGGCCAATGCAAGCTAAACTCAACCGCCGTCCCTGAAACGAGAAGACTGTCACATCTACCTGGGACAGACCTCGCTGACCTGTACCCTCTCTCTTCCCCCTTCTCATCCCTACCGCTCTCTCTCTTGCCTGTAACAGGATGCGACTGTGGATCATGCTCCTGTGCCTCCAGACAATCAGAGGCCAGCCACCACCAGACATCATCAAACCAGGTCCAGCCTCGGGCATCGTACTGAGAGAGCAACCCGGACTCCTGATCACCAACTGCCGAACACACACCCAGAAGGTGTATGTCCGACTTGACCCCCGCAACGTCCACAAAGCACACTACCCCCGTGCAATAGCCCAGTACAGCTGGATCGGTGCTCGCCTCCACGCGATGCCGATATCAAGCACATGCTCAACCAACTAGAGAAGATGACCGTCACCCAAGCAGAGTTAGGTGGACACAACCGCCGCTCAAAACGGTTCCTGGGAGCGCTGTTTGGAGCCGCCGCCACCGCCTTCGGAACTCTGTTTAACATTGGCATGTCCAGTGTCAACGCAGTAAACATCGCCACAGTAAGACGACATGTGGCCGAAATGTCGTCTTACTGAACTTCCACAGCTTAAAGAGCAACTCACCACACAAAGTGCAGCTTTACAAACTATCGGCAAGACGTTGAGAGGAACTGTGGTAATTCTAAACACCCACAGTGTCCTGTTAAACCAGACCGTGAACTCCATGAAACAGCTATTCACAGTCTTCCAGAATGAATTTGCCCAAACGCAGCTGGTTACAGCCTTAATGACTGACATGTTATGGGAAATAAGCTCGTCCATCGACAGCTTAGCCATGGGTAGAATCCCACCGTACCTGATACCCTTAAGCCTTGTGCAAAACGTGCTGGCATCTGCGATCAACACACCCACTGACCCTCTGCAGATTCACCTGTCCTACTCCCTGGGTAGCGCCATTCCCCTTTACGTGGACCCCGAGCAGAAAGAAATGGGTTTCCTCCTTAACTTACCCATCATCGAGTCGAGACGAATCTACCGACTCAAAGACATTATCAATGTGGGCTTTTGGAAAGGTAACACTCACCTCAAGGTGCGCTCTCCCCAGGTAGCCGCGTACCATGACAGCGACACACAACTGTACCTAGCTCCGTACCTGCACATGTGCACACTGACCAAAGACATTCATTATCTCTGCCCAAGCAAACCTTTCCTCCAAGACAACACCGAGGGAATCTGCGGTTTGCAACCTATGCTCAGCGATACCCGCTGCCCCACCGACGCAACGCCTCGTTCCCAAGTCACCGAGACGCAAGCAGAGATCGTAGGTGACAGGTGGCTCGTCAACACTCCAGTGCGCACCGCCACACTGATCTACGACCAACACGACACTGCGACCCACATCAACCTGTTGGATCAGAGCATGTGGGTCCAGGTACCACGAGGAGCCATTCTCCACCTGGACGACTTGGCCCTGTACCACCTCCCAAGCGAAGAGTACCAATCAGAACTAGAAATCCCCGCCTTAATCAAGGACCACAACTTCACCCTCGCTCCTGAGTTAGAATTGTGGATTGAGAAAGGGGGGGGCCAGCTCATTGACATCGCTCCCCTCGACACAGCCCTCCAAGCATTGTCCCGAATGCCCATCCTGAATACCTCGCCTGTTGTCCAAACCAGGACCGCAGCTGACACTGCGCTATGTGTCTCTATGATCTTCGGCAATATCCTAACCCTAGGCATCGCCTTCCTCCTGTACAGAAAATTCAACGAGATGAGAACCTCCACAGCCAAGCTCACGACAGCCGTGTCTGGAGGTCTCCGATGGAAACCACGGAGGGAGGTTACAACGCCCGAAGCAGAGGCGGATCTCATCGAGCTGGCTCCCCAGCCGTAACAAACACCTGCTGCCCGACCGCCCTTCTCACCTACCATCCGTCCATTGTGATGGGGGTTGTCCGATAATGACCACAGGACATCAGCCGAACAAAAAGGGGGAATTCTGTAGCCACAATGACGGTCTGTTCATCTGGCGAACGGCCAGATGTCTAGCGCATCTCGTGAGGCGCGCTATCAGATCATACTAAACCCAGGCCATGTTGTTCCCCAGCATACCAACACAAGTTGATGACCTAAAGGCGCCACGATGTCTGAAAGTAACGATCAACCACTCTTTGATCGCCCTTGGGAGATAAATACAAGCTCCGTGTTTGACTTTTATTGCCCCCAAATGGCCGAGCCAGAAGATCGGCGCGCTGCACACACACATAGGCACACACACACACGTGGAATTCCACCAGGACCATAGAGGAATATATGGTTAAAATCCACCTCAAAAACATATTAAATGTATACTTTCCTGCTTGGGTGTTTTTATATGTGTCTGGAATAATTAGGAGGGTTAGATAAACTGTGTAGGCCAATAGACCATTGGAAAGCCTGTATCTTTGTGTTCCCAAATCTCAGATTTGTGATTCATTATACCAATATAATCAGAAAAACTTGATCGTACCGAATCGTGTAAAAGAATATACAGAAAATGGATTATTACAAGAGTACCAGCTTTGTAAGGATAAAATGCATACCCATGTCCCCTCAGTATATTAGCCAGGAGGAGGGACCAAGCCGAACAAAGAACTTTTTCGCGCCTAAAAACTCTCAGGCACGATTGGACCATCCAGAAAATAGGTGTCGCTCTATCTTATCTATAAGAACCGACGTGACCATTATCAAAGCGCATTCCGCCAAAGGCAATCTGCCACAAGCTTTCCGCCACAAGGAGAAAGCAGTTCCAGCTTCAAGAACATCTCCAAGAGACCCGAATCCGGCCAAACTTCTTCTCCACGAACCGAGAGCCACACCCAACAGACCTCGGAGAAGGACCACTGAACGCGCGGAACATTTGAACTCAGAATACAAGCATACACGAGAAGCCAAAAACAAAAGCAAGTATTCTTATTTTACAATCTAAACTGCTGTTGAAAGGTTGTTTAAGTTATTCCCTTTTTCGGGATGATTTTAATTCCTTGAGGGCTCTTTGTAACGAACTGAAGTGAACGCTGTGATCTCCTTTTCTTTCCTTATTTTTGTTTTCTTTAATTTATTTTCATTTAGGTTCAATATATATCTCTACTATCTTTATGCATATTTAGTATCTACTTTCTGTGTGAATTGTAGTGTTATCCTTAGTCTTTGTGTATTAAACTCCCAAAAGGCACTTTTGAATTTAATCTGTTATTTCTCCACATACACGAAATCAATAAAATTTACAATTTTAAACGTTTCTTAAAGCTGTCTTGTGCTGCTATTTTAGTAATATAAACTGTACGAACATATGAAATATTAATTTGTCCTGATCAGTAAAGTTAATGTTTCTTATGTGCTCGTAAAGCAGTAATCCCTTATTGAGAATTGATTTGAAAGTCTATAACTAATTTGCAGGACAAACGTAGTAAGATAATTTCAAGCAATTCCGTAAAGGTTACTTGTACTTAATTAAACATTTTACTTATCAGGAAAATGTAAATGTGTAATGAACGACCAGCAAATTATATTCATAAACTCATAAATATTCAACCCCTTTTGAGTTAATTATTCCCCAGACATTAGACTCATAGTCGAAATTGTTACATAGCGTTCAGGTAACGCATCACCTGCAGTTCTTTCTCAAAATCCATCAGAGAAACACAATGAAACAAAAAACAAATCCTGCTGAGTCCTCAAGTGGTCGGATCGTTCTGTCACGTTATACAAGGACAAACAGGTGCGAGGACTCAAGTGCAAGGAAAAGGATTTAATTATAAAATAAAACATAAACACCAAGCAAAATCCCACAATGGGGCAAAACACATAACCAAAAGAACTGAACACATATCAAACGGGTCACGGGGAAACGGGAGACCTAGACATAACAACGATCCGACAAGGACTGACAAACACAAGGAGTATTTAAAGTGCAGAAATAAAGCTGGGAATGAGGGAACACAGGTGGGGCAAATGAAACCAATAACGAGATAACAAGGGGGTGGGATCTAACAAAGACAAAGGCACACGGCCAAACTAACAAAACCCACATGTGCACACAAGACAGGACAGGAATGTGACACAGAGGTTTAGATGTTGATGATTTATGGTCCATTTGAAGTCACCATCCCTGTAGGTGTGTTAGCTTTTCTTTGGCTGCTGTAACTGTGTCTGTGAAACACAATAGTTGTGGCTGAGCAAGCAAATATAAAGTGACATCAGGTGTTGTGAGCACCTTATTGATGATAACTAAATTATCTCCGAGCGGAGTCAATGGAATCCACCGAAACGGAGTCAACCGGAACCGAATCAACGGAGTCCACCGGAACAGTGACCACCGGAATAGCGACCACCGGAACCATCGCATCTTCCTTCTCTTCCTCCGCTTAAGGACAATGGAAACAGGGTCCAACGGAATAGGATCCACCGGAATAGGGACCACCGGAGCGTGGACCACTGGAAGTGGGTCCACCGGAAATGGATCCACCAAAGCTGGGACCACTGGAGTGGAGACCACCGAAGCAGGGACAACCAGGGCAGGGAACATCTCCCTGGCAGCTCTCTCCTGCTGGTGAGCCCTACCCTCCACCATCGCCTCAAAGGTGCATCGGTCATATGCCCTCCTGAGCACCCAGTCCATGGGCTCATCGAGAGCATAATTAAAAAGGTCCTTGAGGGCAGTGTCCTCCAGCTTGAGCCCTTGGCTGTCTCCAGGAACTTCCCGGCAAACCTCCTAATCTCTCTCCCCTATTTGTGCATGCCAGCAACAAGTGTCCCTTGTGAGAGGATTTTTTCAAAGGCTGGAGAAATTATATGTGAAAAAAGAAGTCGGTTAAGTCCTTCAACAGCAGAGAAATGTATATATATTTTTAATAAACATGTAATGTAACAACTGTGACACATTGTGGCTGTATTTATTTTATTAATCTTCATTTTCCATGACAAAAAACAACAAGGAGGCTACAGGTTACAAAACCAAGTAGTTGTCAGACAGATGTTAAAAACTATTTGTTAAACATAGATCACTGTCAAGGTTATTTCAGATCTATACATGCAGGTGACGACTAGATGGCGTCATGGAGACGGGTGTCGGGTGTTGTTTCGAAGCTTCAGCACATTGCTTCAACTGTTTCAGTGCTTCACGAAGCCTCTGTCTGCCCATCACTACTCAAACCATACCACATAGAAGTCACAGGGGAACGGGAGACGTAGACGGTACAACAATCCGACAAAGACCAAAAACAGAAGGAGTATATAAAGGGGAGAAATCAAGCTGGGAATGAGGGAACACAGGTGGGGCAAATGAAACCAATAACGAGATAACCAGGGGGTGGGATCTAACAGAGACACGATCACATGGCCCAACATAACAAAACCCACATGTGCACACAAGACAGCCATGTGACAAATATAAGACAGTGCTTATTTTGAAGACAAAGAGAGTGCGCGCTCTGCTCATTCTCTCTGTCATTCCGTTAACATGCGCCCTGTCACAAGCGCATCTACATCACTCATAATTCACAATAACTGATCAAATAAGGCTTTAATAAGGCCAAATAAATTTAAATGCAGGGAAAAAGCCTGCACACGGTCCGAACCCTCAGCACAGAACGTAAAATCACTAGTATTTTGTACCAAAGAAACTGTAGATAAACAATACAGACAATTCCATAAGTTTTGTAGTACATATGATATGTAACAAGGGGACTCTGTATAAGGGAACAGGTCTATTTAGCTCAAAGTAATAAATTAATTAATTCATAGGGAATTTAGCAAGAGTCTATTTTACGACCGAGCAAATGACTCGTCTAGCGTTCATTTGAACGGGCTGTAACTATCAACTCTGCAGCGGATATTAATATCAACAGAATAGTGAAACACTATTTAACAGCCAGGTAACTTAGATCGGCAGTTCAAGACATTAAAATTCGTAAGCACAAAACACAAGAACACTTATCTTTAATTTATAAACAAAGCTTTATTGATTACTCTAACACGTAAAATTAGAATCTAACAAAAACAAGCATACACACATTCACACGTGTTGCAGAAAGGGGGGAAGTGAGGGAAGAGTGAGTTTAAAGAGAGAGAAGGATGAAGTCCCAAGTTTCTAGCAGTATCTGCATTTATAACATGACCTGAATGAACCACCGATCATTGACTTAACCCTATCGTTGCTTAGGCGGTGTTATTCAATTTGATATCAATGCACCAGTTCAGTTTAGAATCTGGAGGTTACTTGCGTTTGTCGCGCGTGTCATCATTGAACAGGGATTCCCTTTCGGTCCTGGCTGGAGAGGGATTTCCCGGTTCTTTGTGATTCGCGGAAGGTCTTGTAGTGTCTTTGATGGGCGTCTTGGAAAGCCAATCACGTGGCGTGTCGGCTGCTGGATGAGAGGGTCTCGTGGCTGTTTGAAGTTGAAGCGCGCTCGCTGGAGATTCGTTGAGAAGTTTTGCGGCGAAACTTAACTTAGAACACGAGACTCGCGAAAAGAGAACAAACTTAAGTAAAAGAAAGGAAAGTGAGAGTTCTAGATGGCTTGAATGAATTTAACTCATTTTCTCTGGTCTGCCACCTTTGGAGTTCTCCAACTCCTTCTTCGACCGAACGACTGGAACTCGAACGAACTAGCCTGAAACAGGCAGCTGCCGGCCTTTCGTGTATGGTGGAATGCCGGTGGAATCAGCGTCCTTCTTCGCCGTCTCTTTAGCCATCTCTCTTAAGCATACATTTTTAAGCACCCACCTTCTCATAGCGGAATGCAAGCTCTTATAGACGAGATGGGCTGACTCCCGATCTTGAGAGGAACCAATCACGTACGGGAAACCAAAGGCGTGAACCTTCCTGTGTCTGTTGAACTCCCCCCCTTTTTGACTAATCAAGAGGGGTTATATGTTTAAGCATCTATTCTCAGAAAGCTGGTACTTTGTAATAATGCATTTTGTTGTAATTTGCAAACGAGATTCGGTACAGTCAGGTTTCTGCGACTGGGGCGTTACCAAAAACTATAATCCTGAGAGTTGAGAGTACAGAGATACAAGAATTCCACAGTTACTAGAATACAGAGTTTGATTTACATAAAGTAAACACCTTAGCTATTTTAATACATCGTATAAAGACATTAAATCAACAAAATATATATTTTTAACACGTTGAAAAGGCAGTTGTCCAATCGATCCATATATGTGTCCATGTGTGTGTCAAAAGACAGTCCGCATGTCTTGGGACTGTGGGCATGATTCAGAGGTCACCACATGGGTCGTGTGTGTGTGGGTGTAAAGTGCCTTGGGGCGCTCTTAGGCTGTTAATTTGGTTGTATGGTCATAACCACAAGGGCTACTTTGTTTACGTATGATCTGATTAGAGCATCACAGGATGCGTGAGGGGTTCAGGCTTTGGACATTTGACAGATGGCTGAGTCGCCATCAGTTCGACGATCACTGGTTTAGTGATTTGATGCAGTTTATGTGTAACATGGTTTCTGTGAGCTTCCTTTGTTTTCCCCTTAGTGCTGGGGTCTGGAGGAATTTATGGTGGTCACAGAACAGGACATTAGAAGTTTATTGGTCGATGGGGGAAGGGAAGAAACTGCCTGTGGACCAATGAGAAGTCCCTTCCTTCCTGGGCTTGGTACCACAGGCGTAGTAAATCTTTGTCCGCTGTTATGTGCAGGGAGGAGCCCAGGCCATAAATGGCCCTGGAATGTTGAGTTAGTTTTGTGTGGACTTATGTTTGAATGAATCATCTGTAAGATTCATTTGTGTGATTCAAACATGTTCAATTCCTTTGTTGTCTCTAATTCAATGATAGTATCCTGAAAGTAATTTCACCAAATATTTCCTCTTTTTATTCTTTCAGAAAATGTACATATAATTACAAACTTAGTGAAGGACTACTATTGAAGTTTGAGTAAAATATTTGGTACTAATTTATATAATGAAGCATTTCATAATTCATAGTCATGTTGTTTGAATTTGTAAAGATATTGTGTGATTCACGAGCCTCAGTGTCACCGTTAATTAAGCCACTGCTGTCAAGATCAAATAGACGTATCATAAAAGTCCTTTTGTGCTCTGTAATTGTTCATCTGAAGACATAAAACAGCTTTGTATGAGAAACAGGTTTATAAATTTTACTCACATAAAATCTTCCAGATTGGGATTCAGATTCAGACACAGTTGAAAATATATGTATTTTTATTAACAGAGACACAAACTCAGATTGAATTTGGGAATATAGGTGAGTATCAGATCAAGCACTTCAGAACAGTCACTTAGCTGTGTATAATGGAAGTTGTCGATTTCAGGAAATGGAGAACACGAGGAACAAATAAACTGAAGACAAGGTGTCATAGGATGCTCACAGGATGCTCACGAGTAACAGGTAAGGAGTCAAGGTACGTATGACGAGACCAGACACTGTTGTGAAGGGAGTGCGTGTTTAAATAGTTTCTTAGTATTCAGGGGTTTGTAAACAAGTGGGCGGAGCGTGGAGATCTCTGGTGACGATGCATGTGCGTTGGTGGGTGTTGGCTGTGACTCTGTGACAATAACAATATGAGTTGAACAGCAGGGGGTATTCCAGAAAGCTTGGTTAACTTACCATTTGATAAACTATAACCTCTGGGTTGATTTACCCCAAACAGGCATACCATGAGTATGTCGGTTCCAAAACACCTGAGAAGCGTTAGTTTAATCAACCTCTGACTGGTTACCCAGAGTTAATGCACGTGCACGGTGCATGTATAAAGACATTTTCAATATATCGCCGATTTCACGAGTCACCATGGAAACTCAAAGCGAAAAAAAGAGAGCGGCGTATTTCACAGAGGCGGAGTTGGAAGTTTTAACTGGCGGGGGGCCACCACCCCCTCCCCTCACCCCATCTGAGGAGCTGGCTCTGTCCCTTAATAAAGGGTGATCAGTGGTTGCTGGCCTTCCAGGGGGCAGTTCATCACACATACTATGCACCACAAGTGATGGTGAAAAAAGCGTGACATGTAAGTTTACCTCTATGATTTGTTTTCATTTTTTTGTCCTGATAAATTACTATCTCTGTCACTTAAAGGCTTTTTGAACAAGATAATTTTTTATGTAGGCTTATTTTATTTAACTGCATATGATGTATTATTTTCTTTGATAATATTGAGAATTTAACGGGTTGTGTGTTCTTATAGATACTGATGGACGGATTGTATTATTGGACTCTCCAGAAAGAACACAGTCTGTCACAGTTGTAAGTGATTTGTTGTCAGGTACTTTTAGGGTTTTTTTTGTTTGTTTCTTTTTGCCAAATAATGTATACTTGAATATTTGTCTTGTAGGATGAAGATGATAATGACGATGAAGAGACCACATCTGCTGTGACAGAAGTGGACAATGCTGGTTGATCCACTGAGGTATGATGCATACCATTATGATGTATGGCCCCTTTTTGCATTAGAGTAACAAACTGTCATTGTCCTTTCATAGTACATACCTAGGGATTTGCCCACAGATGAGGGTCCTTCAGCATCAGCACACAATCTAAGCAGGGTAAGAATTTGTGTCCATGTGTCCATATTTGAATTTTATTGTCTGACCAAACAATCTCATTTATTACATTTGTCCACCTTAGTTGCCAGCAAAGGAGCTGTATAAGGTCCATCTTCAAAAAAGTGACATGGAGATGGACCTTATACAGCTTCAAATGGAAGAGAAAAGGCTCCTCATTAAAAAAGCAGCACTTGAAATAGAATTACTTGAGAATCGGCTTAAGGTGAGAACTTGAATATTAATCTGTTGCATGTTAAAAGTGGTCTGTCTGTGTCTGTCTCTATCTATCTATCTATCTATCTATCTATCTATCTATCTATCTATCTATCTATCTATCTATCTATCTATCTGTCTGTCTGTCTGTCTGTCTGTCTGTCTGTCTGTCTGTCTGTATGTATTTATGTGTAAAGCAATATAAAAAAAAAACATTTTAATGAATTTTAATTTTTATTGTTAAATCTGTCGGTGTTCCTCTGGGCCATCTTCCTCAATTCAAGGAGGGTGGCTCTCTCCTCTTATAGTGGCAATATTGTGAAGCACAACACAAGCCACAATAATGTTGCATGCCCTATCTGGACTAACCCGGAGCCCACGCAGACACTGAAACTGAGATTTGAGGATCCCTATAGTCATCTCCACCTTGGCCCGTGTTCGGCTGTGAGCCAGGTTAAACCATGTCTGTGGTCCAGGCTCAGGTTCAGGGTAGGGTGTCATTAAATAGGGCAGACAAGGGTATCCTCTGTCCCCCAGCAAGTAACCATTGTACTGTCCTGTAATGATTGAAGTGTACAACACAAATATAGTAAAAACGAAAAAACAAAAATTGTATAAAGCAAATCATACCCTGCTGAAATGTCTGGCATAATGATGACACGCGGAAAATTCTGGCATCATGCACAGATCCTGGCCCTTTTACCTCGACATTGGTGGTGATTTGGGTTGCCTCACATATTACCTATAGTTAGTGGAAAAAGTAATGACTTTGATGATTTTAAGAAGGGGAAAATATTAAGTTGTTACATGCACATTGATACTATGAATAGATTTCCTATTAACATAGTCTCCCTCATTTATTGATGGAGCTTTAATAGGAATGTGAGTGCCATCAATGCACCCAATTACATTTGGAAATCCTGAAACAGAAAGTTATGGAAGTATGAAGTGTGTGCATAATGAATACATGTATAGATATTAATAATATGACTAAATATTAAATATGCATCATATATTTTACTACAAAGGACAAACCTGCCACTCCGTGGAATTCGTCTTTAATAACAAGCAGAAGTTTATGGCCAGGGAACTGTACAAACGTGGGTAACAACTGTTTAAGTGCCAGACACACTGTACGAACGGCTCTACACACGGTTGCCTTTCCCACATGCTCTGAATCGCCCACACTGTACAAAAAATAGCCAGACGCAGAATGTTTTCTGTGCTAAGCGCAGAGCCGCGGTTTGTCACATTTGCGATATGCAGTTTTAAAAGACGTGTTAAATAAACTAATGAATCTTTTAAACAATGATAACGCTCTTTTAAATATTTATTAGGGTATGCAAACACATCAATACGCGGTCTTATAACCCTCTCCCGACGAAAAAAACTTGTATAATTTCTACGTCCACAGGATCCTCGTCAAAAGGGCACGCCATGCTGACCAATCTTCTGAAACGAAGTTACACTGAAACATAACCTGCTCTCGAGCAGGTTATCTTCAGAGAATCAGTTGCTATGGTTACATACATACCCAGAAAGTTACCTCTGTTTTTGGAACCCTACGTTGAGGTTATCCACAAACTTACCCTTAAACATACCCAGGTATGTCACATAACCTGCTTTTTGGAATACCCCCCTGGACTTTATCGTTTGAAAAACAAACATATCTTTTATAATGAGATGACTGCACTTATGTATGACTGCAGTTAGTTGACTGCTGGTTTGAGATTTGCTTCCTCTAGTTGATATCTCAGATTACTGACTGAAACCTTTTGGAGGAAGACCTCGGATATGTTATAAATAATATTTTTATTTTTCATATATTATGACAAATTCACAGCCTCTTTTATGGAGTGGAAAGTCTGTGTCCTTTGTTAAGATAAACATCTTGTTCTTATCACAGCAGACGGCTGAAGAGCTTCTTGGTTTGACTCAAAGTTAAATAGAGCAAAAGAAAACCACAAGCTGAAGAGCATCTCATGCTGTTGCACAGTATCAAACAGCCCTGCAAACTCAAAGACATTTACGAGCAATGCTCTTTAACCTAGTTACAACTACTGGGTTTTTGATGTATATTCACAGAACAGATATTATCTGTATGATGATCTCGTCCATAACATCACAACACAGCATTATAAACTGCCACTTCATATTCAGTAAATCTGTTAAATCTCTGTCTAGATTGACAATTATGTTTTTTTGTATCTAGAATTGTATCTTACAATTACTACCATATGAAGATACACTTAGTTGAATTTAGCAAGAGAGATAATGATTAGAATGTTGAAAACTCTGAAAAAAAGAAGACATTTACAGTGAAACCTGGAAATGTTTTTTTGTTTAAAGTGGAACTGACAAATAGACAAAAAGTTAAACAATTCAAATGTATGTCAATTACTTTTTGTCAATTAAAACTTTTAACCATTCTCTGTCACTGATTTTGTTTGATTTGTTTTATTAAAGTAAAATTGTCTCGTCAAAATAATTAGGATCAATAAGGTGAATTACTGAATGCTCAGCTCTTAGTCTTTATTGTCCTCTGTTCATCTTCTGTCTCTTTCAGTCTCATGTGTCTCACAGTGGGTTTCCTGAGTAAGTTTGTTTAATCTTCATCATCAAACTGAACTGAGACCCACCAGTTCCCTTTCGAAAGGGAACGAGACGCTGCGTCGGAAAGACGCTACGGGGAAACGCCTCAGCGTGACCGGTGTCTGAATCGCTATCCAATCACATCAATCCTATTGACCGGCGACAGCCTCTGATGTCATCACCATGCGACCTGGAAGTATATAAGGGCGCCATGCAAACACAACACTATCCTTCTTCGTCTTCAGGGACTGTTTGTCTGAGTTGACTATTAAAGAATGTCAAGTAAGAAATGCACAGAGAAGAAGCGCGACTTTCACAAGTGCGCGGATCCATGTCCCAGGTTTCTCACGCCTGAGGACACACACACTCTCTGTGTGTTCTGCCTGGGAGAGGAGCATGCACGGACGCTCGAGGAGCTTCCTGTGCAAACTGTGAGCGTTTTTCCTTGAGAACGCTCCGCTCGCCTGGCCCTCTTCTTGAGGAAGAAGGGCCGGCGGCTGGGCGGTCCCGCCATGCCGAGGCTGAGCGGCGGCGTTTGTCCTGGGGCTTTCAGCTGGATCTGGCCCATCGGTTAGAGAAGGAGGTTGTCCTTCACGAGCGGCCAGATCGCGAGGGGCAGCTGTCGGAGGAGGAGCTGGACTATGACTCCTCCTCTTCGTCAGCTGCAGTACTTCTACCTCAGCAAGGGATGGAAGTGGAGGGTGGTGACGTGGCCGAGGCCGAACCCTCCCAGCCATCCTGCCCCGTGTACGGGGAGCTGTTGGAGGTTATGGAACGCGCCGTCCATAGGCTACAGCTGCCGTGGCGGCGCGTTAGGGAGGAGGCAGCTCATTCAAGTCGGTTGGATGATCGGTTTCTTTCCGGCCATGGCCTCGGCTCGGAGTCTTCCATTCCTCCCGATCTCCATGATCAGATCGCGGGGGCATGGAAGTCCCCGTATTCGGCCCGCTTCCATCACCATCAGCGTTGGTGATCAGCGTAGTTGCTGATACGGGCTAATTTCGCTGATGTGGAGGGAGTGGCCGAAGCGGGGTATGTGTCGATGCCGCCGATTGACGAGACGTTTGCGAACTATCTCGCATCTGGCCGGGCATCGACACTGAGATCTCCCACCCTGCCGTCTAAACCTTTAAAGACGACTTCACGCTTGAATGGCAGGGCGACACGCCAGCGGTCAGGCTGCGCGGCGCTGCACACCATGGCGGTGTTGCAAGCTTACCAGGCTGATCTGCTGAAGGACCTCGATCAGGGGGAGGGCCTGCCCCCTGATGCGATGGCCGAGCTGCGCCGCACCACGGATTTTGCTCTCCGCCACCAAGCAGACAGCGGTCGCCATCGGGCGGTCGATGGCGGCTATGGTGGCCACGGAGAGACATCTGTGGTTGAACCTGGCGGACATCGGGAGAAAGAGAAGGCATTTCTCCTCGATGCCCGGTTTCGCCCTCTGAGCTTTCTTCGGCACCTCTGTCGAGGCGGTGGTGGGAAGGTTCAGGAGGCGGCGCGCCGGGCGGCATTTAAATCATGTATTCCGCTGAGGTCCGGGCCGCGCCCAGGCAGGCGGGTGTCCCTGGTCCGCCACGGTCTGAGGACCGGAGGCAGGACCAGCGCGTGAGCTGCGCCGCTTCGTGCGCCCCTCTGGCTCGGGTAGGGCGCAGAAGAGGCGGGACACCCGGAACCGAGGAAGGCTGCCGGTGAGAACCGGAACCAGCGCTGGCGGGCAAGAAGTCTCCGCCCCCTAGAGCGCGCAGGTAGAGAATGAACTTCCTTCCTCCCACTTTCCTCGCAGCGCCTAACATCGGACGGGCGGGCCCATGATGAGCGGATGTGAGACTCTGACGGCCCGCCTAGCCTGGTTGGAGAGAGCGCCCCCCTCAGGTTGGTGGTGCACCTATACATGCTAATGGAAGAAAAAGATTATCATGGAGCACCGGAGGCGAACTGGTGAGTCCTCTGAGAGGGAATTGTTCTCTTATTACTAGGACTCTGGCGCTTCCTGAGCGGGTTCGAGGGATTATGGATTGATCGTCGCGATACTACAGGGCCTGTAGTTCCCGGCGGTGGCTAGAACGATCTGATTTACCGAAGTAGTTCGGTGTTTGGGCCGTTAGCTCCGCGGGAGAGCATAACCGCAATATAAATATAAATATATATAAATAAATAACCCGAGTTTTCTCCGCTACAGTCCCATGGGATGTAGCGCCCTTGGGTGAGTGCTTTCCTAGCTGAAGCTGAGTGCCAGTAGCCACCGCCGGATAAAACAGTGGTTCTCTCCTGTGGAAGATTTGACAGGTGTGTGGGGCTGTTGTGTGAACTACAGCGGATCTATGCCCAGCCCTATGGGGCTTTGTGGGACTGGCTTCGGGTTCTGTATATTTCCCAAGCTTTGTTAGATCTAGTGCAGGCTGGCCCGGTTTGTGAGGGCGCCGCACCGGTTGGCCTAGGCAGTTTGTTAGGGATAGGGCGTTCCCAAATGGTTAGGTGTCCCTGAGCCTGTTTTTAAATATTTAAAATCAGTGTGTTGTGTGATCCTAGCTCAGCCTCCTCTTGTTACAGAGTCGTCCGGCCAAGGCCCGCCCCCTTCTCTGCGTTCTGGGGTTCTAGTAATGCAGGTGGGTGTGTAGCAGAATGAACAGCGACTCAGGTTTTTTGCGCCCTCCGCATGCGCGCGCGCAGGCTGCTTTTTGCTAACCCGCTTTCCAGAGCTATTGTGGCCGCCATCTTCTGGCGGCCCCTGGCCCCATCCTGGAGGATGTCTGGCCAGCGATCAGCATATTTATGAAATGTTTTGCTGTCTGCTCTGTATCTTCTGCTCCACCTTTAGGGCTTGGGGTGAGCTGCACTTCGCAACCTCGTGCTTCGTATGGTTTGGTCGGATGCTCCTGGAAGCCGAAGCATTGCCATGGCTGACGCCCTCGCATGAATGGCAGGCCGCGGGATAAACGGAACGGCGGCCTCCCCGAAGCAGGTGACGTAAGTTGTACTCCCTTGCTTTAGAGGGTTTAGGCACTTTTGCTGAGTACACTGCTATGTGCAATGTGTTTAGGTCTATGTTGTAGGCACTGCCGGAGAGACTGCGCCATCGCATGGAGGACTCTGAGAGACCATGGGTTGGAACCAGCCCTGGTAAGGGCGTGTGAAGGCAGCCGGCTGGTAGCAGCCGGTGCCGGCAGTCTCGGCAGCGGACACCGAGCGGGTAGGAGGCCTCGTTTGGCCACCCTGCGAGGGAGCCCCGACATCAAAGCCCGTGTGGGCCTGGGAGGATTTCCCTCAACGATGTCAGCTTCAGCAGAACCTCGCCGACTAGTAGGCCCTTTTTGGCCTCCTGGGGATGAGTCCCAGGTGATAACTGTATGAATCAAAACAGTTCTTCGTCAGTTTCCGGTAGGCAGTAGGCCTGCAGACCTCCTCAGAAACTCGCTGCCGGGCAGTAGGCCGCTTCTGGCCTCCCCGGAGGTGGGCTGCAAGATGCCCATAGCTGGCTTGAGGGCCTGCTGTGGTAAGGAAAAAAGAGTAGCAGGCCTTGTCTAGCCTTCCCCGAGGGGTGTTTCTGGGCTTCAGTCACCAGATGACAGGTAGCAGGCCGCTCTAGGCCTCCCTGAGGGTCTGCCGTGGGTCAGCAGGCCTCGCCTGGCTTCCCTGAGAGGGTGTTCCCGGGTTTCGGTCCACGGCCGGCCAGGTGCCCGTGTGCATGGTTAGCCTCCGCGACCCCACACGTGTATTTCACCGTAAGCCTCCGCAGTGAGCGGGTTTCTTCCCTTGGCATGTCCCTGCCACCCCTAGGGTTAAAAGTCCACCTTCGGCTGGTACCCTAGAGTTTCCTATATGCAGCTCTGGGTCATATGTGTACTCTTAAAAAAAAAAAAAAAAAATCAGGCCTCCTGTGGGTGAGTTCTGGTTCCCAACCTCTGTGACAGGGAGCACGGTTGCTAGCTGGGAGTACAACTGGCACCTTCTGCTATCAGGTGGCAGGCCTTGCCGGGCCTCCCGGAGGTCATTCCCTGGTTTCCAACGCCAAGGCAACGGGTAGTATGGACGGCTGACAGGTAGCAGGCCTGCGGGCCTCCTGTGAGATTCACCAATGGGTAGTAGGCCTCACCTGGCCTCCCTGGGGACACATTCCTGGCCTTCAGTCACTAGACCGCTAATGGTGGGCTGCCATTAGGCGTTAGGCCTCTCAGGCCGCCCTGAGACTCGCCATTACACGGGAGGCCTCTTCCGGCCTCCCCAGAGGCGAGCGCTGGGACTTCAGACGTTGCGCACGTCCAGCAGGTAGCAGGCCTCCCAAAGTAAGGCCTCCCTGAGGATGAGCCCCTGAGCTGTACGCTCAGTTGGCCGGTATATGCGCTGTTCGAGGAGTAGGCCCTCCTGGGCTTCCTTGGGTAGGAAGTTCCCGGCCTCGGTCCCGGTGACAAGCTAGCGTGGGTCGCTAGCAAGTCTGGATGCCAGGTGGTAGGCCTCGCCAGGCCTCCCTGGAGGCGAGCCCCTGCGTAGGTCTCACATGCCCGCAGGAAGGAATGAGTCCTGGTCCCCACTCCTCTTGTAAGGGCCCCACGCGGTTAGCAGGTGGCCGTCAGGTGGTAGGCCGCTTTAGGCCTCCCTGAGGGAGTGAGTGCCGTTTACAGCTACCTCGATGGCTAGCTCAACTGCGGTCAGATGGCAGGAGGCTTCGGCTTCCCTGAGGGCGAGCCCCTTGGGGCGAACACTCGTACAGTTAGCACGGTTGGCTTCTCGGTAATATCGGCCTCCTAGGCCTCCCTGAGGGGACGAATCAAGCCGGGTCTCTGCTGCCATTACACCTGGCCTCTACAGTTGCCTTTTTGGGAGCGAGTTCCCTGGATGGGAACACTTAACTGGCTTACGCTGACTGCTAGTGGTCACCTGCTATCAGGTTCCGGGTTTTTAGCCGGCATCACCTGAAGACGGTTGCATACCCTAGCACGACAAACGACGCTGCTGCTATGGCGCGGTCCCTACAGGACGGGACTTGCGAGGTTGCCTACAGCATGGGTACCTACCGGCAGGTCAGGAGCTCCCCTCAAGGGAGGGTCGATGTGAGCTTACAGCCGCCTGGGCCTGATCTGTCGGTGTAGGCCTCGGGCCTCCCCAGTTAGATCGGCATGTAGGCCTGTTCGCCTCCCGAGCGCCATAAGAGATGCGCTTGGTAGATCCTAGGATCGAAGCGGCTGAGCTCCTCGCCAGCAAGGGTCGGAAAGCACTAAGCTGAGCGCTGCTCTCCAGGATGGCCCGCTCTGAGGTCTGGCCTGAGGCGGACACTGCCAGTCTTGCAGTCCCCAGGCTGGCCGCCCTCCCCGGAGGCGCATTCCAGAGGCTCTGTTTCTCAACAGACAGGGCTGGCCGATGGAAGCGCCACTTTAGTGAATGCCAGGTCTGGCCTCCTGGTGGCATTCGGTGAAGGTTTTCCCGAATAGTGACTGGCTGGGGCACCTCGGGTCCCCTAGCCACATTCCTTAAAGGAACCCCTTCTGTTGAATGGGCTGGTTCCAGGCCTTTGAGCGGCTGGGAGGACTTCATGCGGTTCGCGAAGGTGCCCCCAAGGCTTATAGCTTGGGCTTTGACCGATAGGGGATGCTGTCACTGACAGCCTGGTGTGACCAGAGGGGAGTGGTTCAGGCATTTCAGTTGAATGTGCTTGTCCTGACAGTTGTCACTGCCAGTGGGCATGCACTCCCCTCGGCATGGAGGCGTGGGTATATCGTTCCCCGTAGCGTCTTTCCGACGCAGCGCGAGTTCCTTCGAAAGGGAACGCCTCTGGTTACGACAACCTTAGTTCCCTGAGAACAGGGAACGAGACGCCGCGTCGCTTGCCATGCCATCGGGGCCTGCCTGCCCGCCAACAGTCCCTTCAGACGAAGAGGATAGTGTTGTGTTTGCATGGCGCCCTTATATACTTCCTGGTCGCATGGTGATGACATCAGAGGCTGTCGCCGGTCAATAGGATTGATGTGATTGGATAGCGATTCAGACACCGGTCACGCTGAGGCGTTTCCCCGTAGCGTCTTTCCGACGCAGCGTCTCGTTCCCTGTTCTCAGGGAACTAAGGTTACAGTCGTAACCAGAGACGTTTTCTGTGGCTTTGAGCTGGACGGAAAACACAAAAATCAATCTTGCATTTAAAAGCCTTTTAATATAGCAACAAAAACAATTTAACAATTAAAATAATTTAAACACTTCATGGCAAAGATATTCAAAGACGAAGATTCAAAAGTATCAGCTTCTTATCCAGTTATTGATAACGAAATGAAATGTGTGGTTTGAAGGACATTATTTTGACAAGGGTCCAGGTGAACTGTTGGTCATGTGTAATGATCTGTGATCTCTGCTGTCTGTGAGTGAATTCAGTCTGCAGTAACTGACAGCGCTGGAGTCCATGTTTCTGGAGGTGTCTGTAGGATCTTCATGCTGCTGGAAATGGTACGTATGATGCCATCAGAGGGGATTATGGGTAAGTGTGCAGTAAAGTGGCTGGTGTAGAGGGATTGTGGGATGGTGAGTAGGAGTAATATGGATCTGCTCAAGAATGTGCGATCTGAGATGAAAAAAGAGAAAAACATGTTGTGCAGAATTAAACTTGCAGACAAAACCACACAAGAACTTCCGTGGATGAAGATTCAGACTCACTGCTTCAATGTGTCTCATCTGATCTGAAACTTTACTGCCAAGTATGCAAAACATACTAAGAAAAAGCATCCCACACATATATGCAATGTATTATAATAGTTGCTGATACAGTGCTTAGCAGACAATGACACAAAAACAACAACAAATATTAAATACAATAATGCTCTTAATTACAGTACTACAGAGAGAAAAATGGAATGAGAAATTAAATGAGTGTAGAGGTCAGAGGTATTTTTAAATTTTTTGTTCAGACCAGTTACCTAGTTTTCCTCAGTCAGTCTGATTAGTCATTACACTCATCAAAGACTTCTCTTCTCTCAGTTACTGAAGCAATGAGTTTCCAAATCCATAGTACTCATCTAGCTGGATCTGTCTGCTTTCGACAGTTGACCACCAGATCCTCTAGTCAATCCTCAAGACGAAGCATCTCAGGAACCAAACTATTATGGTTCAAGTCTTAACTCTTAGATAGGTCATCCAGGGTGTCATGGAGGGGTGAAGAGTCTAAGTCGTAACATCTAGCTACTGGAGTGCCTCAGGGCTCAGTGCTGGGGCCACTGATTTTCTCCATCATGTTATCACAAGGTTCTGTCACTCAGAAACATGGTATTTCCTATCACTGCTATGATGATGACACACAACTTTAACTCTCGTTCCAACCAGAGGATCCAACGGTATCTGCTTGCATCTCAGCCTGCCTGGCATACATTTCTTGCTAGATGAAGGATGACCACCTTCAACTTAACCTTGCGAAGACAAAGTTGCTTGTGGTCCCAGCTAACCCAACCCTCACAACTCACAACACACTAACACATCACATCCGTTCAGCTAGGTTCATCAACCAGAACTTCATCCAGGGCAGTCAAAAACCTTGTGACTGATAATCAGTTGAACTTCACAGAACACATTGCTAGAACGGCCCGGTCCTTCTGATTTGCCTTTTAAACATTAACTGATCCAGAATGCTGCAGCTAGAGTAGTCTTTAACAAGGCGAAGAGAGCACACATCACACCTCTCCTCAAAAACTTGCACTGGTTGCCAATTGCCACTCACATCAAATTCAAGGCAATGATGCTCGCCTACAGAACAACCACTGGTTCTGCACCCATATACCTAAACTCACTACTCCAGACCAACATACCATCCAGCATTCTGCAAGAAAACGGTGCCTTGTGGTGCCATTTCAAAGAGGCACAAAATCACTTTTGACAGACCTTTACCTGGACTGTTCCCTACTGGTGGCGGAGTCTTTAGCCATTTTCAAGAAACTGCTGAAGACGCTTAATGAGTTCACACATACATATAATTTATGGAGATTAAATTTAAATGCATATTTGGCATGCTGTCCGGGGGGAGGGCTTCGAGCTCAGATTTGGCCCGAACCCAGAGTACCCCCCCTCCCCCCAACCCTTGATTCTCCTTATTTGTTAGTCACTTTGGATAAAAGCATCTGTAAATCGATTAAATGCAAATATAAAGAAAAATCATGAACAGTTTTAAGAGTTAGATTGTAGTTATAATCAGCATCATATTTAACAACAGAGATTTGATGCATAAACTGCAGAGACTAGTCTTACAAGTTAGTCAAACATTTTTTCTTTGAAACTGTTCATACCTTAAATAAATTACATAAAAATGTAGAATGGTCTAATATGATGGCAAAAAGTAAGACATAACTAACTGATAAATGGTCATACTAGTTCATAATACATAATCTTAACATAATGCGTTCTTGTGTGTGTGTGTTTATGAAGGATCGCATCACCTCATTTTAATAAACACTGAGTCACAATGAATCCTCCGATCAGCAGCAGAGTCGAACATATGGAAATAATGTTGAACAAACAGAAATCTGAAAATATATAAACGCATACAGTGATGATTAGAGAGAAATAGGGGTGTACAAATGTATATTTAAACATATAGTAAACAAATATACAGCCACAACAACTTACTGGTAAAATCATTAATAGTAATCAATAATAAAAAAAACTGCTGTCACATGCTCTGACAGATGCGTGTGAGACACGTTTTACCCAGCGCATATCTATTATTTTTGCAACAAGTAAAATTATCTTAATTTTCAATACAAAATAATACAAACATGTACCTTACCCTTTTTAACAGTGAGGTTGACTTTAGTGGTGATGTGAGATCCACACCAGTATATCCCAGAATCCTCTTCTCTCAGATCAGTGATGTTTACAGTACAGACTCCAGTAGATGCTTCATCACTGAAAGACAATCCATCATCTCTGATCGTCTCCAATGAAACTCAATCCTTCAGACACACGGAGGGTTCATGTGCTTTGCAGAAGCATTTCTGATGTTCATCATGATGTTTGCACTGGATTGACATGTCGTCTCCTTCATACTTAGTCAAGTTCAGCTCTGGAAATGATCAGAAATATAAGAACATTAATTCACAGCCATAGTTTGACATATTCAGATGAATAAACCTTCCTCACCCTCGTTCATGATGACGATCAGATGAGTGTAAAGATAATTCACGTCTCTCTCTAATGTCACTGCACACCAGTATTTCCCAGCATCCTCTGCTGTCAGTCCAGTGATGGTCCCAGTGAAGACACTTGCAGTGGCGTCATCATTCAGAGTCAATCTGCCAGTCTTGGTCTCTTTCTCTTCTCTCACAGTCTCACTGAGAGGATTTCTATCTCTAGTGGAGCACTTCCCCCTTACAGAGAGACTTTGACTTTGATTTATAGATTGAATCATAAGGGCAGAAGATCTCAGCAGATTCTCCTTCACGTCTCACTACTGGAGACACTGCAAACACACAAACATGTGATCAATCAACACACATGATTCTGAATAGACTGCATTTACTACAATGAAATCTTTCTTTGAATATGATCTTGGGATTATTAATATGATTCTGTGAATATTCACATCTGAAGGCGACAGTTTCTCCAATATTCACCATCACTGTCTTTGACGCTACAACAGGAATCTGTCATTCACATAATAAAGAAAAATATTTCACAAATATAAAAGCTTTGAAATGATCAGTAGTTTCACAGCACTGAGACTTTGACTGACCTTCTTTCACATTCAAAGTCATTTCGAAGTACCGCTGGCCAATAACTCTAATCTGGTATCTTCCAGCATCTTGTTGGATTAAATCTCTGATGAAGATCATGAGGTTTCCCTCATTGTTTCGAAACAGTGTGAATCGTCCTTCATTAATCAATTGATCATGTTTCTTATAATTTATTATTGTTCTCCACTCAGGTAATTTGGCCATGTATTTAGCAGAGTGACTGTACCAAACCTCTCCAGAATCAACAAGAAGGCTTGCTCCAGAATATCCAGTGACACTAAAGCATCTCACCGCACCTGTCAATCAGATTGATACTGTGATCAGAAACCTCATGAACAGAAAACAGCATCATTACTGCAGTGATGAAAGAGAAAAGCTCTGACCTGAGATCAGGGAGAAAGTCAAGAAGATGAGGAGGATCTTCATTGTGAGTTGAGTTCAGTCTTCTTTCTGCTGAATCTCTCTGTCTCTACATCTGTGTGCTTTAGTTCCTTCCTCTTTCTTCAGCTCTTTATCATTAATGAACAGCTTTACTGGCCCCTCCCACCATCAGCACTGACTGAATATGACATTAATCACACTGAAAGAGCGCCACCTAGAGGAGGTTACAGTGTCTGATACTGAGAGCTCACACAGGCTTCATCTTCTCTATATGAGGACACATGACACTGATCTGCATTATATTAATATTCCTCTAGAGGACGATATTAGCACTGAAAGAGCGCCACCTAGAGGAGGTTACAGTGTCTGATACTGAGAGCTCACACAGGCTTCATCTTCTCTATATGAGGACACATGACACTTATCTGCATTATATTAATATTCCTCTAGAGGACGATATTAGCACTGAAAGAGCGCCACCTAGAGGAGGTTTCAGTGTCTGATACTGAGAGCTCACACAGGCTTCATCTTCTCTATATGAGGACACATATGACACTGATCTGCATTATATTAATATTCATCTAGAGGGCGACTTTAAAATATACATGTAAATTTACAGAGGTCCCCTAGCGCAGTGGTTCTCAAACCTGTCCTGGGGAGCACTGCACATTTTGTATTTCTCCCTCAACAGACACCCCCAATTCAAGTCTTGCAGTCTCCATAAATAGGGTGATGAGTTGAATCAGGTGTGTTACGTCTGTTTCACACTAGACCAAGCATGCCGCACACATTCTTGAAAGTGAAGCCAAAGAGTATCGGTTGTCCCCAACAAAAAAATCTAATTACACTATTTTTTACAAATTACAATTTTTTTCCAAAGATGGTTTCTGTCATTTTAGGTACCCTTTGAAGTTTGGCCAAAAACTGCTATCACGTATGCTCAGTATCGGTTCTTAGTATCGAACGTGTCCAAAAGAAACAGTTCTCAGTTCAGAATCGAGAACTGTTGTTAACTAGAGAACTGCTGTACGTTCGGTAGTATCAGCTGCTCGTGCATCAGCATGTCTCAGTTCATTGAGCTGTTGCTGTTACTAGAGTAACATTTACTTAAGGATATTGGTTTATTTCTATTCGGAAGGACTGTCAGGCATGTCAGAAAGTAAGTAAATTTAGTAATTTGTGGATCAATACTGTCTCGAGACGCAAACTGTTTAGAACGATTCAGACTGAGTTGGTGAACTGGTTCGACTGGATCACAAGAAGCGGTTCAAAAGAACGATTCGTACACGAACCGGACATCACTACTTTGAGTTTGACATTTTTATCAGTTGTAAGAAACATTAAAAGCTTTTTATGAGAATATATACCAGATCTGACTGGCATTTGACTGAATTTGTTTGGATACTTTATGCATAGAATAAAATATCATATATTGTTGTGGCTTCAGCACCATGGACAGCAACCACCAGACAAATGTCTAAGTTACTAATGTAACCCCATTCCCTGAAGGATGGAATGGAGACGTTACATCAGATTTGAACTGACGATTTGGGATCTCCCCTGAGATCACCTTTGAGTGGTAACAAAACAAGGAAGTATATAAGGAAGTGTGCTGAACTCACTCATTCAAGTTTTGCCCCGAGGACCAGAGAAAGGTGTCCTGGCCATCCAACGGTCCTCCTTCAATCCCTTTTAGTCAGTCACAAAGGACAAAAGAACAAAAGGACACAAAACTGACAAACTGGGATCCTAAGAAAAACACCACAAATGCTGCCCCTTCCAGCTCCCGTATAAGCCACCCAATCGGACACTGCTGTTCCTTCTTACCCACACAGTGAGACTATTTGATAACACTGGGAAAGTCTTAAATCAATGGGTGCCATCACTTTGAGAGTCAAAAAAACATATACAGACAAAACAAAATGAATATCCATGATGATACACTGAGGTTTTATTACGTGAAATCGTCTGTGTTAGAACTGGAACATTATTAATAACATTATAAACCTGCAGCGCAAGCTTCCTGTTTGATTACAGCAGAGAGGGAGTAAGGACATGTTGTATTGTTCATCAAAATGTTACTTACTTGTGCTAATCCCTTTTACCGTAACCTATCATCTCACTCAGGAAGATTGACACTTCACAAATTCCAAACCTTTGAGTTTTGCACAGGAAGCTCATGCTCCAGACCGTCTTGAACGTGCTCAGGGTCATTTGCTCAGGCTGTGGATTACAGGTAATGTTTGAAGGGTTAATCACGGGACAAGCTGTGGTGGGATGAGAAACGGATCTGCAGACCCCACAGGAGATGTTACGGCAGCCTAGGAACACTGTTGTGTAATTCAGCCAAAGGTGCTTTAGAAACAGAAAGAGACACTGGTTCCACTGGGATATGCGGATGGTCCATTTGGCTGAGAACAGCTTATGTAAGTAGAGAAGTGTTATAAGTGGCATAAATCGATGTCCGCACATGTGAAGATCTGCGCTCTGATGTTGCTGGCAACAGGGGGCAGTTCCATGGCTGTAGCGTTTCGGCGGGATGGTTTAGGAAAAAGTGTTAGGAGGAAGAAAGGCTGGAACGGGAAAAGTTGAACAGGGGGGAAGCTGGGGAGGGAAATAGGGCATTGGGGCCAGCGGAGGCAGCCTCGTTCTAGAGTTTGATGGTGACGTGGCCCAGACTAGCTGAAGGCCTGCTCCTGCGACCTGACACTATTGGAAGAACTGGTCCTGTGAGGGAGGGAGAAGGTGTTTTATAGCAATTACTCGCCTTGTTTGCGGCTTTGGAAAGTGGAGTGGATTTTGGCTAAAGGAAGGATGCTTGGAGTGGCACGTACAGATTGTACATTTGGGCTTAGCACTAATCTTATCCCCAACACTGTCCATATACTGCAGGAATCATAGGTTGTGCTGAGATGTAGGAGGAATCTGGAGATGGTGGTGGATGTCTTGATGGTGGACAGACAGCTATGTGGTGTCGGTGGAGGATGAGTTGCAGTGTCCTGTTGAGCATGGGTGCTTTTTCGATCAGCGGGATGCGGCAGAGGATCCTGAGCAATGAGGGAATATTGTTGGACGGGAAAAGTTCTATCTTTGACATTGTAACAAATGGGTAGGACTGAATGCTGGAAACTGTCAAGGATTGGTGTGTCAGCTTCCTCTCATGCTGATAGGATAGATGTGGTAATTGTTGATCACAAGTTGTTTGGATACATCATTTGAACGTGCTCCTCCCGAACTTTGTAAATAAAAATTAATGTGTGAGTGTGTGTGTCAGTCACCAACGACATTTATAATTTATAATTAATCAAAACAGAAGAATCATGCATCTACTCCATACACTAACTTACTGTCATTTGTACATAATAATGTACTGTGATTGGTGAGTTTTCTGACTGACAGCTTAAATTACTAATAGACAAATATAACTTTGGCGCCACCTGTAGACAACTCCTCTCAAAGAGGAAATGAGGAAGTGTTTTCATCTGGAAGCTTCGACTGCGGAGCTACGAGTTTCTCCACAGAGATTATTATCGAGTTTGTGCGTGCAGCTAAAAGTAAGTTTTGATGTTGTATGGTTATTCCTCAGGTATATTCATGTGTTGTTCCTGTTTGAGTGAAATATAATTTACAGCAAACTTATATCACAGATCCTTATCCGACGCAATCGTCCATATACGACTCTAATGAATACATTTATGCATTTGGCAGACACTTTTACCCAAAGCGACTTACATTGCATTCAAGGTACACATTTTGTCAGTTCTAACTATTTTGTATGTCTACTTTCAGAACCACAAACTTTCACCTGTTTATGGTGGAGAATAAATGCTAAAGAAGAAACATCAGAGTCCTTATTGCATTCTAACCGGATGTGCCATAGTGGTTGCAACCAATTACAACCAGCCAAATTAAGTACTCCAAAATACATACCATAACCTATAAAGATCATTTCACTAAAAACAAGAAATGTACCAGTCATTAACACTTATTTACCAATGGATGGAGCCAGAGGATTCAACGAGACATTTGTGTTTACAGTCTCAGACATCAAGCTGATGCTCTCAAGGTGAATATGTATTATTTGATGTCTTTGTTGTCTCTACTTAAATAAAAGGAGTTTCACAAAATGGTAGTTTTATCCTGCTTCTGAAAGGTTGCAGTGCGCATACCTAATTCATCTATAAATGGAATTAATGAATGATACAATTTACCCAATTTTTAGAGACCTGACAACCATCCCAGTGCATTGTGGGGGCAAGTTATGTAGATATAGTTGAATGTAGGCCTAATGCTCGAGACCTTTTTATATTTATCAAGTTTTAGAGTAAAATGTTTAATATATTAATTCACATACTGTATAATGAGGCATTTCATAAATTGTCAGTCATTTAACAGTGTTGTGTGAATTTGTGAAGAAAGTGTGAGATTCACGAGCCTCAGAGCGACCGTTTGCTAAAACACTGTCAAGATCAAATAACCATAACATAACAGTCGTTCATACACTTCGTGGTGTTTGATTACAAGTCTTCAGACAGGATAAAACTGAGTGAGAAACAGATAGAAATGTAATCGATTACTCACAGAAAAGTTTCCTCTCTGCTCTTCCTGATCACATGACTCACCCAGGAACTGTTTTCATTCAAACGGACGCTCAGCGCACCATATAAGGAGAAAGGGGAGGAGTTGAAACTGCGCTTTAACCTCATTGGGTCTCATGTGTAGCGAAGACTCGATGTCACCATGGATGAAATACGGAGTCAAACAGATGCAAAAACGACTGTTTATTCACATTCTCTTTAATTATGTGTATTTTTGTGTAAATCACAGTATAAAGTTGCCAATATGAAACAATATAAAATTTATCAGTGCTACAGAAATTAAAGGGGGCTGAAAAGTTGGACTTTTAATATTTAATGTATTACATACATTATAAATCATATTATTTTACATATACTAATCAAATTCACAATGGCTGAAGTGCTTTGGTCTGACTGAAGGAATATACAGTAATATATGAAACACCACAATCTGAAGAGCATCTTTATCACACTGTCCACAGTCTCAAACAACCCTGCAAACACAGAGAGACTGTGGAAAGAAAGTGTCTTTAACCTAGCGAAGAAAACAATGACTGGGTTCAAAAGCATTTGGGCTGAATTCAGAAAGCAAACTAGCACACGACTCTCACTATTACTGCCATACAGAGAGATATGATATAATATTCTGAATCTGACCAGAGACATAAAGATGAAAAACCTTACATAAAACAGTTACATTTCAAGTACATCTTGGAGATGTTGCTGAAAGTGGTATTGAAATAAATATACTAACAATACAAATATATGACCGTTATAGGATTATTTCAGACATGCTCTGTCATCGTCAAATCACACACAGAAAATAATGTTTAATAAGCAAACTTTTTAGTCAAAGTTGAGGTGAATTACTGAACTCTTAGTGTTTATTGTCCTCTGCTCATCTTCCGTGTCTGTTCAGTCTCTTGTCTCTGTGGGTTTCCTGAGTAAGTGTTTCAGTAAACTGAACTGAGACCCTGAACCTTCACCAGTTTACTGTGGCTTTGAGCTGGACGGAAAAAACAGCCTGTTCACACACACACACACACACACACACACACACACACACAGACACACACACACACACCTCCAGCATTCATGAGAAACTTGAGATAAAAACTTCTCAGATTAAAAAAGTCTCTGACTATCCCAATAATGAGAAATAATTAAAAACATGCTAATTATTACTGTTCAGACTTTAATCGGCAGTTAGTTTACATGTGAAAATTTCAATCAGTTCTGAGGGGGATACAAATACAATTCATAAAATG
Organism: Gobiocypris rarus; assembly: GCA_023029165.1. Taxonomy (NCBI): domain Eukaryota; kingdom Metazoa; phylum Chordata; class Actinopteri; order Cypriniformes; family Gobionidae; genus Gobiocypris; species Gobiocypris rarus. Next base: position 52,029,875 of record CM040914.1, read on the forward strand.
ATTATTCAGATTTCAGACTATAAGTACAAAGTTTTCTCACTGTATTTTATAATAATTGTCAGACCTTTATGCCTTTGTGCTGTTTCTGGTCATGTTGATTTCATCAGTGTAAAAACTACATTTAGTCAATGGCATGATTTAAATTATAATCTCTGAACAACTTTGAATAACAGCTTCGGCAATACAATAGATATAATAGCATTATTATTATATATATATATATATATATATATATATATATATATATATATATATATATATATATATATATATATATATTTTTTTCATTGAATAAAATATATGATTGTATAATAAACATCCGAAATGACCTCATTGCCAACAGCAAAAATGAACTAAATAAAACAAAACAAATGCAGGTCAAGGAGAATCAATATTCAGAGAGATGTCATAAACAGCTGCTGATACAGAGCTTTTATTAACTTCACGTGTCTCTGCATTTGGAGTGGAAACTTTACAGTTTATTCTATAAGTGTCACTCAGGGGTTTTATTTCCTGTTTTTATCACACTCAGATAAACTGAGATGACAAACTCTTCACACACACACACACACACACCAATAAACCAAAGACACAACTGCTATTTAAAACACGTAAATTAAAGCAACATGAGCATCAGCGGAAACTTTACAGAGTCTCATGATCCATCAGAACTGAATGACCCTGGTCAATAAAACATCTCTTTAACACTAAATTATGGATTATGAAGGGAGTTTTATCAATGAACTGTAATCATAAGCGATACTGGTGTAATGTGTGCTGATCTGTGATCTGTGTGTTAGTCGAGTCTCGTGCGGTGACTGACCGTGGTGTAATGTGTGCTGATCTGTGATCTGTGTGTTAGTTGAGTCTCATGCGGTGACTGACCGTGGTGTAATGTGTGCTGATCTGTGATCTGTGAGTCAGTCGAGTCTCGTGCGGTGACTGACCGTGGTGTAATGTGTGCTGATCTGTGATCTGTGTGTTAGTTGAGTCTCGCGGTGACTGACCGTGGTGTAATGTGTGCTGATCTGTGATCTGTGAGTCAGTCGAGTCTCGCGGTGACTGACCGTGGTGTAATGTGTGCTGATCTGTGATCTGTGTGTTAGTCGAGTCTCATGCGGTGACTGACCGTGGTGTAATGTGTGCTGATCTGTGATCTGTGTGTTAGTCGAGTCTCATGCGGTGACTGACCGTGGTGTATTCAGAGTGAATCTGGTCCTCACTGAAGGAGACTGTAGCATCACTGAGAGACTCTTCATGCTTCTGGAAACTGACAGACGCGTACAGGAGCTCATCAGAGGGGATTGTGGGTAGTTCATCATGACTGTTCATCTGAGCTGATCCAGGATCTGTGAGAGACTCACGTCTGCAGTCTGAACATGATGACTGAGTGTAGATAAAATAGAGAGAAAAAACATACATATTAATAGTGTTTAATAAAACATATTAAACACCTCATAAGTACAATATATGTACACACACACACACACACACACACTGACTCACCGTTGTATTTTTCTCTCTCTTTCTCTTCTCTGATGTCGATGTTCTTCCTAATAACCCAAAATGAGTCGATCAGTGAGAGAAAGACGAACAGCAGCATCTGAGACAGAAACTCATCGAGCCGCTGACCGGCAGAAGATTCAAGCAGCTCGAATAACGAATTAATCATTAGTTTCAGCAGATAATAAATGATCAAACCTCGTCTCTTGAGTCTTAATGTACACACAGTCAGAGAGAATCCACCGATCAGCAGCAGAAACACACACACACCAATAATGATGATCATGGAGAAATCTGGAACTAAAACACAAACATATTAGTGTTAATTAACCTCCACACATTAGGAAAAGCATTTGACTGAGTATTGATTGATCGAATGAAACTAAATAACGGGACGAATGAGCACATTTTAGTGTCTCCTCTGCAGATCTGCTTCATCTCTGACTCTCATGCGTCTCACTGTGGGTTTCCTGAATAAAGACCGTTAATTCTTCACAGGTAAGCTAAACTGAGACTCTGAACCTTCAGCTCATTTCTGTGGTTTTGATGTGAAGTGAGAACAGCCTGTATTCACCACAAACACTAAACAGCTCCTGCATTCATGTCACAAAATGAGATTTAATGTTTTCATAAGCAATATAAAGGAATTATATGGAAATGTATCAAATTAAAAATATATGTAACCCAATGCATATTAAGTAAACTCTTACCTTTAATCTTATCCTTGTTGACTTTTAAATGCACTTTAGTGGTGATGTGAGATCCACACCAGTATATCCCAGAATCCTCTTCTCTCAGATCAGTGATGTTTACAGTACAGACTCCAGTAGATGCTTCATCACTGAAAGACAATCCATCATCTCTGATCGTCTCCAATGAAACTCCATCCTTCACACACACGGAGGGTTCATGTGCTTTGCAGAAGCATTTCTGATGTTCATCATGATGTTTGCACTGGATTGACATGTCGTCTCCTTCATACTTAGTCAAGTTCAGCTCTGGAAATGATCAGAAATATAAGCACATCAATTCACAGTCATAGTTTGACATATTCAGATGAATAAACCTTCCTCACCCTCGTTCATGATGACGATCAGATGAGTGTAAAGATAATTCACGTCTCTCTCTAATGTCACTGCACACCAGTATTTCCCAGCATCCTCTGCTGTCAGTCCAGTGATGGTCCCAGTGAAGACACTTGCAGTGGCGTCATCATTCAGAGTCAATCTGCCAGTCTTGGTCTCTTTCTCTTCTCTCACAGTCTCACTGAGAGGATTTCTATCTCTAGTGGAGCACTTCCCCCTTACAGAGAGACTTTGACTTTGATTTATAGATTGAATCATAAGGGCAGAAGATCTCAGCAGATTCTCCTTCACGTCTCACTACTGGAAGCACTGCAAACACACAAACACAGACATTTAACACACATGATTCTGAATAGACTGCATTTACTACAATGAAATGCTCTGAGTTCACTCACTGATGAGGTTGAGCTGAATTTTGGTGGTCAGGGGAGATGAAAGTCAGATGTGTGTCTCTGGTTTCTGCTCCACACCAGTAAACTCCAGCATCTCTCACGCTCACATTACTGATGCTCACTGTAAAAACTCTCTCTTCATTTCTCTCAGATGAACCACTCATTTGTGTCACTGTAGATTTACTCAATATCTGGCAGATGTGATTATCATCCTCTTTGCAGAAATGAACTTTATGTTCCTCTGGGATCTGACAGGTGATGTTGACTTCTTCACCAAGATGAGCAGATTCAGTCACACTCTTTGGATATTTTGCATCTGTAAAGCCGGATAAAAATGACAAACACTGTAAATATTTCACACATGCGAGTTAAAGTATATAGTGTTGCTCACCGTGTGTGACGTGCAGCTGAAGTTCAGTGAAGCTCTCAGTATAGTCAGACACATTCACTCCACACCTGTATGTTCCTGCATCTGCAGCGTTCAGCTCTCTAAAAAACACCATCAAGACTCCTGCTCTGGTGTCGTCATATAAAGAAACATCTCCATTCTCCATCCATTCATCCTGAACTCCTGGATTCTTCCTCTCTGAACATCCATCTGACTCTTTACAGATGTATTTGGGCCTGGTTTTGTATTGAGGATGTTCACACTTGATCATCAGACGACCTCCTGATTGGCCAGATACTCGAGACACGCCCACTTTATACTTACTACCAATATGCAGATGAACAGTATTAATAATGGAGTAACTGTACGAGTGTGTGCTGATCCGAACTCCACATAAATAAACTCCTCTATCATCTGGTGTCACAGCTGTAATTCTCACAGTCATGAGTTTATTATGTCTGTCATCAGAAACACTGAATCTTTCTTTATTATTCCATGTTCTGTAAATCATCTCAATGGAGTCTCTTCCTTCTTTGAATATGATCTTGGGATTATTAATATGATTCTGTGAATATTCACAGCTGAAGACGGCAGTTTCTCCAATATTCACCATCACTGTCTTTGTGCGCTACAACAGGAATCTGTAATTCACATGATAAAAATATATTTCATATACATAAAAGCTTAGAAATGTTCAGTAGTTTTACTAAACAACAACTTTGATCTTTAATGACTGACCTTCCACGTTCAGAGTCATATCGATGGACCATTTGCCATCAACCTTAATCCGGTAAGCTCCAGCATCTTGTGTGTTCAGTTCTCTAATATAGATCATGAGATTTCCATAATTATTGCAAAATAAAGTGAGTCTTCCTTCACTAATCCACTGATCATGTTTCCTATTATGTATTATTGTTGTACTCTGTAGCTTTTGCATGTATTTAGCATTGTCTTTATGCCAAGGCTTCCATGATCTAACAAGAAGGCTTGCTCCAGAATATCCAGTGACACTAAAGCATCTCACACCTGTCAATCAGATTGATACTGTGATCAGAAACCTCATGAACAGAAAACAGCATCATTACTGCAGTGATGAAAGAGAAAAGCTCTGACCTGAGATCAGGGAGAAAGTCAAGAAGATGAGGAGGATCTTCATTGTGAGTTGAGTTCAGTCTTCTTTCTGCTGAATCTCTCTGTCTCTACATCTGTGTGCTTTAGTTCCTTCCTCTTTCTTCAGCTCTTTATCAGTAATGAGCAGCTTTACTGGCCCCTCCCACCATCAGCACTGACTGAATATGACATTAATCACACTGAAAGAGCGCCACCTAGAGGAGGTTACAGTGTCTGATACTGAGAGCTCACACAGGCTTCATCTTCTCTACAGGTCCTTCTAAAAAAATTAGCATATTGTGATAAAAGTTCATTATTTTCCATAATGTAGTGATACAAATTAAACTTTCATTTATTTTAGATTCATTGCACACCAACTGAAATATTTCAGGTCTTTCATTGTTTTAATACTGATGATTTTGGCATACAGCTCATGAAAACCCAAAATTCCTATCTTAAAAAAATAGCATATTTCATCCGACCAATAAAAGAAAAGTGTTTTTAATACAAAAAAAGTCAACCTTCAAATAATTATGTTCAGTTATGCACTCAATACTTGGTGGGGAATCCTTTTGCAGAAATGACTGCTTCAATGCGGCGTGGCATGGAGGCAATCAGCCTGTGGCACTGCTGAGGTGTTATGGAGGCCCAGGATGCTTCGATAGCGGCCTTAAGCTCATCCAGAGTGTTGGGTCTTGCGTCTCTCAACTTTCTCTTCACAATATCCCACAGATTCTCTATGGGGTTCAGGTCAGGAGAGTTGGCAGGCCAATTGAGCACAGTAATACCATGGTCAGTAAACCATTTACCAGTGGTTTTGGCACTGTGAGCAGGTCATATCAGATGCATTATTTTATTGCATTATTTAACATGAATTTATTTCAGTTTTCCGTCTGAAAATGTATAAATATAATTTGACATCTCTTGTGAATATAACAATACACTTAGTGTATAATAATGCATGTTCATTATGTGTCATAGTATTTAACAGTGTCATTTGGGTTTGTAAAGATATTTTGAGATTCACCAGCCTCAGAGTACAATAAAAGTCATTCATATGCTTTGTGGTGTGTAATTGCAAAAATTATTCGGGAGAGAAACAGGTTTAAATTTAATTGATTACTCACATAAAATCTGTCAAAGTTCTGTCAAATTCCGATTCACCAATGAACTTTGTTTTCATTCAAACGGATGTGCAGCACCATATAAGGAGACAAGGGAGGAGTCAAAACTGTGCTTAAACCTCATTGGCTCTTGCTTGTATCGACATCATGCCATATTTTAATATTCAGAACCTAAAATAAGAATCGAAGGCCAACATGGATAAAGTACAGACAAATGATTTCCCTGTTGAAGCACTGATGGATGATTTCAGGTCTTCAGAGATGTTTAAGGTCAATGTAAAACAATGAGAAAGTTCCCAGTGCGACAGAGAGCAAAGGGCATTCAACATTTCAAAAGCAATAATAATGCACATAGACTGCGTATGACTGCACTGACTGAACTTATGAGCAAAAATAGTTTGAGCTTTACTTCCCTCCAGTATTATATTTCAGACGACCAAACTAAAAGCTTTTGGAGAAAGAACTGAGATATAATATATAAACAAGATTTTTATTTATTTTTCACATTTCCCAAACAGCAAAATAGTGTCAGGTGGATTCCACGCGTAGCAGATGAGGGCCGGATCTGGGCGACACTATTTTGCTCGCTAGGTTAGGAGTGGAAAGTCTTTGACTAATGGTAATGAAAAACCGTTTCCTGTTTTTAACACACCTGCAGACGGCTGGAGGGCTTTATTAGACAAGTATGAGCGGGATAATGTACATCCAGCCGGTTGTTATCGCAGAATAAACCCTGACAAAATGATAACAACCAGCTGGATGTACATTATCCAAACTGTCCTCCAAAAAAAACGACTCTATAGGTGGCTTTTCAAGCTGCTTATTACGACCTATATTTACGTTTTAAAGTCATAGCTGTTGTAAAAATAATGACAGCGTTGTTTTACGTCTGACGTCATGATATGATGTTTGACTGTCGTTACCAATCAAAATGCGTGTTCATTTTAATGCAATGTGTGGACTTCACGATCACATGTTATTGAGCTATGCAAAGACTCCCCCTTAAGCTGCCTCATCGACACGGCATCCTCAATAAACCTGTCTCCGGCGGGATGACTCCGATTGTTTGAATAGTCCTAGTTAATAATTCTTTAAATCGATATGTCATTCTCAAAACAACCCGTCTCCAGCGTGTTGCCGCCGATCTTTCGAATATTACACTTTAGTAATTGTTTAATCAATACGGCATCCTCAATAAAAACCTGTCTCCGGCCTAATCACTCCGATATTTCAAATAATTTATTTTTAATAATTACTTAATCGATACATCATCCTCAATAAACCTGTCTCCGGCGTGTTGCCTCAGATCTTTCGAATATTCAGATCGATTATGACCTCTGACCTTTAAAATTGACAGAATAATAATAATACGCTGTTTGTTAATTGGCCAGAGGAGAACTCTGAGCCTGGTTTCTCCCAAGGTTTATTTTTCTCCATTAGGTCTCCTGATGGGTGTACTGATACTGACTATTGTAAGAGTTAACCAACAGAGGGCGCCGTTCAGCGGTGTTTTCTTTATGTTGTTTGTAAACGGATGTTGAGCAATAAAGCACTCTGAGGAATGGCAGTCGGTGTGAATAGTGCAGTCAAAACAATGGGGTTTGGGATTCCTTGCCACTGTCGCCTCTGGCTTGGCTTGCTCAGTTGGGGAAAAACTATTTTTCAAATATATTTCAAAATAAATCTAATTATTAAACTAAATTAACCATATAGACCAAATTACTGATCTAAAGCCCACATTGTTACTGTATGATAATCGAAATATATTCTGTTGCATTATTTTTCTGTTTAACACTGTGAAGCTGCTTTGAAACAATCTGCATTGTTAAAAGTGCTATATAAATAAAGTTGACTTTACCTGACTTGACTTTTTACCACCGTTTTTCATATTTCCATTTAGCAAATATATATATTTTCATTTATAACTACACCCACCCCATCCCTAAAACTACCCAGTGATGTATAATTCATACACACTTTATGAGCACACGTGTTCCCTGGGATCGAACTCACGATTGCACGATCACATGTTGTTGAGCTATGCAAAATATTATGCAGATAAAAGGGAAAAATGCTTTAAAGTGAAAGTGTCCTGTTGTCATTATGAGCACAACTTTAGGAAACGCTGCTATGGGTCGTATTTCATTAATTAAAATATTGTCGATAGGGGCACGACATTACTGAACGCTCCTATGGGTCGTATTTCAAGGAAGTGACAAACGACCTACAGTATATAGGAGTAATGGTTGGAGGACATGTTGACATTATCCATACTTAACATGATGCAATAATAAAATAGTGTAAATGATTATATTTATTACAATTATTAAATTGACTACTTACATCTCTGTCTAGACTGACAATTATGTTTCCATCTTTCTCTGGCTGAATACGCTGATATTTTGATGATGCAAATAAAATCTTAAAAATAGAAAACTAATTTACATAAAACACTTTAGATGTTGCTTGTATAAAGTGATATTTGACATGTACAAAATGCAGTGATCAACTTATATGTGACATTTAAAGGATGAATTGTGGATTAATTGTTTTGATTTTTGGTTTTAAATCTTTGAAAGAAAATTGTCAAATCACTCAGTAAATGTTGAAGGTGAACTAGCAAATATGCACAATTATTGTTCATCTTGTGTGTCTGTTCAGTCTCGTGTGTCTTTGTGGGTTTCCTGAGTAAGTGTATCATTAAACTGAGACCCTGAACCTTCACCAGTTTACTGTGGCTTTGAGCTGTTTGTTTTTCTGAAATGTGGGGAATCTCCTTAGGCGTAATGCATTTTATACTGTACAAACCGTATTTTCTATACCCCTTCACTGCCCCTGCCCCTAAACCTACCCATCACACACACACACACACACACACACACACACACACACACACACACACACACACACACACACACACACACACACACACACACACACACACACACACTGCCCCTGCCTAAACCTACCCATCACACACACACACACACACACACACACACACACACACACACACACACACACACACACACACACACACACACACATACAGGTACTGATATATATACGGAAGCCCTGAACCGCAAAGTAAAAAAAAAAAAAAAAAATATATATATATATATATATATATATATATATATATATATATATATATATATATATATATATATATATATATATGTAAAAACAAAATCTAGAATTTCGAGATTAAAGTAGAAATGTTTTCAAACTGCGAGCGCCTAAAGCGAGGCTCAAAATGAATGATTATAGGCCTAAACTGCTGTGATTGTCTACATTAATAGGCTACATGTCCTGAGAGCAGGGGGGCGGGGGGATCATCCTGCTATATTGAATAAAAAGCAGAACATTTTGACTGAAACATGAAGACAGTAAACACACAATGTGATCATATATGGTTTATGTGTATTTTTCAAGCCATCTTGGGGTATTTCCATATTTATATGAATAATGCAGTTATTGCCATAGCATCTCGTTGAAGAAAGATCTGCATCTGCTCCATAGCAATTCGTTTTCAGTCCCACTATCGAAACGGATCCTTCTAGGACAACCATCTCTATTCTTTACTGTCTCAATAAAATATGTTGCATGACTTTCGGGTCATTATTGGTGAAATACACTTTCAACCACATCACATTTCGTGAGAATCCGAGCAGAGACCGTACGTTTAATCTTATCATGCGAGTCACGTGCCACATAAAGTTTGGACCAGTTCTTCACCAGCGCAGTTCTTTAGCTAGGCCTATTAAAAATATATAACGACTTTATTCTCGAAACGTTTCGACTTTAATCTTGAAACGTTTCGACTTCATTCTCGAAACATTTCGACTATAATCTCGAAACATTTCGACTTTAATCTCGAAACATTTCGACTTTAATCTCGAAACATTTCGACTTTAATCTCGAAACAAACCATGTCACAAAGCTTGAATCATTTCAAATTGGTTTCTTGAACATGACAATGAGTTCACTGAACTAAAATGGCCCCCACAGTCACCAGATCTCAACCCAATAGAGCATCTTTGGGATGTGGTGGAACGGGACCTTCGTGTCCTGGATGTGCATCCCACAAATCTCCATCAACTGCAAGATGCTATCCTATCAATATGGGCCAACATTTCTAAAGAATGCTTTCAGCACATTGTTGAATCAATGCCATGTAGAATTAAGGCAGTTCTGAAGGCGAAAGAGGGTCAAACACAGTATTAGTGTGTGTTCCTAATAATCCTTTAAGTGAGTGTATAAAGTTCTAAATATAGAATAATAGCAGAGTGCACAATACAACTTTAACAATAATGGCACAGAGAAATTATATAGTTGGAATCACTTTAAGAGATTTTTTTTTCACCAGCTGATGAACAATAAAACATCATGCCAATCAGAATCAATCCCGCTTTAAAGAGCAAACCTTTTGAAGGAGAGCTATATATACATATATATTAAACAAATTCACATTATCTTTTATGGAGTGGAAAGGCTGTGTCCATCATTACTAAGATAAACATCCTGTTCTTATAGGAGGCTCTTGGTTTGACTTACAGATGATAAATAGAGCAAAAGAAAACCACAAGCTGAAGAGCATCTCATGTTGATCTTTAACTGACCACAGTCTCAAACAACCCTGCAACACAAAGCAGCTTTACTGTTACATACGTGTTAAAAAGGCCTCTTTAACCTACATCATTCTTGTAAACATTTAAACTGATGACGGTGATCCTATACATAACATTTCACATTCAGTAATTCTATAACATTTGCTGACAATTATGCTACGCTGAATTCAGAAAAGCCAACTAGCATTACTCTCACTGCCATATAAAGATACAATATGATACTTTAAATTTAGCCAGAGAGAAGATGATAATCAAAATACAGCAAAACTTGCAGTGAACCTGGAATCGTTGCCTGTTTAAAGTGATATTGGTGTACATTTACCAATTTAAACAATACAAATGTCTGTCAATCTCTGTTATTGATTTAGTTTGACCTGTTAATGAAATAATTTTTTTTTAAATCACACATGAATAATTTGTTGATCATAAAAGTTATTCAGTATTTTCCTCAATTCATCTTTTTCAGTAAATGTTTAAGGTGAATGAACAATGCACTCTCAGTCTTTATTGTCCATCTTGTGTGTCTGTTCAGTCTCGTGTCTCTCTGTGGGTTTCCTGAGTAAGTGTATCATTAAACTGGGACCCTGAACCTTCACCAGTTTACTGTGGCTTTGAGCTGGACAAAAAAAAAATAGCTTGCACACAAGCACGCACACACACACGCACGCACACACACACACACACAGCGTTCATGAGAAACGTGAGACATCATCATGAGACAAAACATTTAAACGTGGATTTAAAATGTAATTTTCAGGTCTTTGAATATATGAAAAAAGAAAACATTTTGAAAATAAAATGATTACTTAAAAAAATTAAGAATAATCTAGATCTTTGGTCGAGGAACTTGACTGGCCTGCACAGAGTCCTGACCTCATCCCGATAGAACACCTTTGGGATGAATTAGAGCGGAGACTGCGAGCCAGGCCTGTCACGTCACAGATATGGGAAAATAGTGCGAGGACTCAAGATGCAGATAAGGTGATATTTATTTACACAAAATAAAACAAACACAAAACAAAACCCACAAGGGAAATCATCAATGAGGAGCTGACAACACCTGATGCCATTTTATCTTTGCTTGCTCAGTCACAACTATTGTGTTTCACAGACACAGTTACAGCAGCCAAAGAAAAGCTAACACAACTACAGGGACCAAGAGGCCAACTAAAGCAAACGCTTCCCACCACAATGGTGACTTCAAATGAACCATAAATCATCAACATCTAAACCTCTGTTAACTCTCAGTAAGAGCTTCTGTAGACGTCTGACAGAAATAGTCAAAGTGTCTCTTATATCTGTGATTAAGGGCAGCACCAGTGTATGAGTGGGAAACACTGGTTCCTCACAGCAAGAAGATCCTGGATTGAGTCCTGAGCCAGAGAGTCTTTCCTTCAGGTCTGGTTTCTCTCACGATCCAAAGATGTGTGAATTACAGATGCTAAGTTGCCTAAAGTGTCTAAAGGTGTGAGCTAAGTTTCTTTTATTTTCAAGATTTTTGAAAAACACACACTGTCTGTGAGTTGATTTGCAATTACAAAAGGAATATATGTCCACAACGAGCACATTTGAACTGTTTCACCTTGAGGTTCCATGAACGTCTATATCAGACGTGCAGATCATGTCCAAAACAGACGTCATAAAAACTTTCATTCTGGCTCCTCAGTGGACGTCTTTTCAACATTCGCCTCTAGGGTCAAAGACGTCTTTTGGACATAACTTTGCTTAGTGGGAACTAATCAAGGGGGAACAGGTGGATGAAATCAAAGTGTAATCAGATAACAATAGGGAGGGATCAGATAATGACACTAGCACATGGCCCAAACTAACAAAACACCACATGTGCTCCACAAGACAGGACAGACATGTGACAAGGCCTTCTCGCCCAACATCAGTGCCTGACCTTACAAATGCGCTTCTAGAAGAATGGGCAAAAATTCCCATAAAAACACTCCTAAACCTTATGGAAAGCCTTCCCAGAAGAGGCTGACTCCATATTAAACCCTACGGATTAAGAATGGGATGTCATTAAAGTTCAGGTGCATGCAAATGCAGGAGTCCCAAAACTTTTGGCAATATATATATATACACACGAAACAAAACAAGTAACATCTCAGAATATATAGTATTGGAAAAACAGTAGGCAAAAAGACCCCGGATACTACTTCTGGTGAGATTCTGAAGTGTGCATAAGATGAACACTTTACTATCCTATGAGGCCATGGGACAGGATTTATGAATGGAGGTGAAGCAATGGTAGTTTACATGATAATGACAACATGGCAGCTGTAGTAGCTACGTCTGTATTGCATTCATACTATATAGACAAACTTTTTTTAATGGTCACAAAGTAAGTTCAAATTCAAATGTAGTACCTACTCAGACAGAATGTAATTTCGAACTCACAGAGTGTGTCAGATAAGAGAGACATCCAACATGAGCAGAGCGGTGGATCACCAGAACTGAAATGCAGATGAAATTCAAACAAAATAGTCTTTAATCCAAAAGTCAAAACTTAAGGATAAGGAACTAACAGGTGAATCATTCAGCAGTCTCAATCAGCTCCTTAGCTTTCTAGGTCGAGAAATCAGTATATTATGTACATGAAAGTGGCCCACTCCCTGATCAGTGCCCTAACTACTGAACTAGGGATCTGAGATGCACCCTAGGACACTGGGCCAAATGACAGCCAAACAGGGAAAACAGAACCAAACCACACAGAACAGAACACACTGTAACCCTGACAACATTATACTGGGATTTTTTTATTTAATGATGCATTTAACAAAAACAATACACATTTTACATTTACCTCAGAAAGTTGAAATATTTTTACCTCAGATTGGAGCTCCGTGCTTATAAGTACAAACTTTTATAAATATAAGAAAATCTGAATTTACAATCAATTTACATACCATAAATATGATAACTCAGTATAGACAGTATGCGTTTCAATGGTGCTGACCCTGTTTACTGTGAATCGGTTTGTATATTTAAGTTTGCATCAGTTTATTTGCTGTTGTGAGATGATTGCAGCGTATTCACAGTTATCCTGATTATTCCTGATACTATCACTGTCAGGACAGTCCGATTTCTTGTGGAAATTCACCACTGCGTAATTCAGATCCTCAGCAGATGTGATGCAGCACTGAGAGTCACCAGTGGCTTTCTCAACCGTAGCAAAAGAATCAGAGGGGTTTGTGGGTAACTGTTTGTGGGCGTCTCTAATCTCTATGCAATCACAACTAGTGTGAGAAACCTGGGGAGAGACAGAGCATGCATGTATTTAATAATAATTTGGGTTTCACTTTATGTTGATGGTCCCTTTAACACATTGACTAAGTAATGTTGCACCTACATGTCTACTAACTCTTATTATTCTGCGAAACGCGAATTGAGTGCCTGGAGCGAGTGATTTCCATGTTAAGTCAGTGTAAAGACGCGCGTCAGGAGGTCCTGCGGCACAATAGATGCGTTTAGCGCACCTGCTTGCTGCTGTCACGTGGTGAAGTGTCATGATAAACGGGGGTGTCCAGGAGGGTGATCCTCGCTCCGATGTGAGACAATAGATCAACAAACGAGGGACAGGCAGAAGTATCGCTGAAAAAGCGGCAGTCATCCAGGCACAGCTCTTGGAGCAGGTGCTGAAACTCGCCAAACTGGGTACGGCTCCGGAGGGTCCGGTGGACTCAAGTACAGCAACGATGACCCCTACACTGCTGTTCTGCTCTCCAGAGCAAATACAGAGCGATATAAATGCTCAATCAACATCAGCCATCATGCAAACAGACCACCGATTACCACTATTTTGCTAGTCTATTTTGCTTCAAACGTTCACTTTGTACACGCGAGTGGATTCAAAATGTTCAAGCGCCCAACTAGACATGATAGAAGTGAATTTTACGCTCAATTCGCGTTTGGTGTGAACTCAGCATTAGAGTGTTAGTAGAGTATTTGTGGACTTAGGGTTAAAATAAGATCAAATGTTGTGACAAAGTTACTTATAGTCAAAATAAAGAGTTAGCAGATAAGCAGACAGTCTATTAATACTCTAATGAGAGTTAGTGGAAATGTAGTTGTAAAGTTACTCATCATAATCAACAGAATGTGTTAAAGCTACACTGTGTAACTTTTTTAGTTTATTCTTAGCTAAAAACACTTAGTTCTTTCAAAAATATATGTGCTCATTAATGTATATTTACTTCTTTCAAGTAATAAAGTATTCTCGTAAGTTTATAATATGCCATTGAAAATACATACGGGTGAGGGGTTCGAATGCGCGTCGCCATGTTGCCCCTCCATCTTGAAAGTACAGTAGCCAAAGAGGGACATACCCGTAAATTCAAGCTTCACCTTTGGTGTTTTAACACTCGATGGCACCGTGTCGAATGTGATGAGGGGGATTGATTGAGACTGATATATGAAAACCTGAAAGCCTTTTTGAAAGTCTGTTGCTGATGGAGGATCACTCTTATTCTCGAGGATATGTATCAGAGTTGCCAAGGAAGCACAGTGTAGCTTTGAAGGAACACTCATGGACGAGGTCGAACTGGGAGTCATATTAATCTTGGACTAAATCAGCCACCGTAGGAGTTAAAACGAAATCGGAATTGAGAGGAACAGAAACTAATATTCACTGGATGGTCATATACCTTTTCACCGCTAGATGGGGGAAAATATCACACAGTGTAGCTTTTGGGGTCTGTCCCCCCGGGACAGGATAGGGAAAAAAATTAGCAATTTTTTTTATCACTAAACTTCTGTCATAAAAAGTTATAGTTTTGTATATACATAATGTAACTCCTGAATGAAAAATAAAATGTGTTAAAAAAAAAAAAGTTTTGAATAAATTTGATTGGTTTGTCGATAGTGAGAACAAATGCAGGTGATAAGCATTTTTATTAAGCGAGTAATTGAGTCGTTCATTTAAACGATTACGTTCAAAGCGGCGATTCATCAAGAATGAGACAGATGTTTGTGAATGGGTCATTGAATCTTTGACTCAACCGATTCGTTTAAAACACTGAATCATTCAAAACACGATTGAGTGTTGCTCTGAGATGCGCTACTATGCTCATCAGGTAATGTAATTCATTCTCATTATTGATCAAAACAAACATCTTTTCCTCATCAAAGTAATTCTACTAACCAATTCATTGTGTGCTGGTGTTGCGTGAGATCTTTTGGAGGAGGATTCCGCATCTGTCAAAGACAAGAAAATTAATGGTTTGTTAAATCTCTTCACATATTCATATGTCTCTGCTCATCTTTAGTTGTAGCCAGCAGGAGGCAGCAAAGGTTGTTTTATGAAAAAGGGGAAATAGAAATGTCTATAGAAATGTAAATCTTGCAGTTTGTTTAAAAAGTCATTTTAAAGAAGGTACAACTGGAAGAAGGAGTTTTACTGTGAGACTGACGCCTCCTGCAGAGAATCACGGTCAGTAACACGAGTCCAGTGACGGTCAGAAGCAGAACCACAGACACACTGACCGTCAGAGAAGAGCCTGAAAACACCAGAGACTCACAATCTCAACCACTGACACAAATGAGTGTGTTTGTGTCTCAGAGCGTGTTTGTACCTGATACAGGAGACACAGATGTGAGCGCTGGAGGTTTAACTGATGAAGATGATGATGGTGATGTTCTGTCATTGTTCGTCTCTAAAACACAGTGAAACCAGAGCCAATCAGCTGGAGTGAGACATGCAGGCATTTTCTCACTCACAGACACTTCACTTCCCTTTTCTCAAAGACGCTGATGTTTTACACACATTACTGGAACGTCAGATGTTTCACACACAAAACCACAAGCTGTCGACTTTTGAGCATCTTGAAACTCTCAGGAGGATTTAAAGTGTGAATAAAGACGTAACAAATGCCGGAAATAAATGTCATGATTATGCAATAGTACTGTGATTGTGTCAATTTAAATATTATAATAAGCTTACATCATCTTCCTTGATTTGCACATACTGTTAGAATAAACTGTTGTCCTGACTATTACTGGAACAACTATGAACACATGCTTTCTGTTTGATTAATAAATCTCACTGTACGGTCCAGAAGAGAATAAAGTTGAGGTGATGATGAACGTGCAAGCAGTTTTTATTTACACGCCAAACATACAACGGGCTATATGTACACAGACACAATGAATCAAAATTGAAACCATTGTAGGAGGAATACAAATCCATGGAAACCAAGGGAAACGGAACATAAGCACAGGAAATGAAATCAGGAGCAAGTGGAATAAAATACAAACTAAGAGTCCATGGAGGATTTTAGCATATGTTCAAAAACTCTGAGTTCAAGTGACATTACATTGATCTCATGTTTGCTCTGCACTCTTAAAAATAAAGGTTATTTATTGATTCCACAAGGAACCTTCAACATCCATGGAATCTTTCCATTGAGATCGTCATGGGTTTGAGGCTCTCAGTTACTCACCTGTTATAACGTTTAGCTTCACTTCAGTGTGGAGATATTTTCCTCTAGTTCGATCAACTCCACACTGGTACGTCCCAGAATCCTCTTCACTCAGATCTCTGATGGTCACAGTGAAGACCGCTGAACTTGTCGTCATACAGAGAGAATCTGTCCTTCTGAAACCATTTGTCTTTAATATCAGTCTTGATGAGGTCAGAGCACCATCCAGCCTTTGGCTTAACTGGCCTCTTTCCTTTACAAAAATATGTTGCTTTATTTTCTTTATTATATTTGCATGTGATGTTGACATCAGACCCAGAGTATCCTGTTATACCCTTGGAGCTTACAACACCTACAACAAAACAGAATCTTAATATATCATCTATTGGATTGAGAGATGGACTTTTACATTTAATTTAGGCTACTTCTTCTTAAAATCAATTCAGCAACCTGAAAATCTCTACATCAAATCAGATCCTTACCAGGAATCATCATCAGAGTGAAAGTCCAGATGATCTTCATTCTTCTCTCTTATTAAATGATCTTCTCTGTTGTCAGTAGATTCAGTTCTTCTGAAGCTCTCGATGTGTGTTCAGATGAGCTTTGAGTGTTTCTTTCCTGGTTACATGTTTAACATGAAGTGCTGAATGTGACAGAGATGCCCACTTCCTCTGAGAGAGAGATTAATAAAGAGGAAGTGAACTTCACACAGGTCTAATTTGACAGTGACATCTGATGGACACACATACAAACATCACCAGTTCCCATTTGGTGTGGACAAGAGCCTGGAGACAAGCAGGGACCCAGGGCGAAGCCTGCATAGCAGGAAACCGGAGACCACCAAGTCAGAGCTGACAAAGCAGGAGTCCACAATGGGGGAGGCTGATGGGGCAGGAGACCACCAAGACAGAACTGAAGACCACATTGGAGCCTATAAAGAGAGCCCAGAGAGTTTAAAGACAATCTCTGTGGCTGTAACAGAGCTGATGGGGGGCACAGAGAGTTCAGGAATGATTTTAGTGGCTTTGACAGGGGGTACAGCGAGTCCAACGGTGGCCTCCATGGCCCTAACAGGGCAGGATTCCAAAATGTCCTCCAACCAGTACGCCTATATAGGTCGTTTGTCACTTCCTTGAAATACGACCCATAGGAGCGTTCAGTAAAATCGCGCCCCTATCGACGATATTTTAATTCATGAAATCGACATAGAGCGTTCCCTAAAGTTGTTCTCCTATTGACAACAGGACTCTTTCATTTTAAAGCATTTTTCCATTTTATCTGCATAATATTTCAGGTTTTGCATAGCTCAGTTGGTAAAGCATTGCAATATAATACAACAACATGTGCTCATGCAATCGTGAGTTCGAGCCCAGGGAACATGTGCTCATAAAGTGTGAATGCACTATAAATCACTGGGTAGGTTTAGGGATGGGGTGGGTGTAGTTATAAATAAATAAAAATATTTTTGCTAAATGGAAATATGACAAATGGTGGTAAAAAGTCCACACATTGCATTAAAATGAACACGCATTTTGATTGGTAATGACAGTCATACGTCAATTCATGACGTCAGACGTAAAGCGTCACTGTCATTATTTTTATGCCAGCTAGAGGGCGCATGACTTTAAAACGTTAATATAGGTCGTAAAAAGATGCTTGAAAAACGACTTATAGAGTCGTTTTTTTGGAGGACAGGTTGCAGGATTCAGTTCAAAGATGGCCTCTTTGACTGTGATGGCAGGCAGAAGGTTCAGGAGCGGATGCTGCCACCTCATGAGGAGCAGAGAAGAGTGTGCAGCCCAAACACACATGGCCGTTTTAATTACAGGTAGCACAGCCGACAGTGTGAAGACTTCTGAGACCACCAGACTAGGAAGCACTGAGACCTAGGGTGGGACGACAAATCGATGCATTGGACCCCCCATTTTGCGAGCCTCTTCCTCCTTGCTGTTGGCTAGAAATCAAATATACTTTACTCCTTATACTTCATTTTTAGCTGCTGCCACATCCTTTTAATGTATTAATTTATTTTTATTTATTTTTTGCCTGTGGGACCATAACAATAAATATGAGTTAAATAACTTTCTGTTCAGCCCGTTTTCACCTCTGATATTAAAACAGTGATTAAGAATTAAACTTACACATTGTCCCGGAAGTATGCAGGTGTCTTTTTGTCGGGTGCTGTTGCCATGGTGAATCATAATTTCGTCACTCCATTGATCATTGCTTTTCACAGTCATGATGTACAGTACAAGCTTAACTCAGAGTCAGTCTACTCAGAGTTGATTAAACTACCTCAATTCATCTGTTCTGAAAAATGTTTCCCATCTCAGGGTAAGTCAACTCAGAGTTCAAGTTTTAACTCAGAGCTGGTTGATTCCTTCTTATTAAGACCGGCCCCAGGTAATGTTAGTTTGTTATTGATGATAACAACATAATCATCACTGAGATTCAGTATGAAGTTTTTGAGAGGTTTTATTCATTTTATATAATTTTATTTTATATATCACATTTATATAGTCATATTTAATTATTATAGCCCTGTGATTACATGGTATGAGATCCAACAGTGTCATTATCATTTATTAAGAGTTTTAAATGAGTTGAATGAATTTAAACTACTGTGTCATTTAGACACAAAGAGAAATCAAGAATCAGCATATGAATCTCAACAATGCTGCAGTGTATGCTGGGAACCTAGTCTTTGTACACACAATGGGTCTCATTCACGAAGCATCCATACAAACGATTTGAAGAACAAATCACAATTCATATGGGAACCACCAGCAATTAAGTGATGATTGAACATTAATGATGAACACCTGATGATAACAAGCATAATTACTGAAGGAAAGAGAAACACAAGAACTACAACTGACTTCAGCCACAGCCTTAGATGAAATCAACTGAAGATAAAAGAAGACATTAAATCTCTGAAGATCTCAGCAGAGGAGGATTAAACAACTCCACAAACAGCATTACCAGCTTCACACATTACTAACCAGACTAACTTTATTTCTGTCACACGTCTACAGACGCTCTTATTGAGAATTAACAGAGGTTTAGACGTTTTATTGATTGGTCACCATTATGGTGATCAGTATTTTGCTGTAGTTGGGCTCTTGACCCTTGACTTTTTATCTTCAATGGCTATCAGGTGTTGTAAAATCACTGTGCCACCCAGCGGAGTTTACAATGTTTGATACTAAGGGCTCATACAGGGTTTCATTTTTTTCCAACCACCTTTTTTTTAAACATATTTTAAGAGCGGGTAAGACCATTTGTAACTTAAATGTTATTATATTATTATTTTAGCTGTACAAAACCAGTCAGTTATGCTGCTTGATACTACAAACTGGTCATTTTTGTCATATTTGTATTATCGGAATCACAAACACTGGTTTGTAGCAAAAATAGATTAACTGTTCACTGCATTTTATAATGCTTCCAGTTATTTATAGCGGCAAATGAATGGATGTCTCCAACATTCACAGAAAACAGCTTATTTCCGTGTTGCCGAATAAGGTGGAGGTTAAGACAAGTGGCAAGTGAGACTGTCGCCTCTGGCTTGGGTTGCTCAGTTGGGGAAAAACAATTTTCAAATAAATCTAATTATTAAACCAAATTAACCATATAGACCAAATTACTAATCTATTTACAGATCTAAAGCCCACATTGTCACTGTATGATAATCGAAATATATTCTGTTGCATTATTTTTCTGTTGAACACTGAAGCTGCTTTGAAAAATCTGCATTGTTAAAAGTGCTATAAAAATAAAGTTGACTTGACTTGACTTTACTTAAGTAAATCGATCAGCATTATTTCAAACTTCCACTAGAGGGCGACAGTACAATGTACACGTAAGGGGCCTCAGCAAACATACACGGCAGATTCAAAATTAAAACAATTCAAAATAAAGGTTTAAATAATGTATCAACAAAATGCTAAATTATCAGGTGAAATATACAATATACGATAAACAAGAGAAATCATATAAATCATACAGAGCTCAGATCATCAGAGGCTCATCGGCTGAAGTCTGAGTCTGATTGGTGCTTCTGTCTCTTTAACAGGCCGTTGTGGATTCAGCACCACAGACAGCAGCTGTCAATCAAACTTCAGCATCACTGATGACAGTTTAACAACACAAACTGGACAAACACTCGAGTTCATCTGCTTCCTTTTCTTCATCTCTGACTTTGGGCATAAAAACATTTGCATGAACTATTGACTATTTTTATTTTAAACTCACAGGAAGCGTGTAAATCAGCGCTATCATCAAAGCAGAACAAAATAATAAAAAAACTATAACCTACACTATCAGCAACCATACAATCCTAACTAAAGCTCACTGCAATACAACCAAGAAATCAGACATTCATCAGATTGACCACTAGATGGAGGCAGAGGTTTCAATCAGACGCGTGTGGCGGTGTGTCAAACTGACCACATATAAAAAAAACATGCAAAACCTGACAAACACCCTCCAGGGGGGAGCTTTACATCAGCCTGTGCTGCTTCCCACTAAGCAAAGTTATGTCCAAAAGACGTCTTTTCAACGCGTCTTTGACCCTAGAGGTGAGCGTTGAAAAGACGCCCACTGAGGAGCCAGAATAAACGTTTTTATGACGTCTGTTTTGGACATGATCTGCACGTCCGATATAGACGTTCATGGAACCTCAAGGTTAAACAGTTCAAATGTGCTCATTGTGGACATATATTCCTTTTATAATTGCAAATCAACTCACAGACAGTGTGTGTTTGTCCAAAATCTTGAAAATAAAAGAAACTTAGCTCACACCTTTAGACACTTTAGGCAACTTAGCATCTGTAATTCACACATCTTTGGATCGTGAGAGAAACCAGACCTGAAGGAAAGACTCTCTGGCTCAGGACTCAATCCAGGATCTTCTTGCTGTGAGGAGCCAGTGTTTCCCACTCATACACTGGTGCTGCCCTTAATCACAGATATAAGAGACACTTTGACTATTTCTGTCAGACGTCTACAGAAGCTCTTACTGAGAGTTAACAGAGGTTTAGATGTTGATGATTTATGGTTCATTTGAAGTCACCATTGTGGTGGGAAGCGTTTGCTTTAGTTGGGCTCTTGGTCCCTGTGGTTGTTAGCTTTTCTTTGGCTGCTGTAACTGTGTCTGTGAAACACAATAGTTGTGGCTGAGCAAGCAAAGATAAAGTGACATCAGGTGTTGTCAGCTCCTTGTTGAGGATCTAAGTCATCACAAAGTGAGTATCATAATTTTGAGATTATCTTTTTAACACACTTGGTCCTCTGGGAGATTTTGCATATGTGGGTTGGGTGCTGGTGAGTAACAAATTGGGATGCACCATTTTCCCGCTGAGGACGACATCACCAGCCCCACTCTGGACCCAGAGCCCAGCCAGCCACTGCCCACACACTTCGGAGCTAACAGCAGAGCCCATCGCAGACAGAGAGCCTGAGCCTGACGCAATGCACAAGCTAAATAAGAGCACCACAACCATCAACCATCGCCCCGGAGCCTGAGCACCACAGAGAGTCTGATTAGGTGTGTGAGGGCCTGGAATGGAGCCCTGGCCCTGCCATGTTAGGCTGCATTAACTAGGTCAGCTGGAACTGGGAACACTTCCCATAACACCTGAATGACTCGTTACATCATAAGAAGAATGGCATCTACACTAATATTAGTCTCTCTGGGTATCCCGAGGTTTACTGTAATCAGCCGGATCAAGGCCGTATCCAGATCAGATGGTGGACCTGCGTCCAGACACGACCACAATGCAGCCCCTGTGAAGGCCTCTGTACAGATGAAAATGTTACCGAAATGACCAGGAATTACTAAAAACGCGTTTGCCTATAGACTGAACACGTAGTGCTTTTGTGCATGCCGTCACCATTCTCACAGATTCACATTTATTTGAAGTTCACAAGAAGATGATAATGCTATAATTTCAAATCGAATTCAAAACCGGTTTTAGGCTTTGTGTTTTTTAGCTGCCGGGCACAGTTGTCATGTGGATGAGCTGCCGGAACCACATTTTCTAAATGGTGTCTTGTAATGATTTACATTATTTCTTATGTGGCAGAAATGGGCCTCTACACTCACCTAAAGGATTATTAGGAACACCATACTAATACTGTGTTTGACCCCCTTTCGCCTTCAGAACGTCTCGGTTACGTATGGTAACCCTCGTTATCTGAAGGAGGGAACGGAGACGTACGTCGGACGTCACCGACGAATTGGGATCACTTCAGGGAGCCCCTATCAGCTTCGAGATATAGAGAACAGGCCAATGAATTTTGGCATGCGAGATTTGCATCTCGCGCTCCGCCTCGCACTGCGGGTACAAACAGGACACGAGAGCAGCGCACTATAGTTTTTCGCTGAGGAGCCGAACTAGTGACTCGGCCCGTAGTGATGGTACTGCAACTGTGGCGACGGGACGTACGTCTCTGTTCCCTCCTTCAGGGAACGAGGGTTACCATACGCACCCGAGACGTTCCCTTTCAGTCGGTCATGTTCGACGTAAGTCGGACGTCACCTACGAATTGGGATCCCTTTGGAAAACGCCACAGTTACTACCGCTTCCAGGGCCCAGCGAGAGCCCCACAGACCCCGTTTGTACGGGCGGGGAAATTCACGCAGGGAGAGTCATACTGCTGTTCCGCGCGACCCACTCAGCAGACTATTGGATAATGCTGGGAAAGTGTGCCCAGGGGGCATGCTGCGGAAGCCACACCATGTTATTTATCATGTGGAAATGCACATATGGACTGACTTGGCAGTACAACATATGGGAGTCCCAGGGGTAGCCCCAGCCTATGTGGGCGGGGGACAACACCGTGCTAAGCCGGCAGGAAGTCTGCCGAGGGAAAGACACGAGCTCGCCGTAGGGAGCTGTTCCGTGGAGAATACACATATGGGACCGCCGTAGGGGTCACAACATATGGAACCCAGCCTGACACCAGATTCACAATGCCTCAGTGTCAGACCTGGCGTCGGACGCTCCGCCACGTCCTACAACCGCTGGTAGAGGAGGACTCAACAGGGTTCGCCATGCTTGGGGAGCTACCTGGAGCATAAGAGCTTAACCCGAGTGGGCAGGGCACGTCTTGGGTTCCATACGCCAAAACGATGGCATCCACTATCCAGTGGGACATCCTCTGCTTGGACACAGCCTTTCCCTTCTGCTGGCCTCTGTAACAGACGAAGAGCTGATCTGAGGTCCTGAAGCTTTGTGTTCTGTCCACGTACATCTGCAAAGTGTGGACGGGGCAGAGAAAGCTAGGGTTGGGTCTGCCTCCTCCAAAGGCAGCGCTTGCAGGTTCACCACCTGATCCCGGAAGGTGGTGGTGGGAACCTTGGGCACATATCCAGGCCTGGGTCTCAGGATTACATGAGAGTTACAAGGCCCAAATTCCAGGCACGATTCGTCGACCGAAAATGCCTGCAGGTCACCTACCCTCTTAATGGTGGCAGAGTCTGTGCAAGAAGGCTCACTGGGGGAAACGCATACTTGCGTAGGCCTGGGGCCAGCTGTGTGCCAGCGCATCCGTGCCGATGGTCCACTCGGTCAGGGAATAAAACAACTGGCAGTGGGTCGTGTCCGCGGCGGCAAACAGGTCTACCTGTGCGGTCCCGAACTGCCTCCAAATCAGCTGGATCACCTGGGGATGGAGTCTCCATTCTCCGGGAAGCACTGGCTGTCGTGAGAGCTCGTCGGCCGCACAATTTGAGCAGGTCCGGAATGTGAATGGCACGAAGCGACCTCAGATGCTTCTGACTCCATAACAGGAGATGGCGGGCGAGTTGTGACATGCGACGGAGCGTGACCACCCTGTTTGTTGATGTACGCAACGGCCGCAGTGCTGTCCGTACGGACCAGAACGTGCCTGCCTCTGAGCGGCGTTTTGATGCCGCTGAGTGCAAGACGTACTGCTAACAACTCAAGGCAATTGAAATGCCATTGCAGTTGAGGCCCCGTCCACAGACCCGAAACTGCAAGCCCGTTGTACGTGGCACCCCAGCTGGTGGCCGAGGCATCCGTGGAGACAACAGCATGCCCATGAGAGAGCATAAACCACCCACAAACACAGTCACAACATGCTTGCGATGCGCTAGAGATGCTGAAAGCATTCTTTAGAAATGTTGGCCCATTTTGATAGGATAGCATCTTGCAGTTGATGGAGATTTGTGGGATGCACATCCAGGGCACGAAGCTGCTGTTCCACCACATCCCAAAGATGCTCAATTGGGTTGAGATCTGGTGACTGTGGGGGCCATTTTAGTACAGTGAACTCATTGTCATGTTCAAGAAACCAATTTGAAATGATTCGAGCTTTTTGACATGGTGCATTATCCTGCTGGAAGTAGCCATCAGAGGATGGGAACATGGTGGTCATAAAGGGATGGACATGGTCAGAAACAATGCTCAGGTAGGCCGTGGCATTTAAACCCCACACACACACACACACACACACACACACACACACACACCATTACAACACCACCGACAGCCTGCACAGTGGTAACAAGGCATGATGGATCCATGTTCTCATTCTGTTTACGCCAAATTCTGACTCTACCATCTGAATGTCTCAACAGAAATCGAGACTCAACAGACCAGGTGACATTTTGGTAAGCTCGAGCAAATTTGAGTGGTACCGGTGGGGTCTTCTGCTGTTGTAGCCCATCCGCCTCAAGGTTGTGCGTGTTGTGGCTTCACAAATGCTTTGCTGCATACCTTGGTTGTAACGAGTGGTTATTTCAGTCAAAGTTGCACTTCTATCAGCTTGAATCAGTCGACCCATTCTCCTCAGGACTGCCACATACTGGATTTTTCCCTTTTCACACCATTCTTTGTAAACCCTAGAAATGGTTGTGCGTGAAAATCCCTGTAACTGAGCAGATTGTGAAATACCCAGACCGGCTCGTCTAGCACCAACAACCATGCCACACTCAAAATTGCTTAAATCACATTTCTTTCCCATTCTGACATTCAGTTTGGAGTTCAGGAGATTGTCTTGACCAGGACCACACCCCTAAATGCATTGAAGCAACTGCCATGTGACTGGTTGATTAGATAATTGCATTATGAGAAATTGAACCTAATAATCCTTTAGGTAAGTGTATATATTTCGTATAAAGTCATAATTGAAGTGCTCAATTTTCTCACCGTGTGTGACGTGCAGCTGAAGTTCAGTGAAGCTATCAGTATAGTCAGACACAGTCACTCCACACCTGTATGTTCCTGCATCTGCAGCGTTCAGCTCTCTAAAAAACACCATCAAGACTCCTGCTCTGGTGTCGTCATATAAAGAAACATCTCCATTCTCCATCCATTCATCCTGAACTCCTGGATTCTTCCTCTCTGAACATCCATCTGACTCTTTACAGATGTATTTGGGCCTGGTTTTGTATTGAGGATGTTCACACTTGATCATCAGATGACCTCCTGAGTAGCCAGTCACTCTAGACACGCCCACTTTAGCTGTCAATCACAAATATCTGACTAAATCAATGTCTTCATTGAATATGAAATCTAATAACAAATAGCGAAGAAACCCTAATACTGTATTATTTGTTCTCACCCATGATGTGCAGATGAACAGTATTAATAATGGAGTAACTGTACGCGTGTCCGCTGATCCAAACTCCACATAAATAAACTCCTCCATCATCTGGTCTCACAGCTGTAATTGTAACTCTTATGAGGTTATCTTTGTTTTCGGAAAGGTTGAATCTTTTTTTCTTCTTCCACTTGCTGTATATGGTATCAATGGTGTTATTTCCTTCTTTGTTTATGAATTTCACTTCATCCTTATGGCGTGAATATTCACAGCTGAAGGCGGCGGTTTCTCCAGTATTCACCATCACTCTCTTTGAAACGTTACAATATGAATCTGTCCATCCCATAACAAAATATGAATATAAAAACTTTGAAATGATCAGTAATATTACTACACAAAGACCTTTAAAATGACTGACCTTCCTTCACATTTAAAGTAATATCAACGAACCACTGGCCATCAACCTCAATCTGGTAAGCTCCAGCATCTTGTGTGTTCAGTTCTCTAATGTATATCATGAGATTTCCATTTTCATTACAAAATAAAGTGAGTCTTCCTTCACTAATCCACTGATCATGTTTCCTATTATGTATTATGGTTGTACTCTGTAGCTTTTGCATGTATTTAGCATTGTCTTTATGCCAAGGCTTCCATGATCTAACAAGAAGGCTTGCTCCAGAATATCCAGTGACACTAAAGCATCTCACCGCACCTGTCAATCAGATTGATACTGTGATCAGAAACCTCATGAACAGAAAACAGCATCATTACTGCAGTGATGAAAGAGAAAAGCTCTGACCTGAGATCAGGGAGAAAGTCAAGAAGATGAGG
The DNA here is from genome assembly GCA_023029165.1 of Gobiocypris rarus. NCBI lineage: Eukaryota > Metazoa > Chordata > Actinopteri > Cypriniformes > Gobionidae > Gobiocypris > Gobiocypris rarus. Next base: position 52,056,934 of record CM040914.1, read on the forward strand.
AGGATCTTCATTGTGAGTTGAGTTCAGTCTTCTTTCTGCTGAATCTCTCTGTTCTTAATGGTTTTTATGGTGTGACATCATATAGACTTCCTCTGACTCAGTACTAAACTAAACACTGAGAAAGAGCGCCATCTGGCTGACGTTTTCATGTCTTGTTTTCAGCACGGCATGATTTTGCCAAGTAAGACATGGTCCTGGGTCAACATATGTTGTTGATCCTGGAGCAACATTCCTGTCTGAAAATGTATTCCTAACTATATCCCTACCCCTAAACCTAATCCTACCCATAACTTATCCCTAAAAAATCTGAGGAAAATAATAGGTGAATAACACTGATGTAGAAGCACCTAACCCTGGTAAGAAGAAACTTGACATAAACTGTAAACTTGTCCATCAAATCTGATTGGTTGGTTGGAATGTTGATCCAGGAACACATTGTATTTGGTGAGATCAGGTTCACCCTTGTTTTCATACATAACAAGACAATGTATTAATAGCATTGTATAGTAATCTTTTATTGACAAAAGATGATCTCTGGCAATGCTCTTTTGCTATACAGACCAGAAGCTTGTTAGCTCCTTCAGATTTTACCGGATATATGTAAATACTCTCATGTATGTCTAGTGAAGGCCAGTAGACACTTTAACACACTTTAAACTGTATGTGATGAATCTCTTGTAGATTCACTTGTATGATCTAATGGAAAATATCAAAGATATGAAAATGTAATCACTGTGAGCCTGTTTATTCTTACATACAGCCAGTAGAAACATTGGAACACCAATTAGGAGCAAAACCAAAACCTTAGAAATAAAAATCGCTACGGGTGTTAAGTTTAACACCTATAAGATTAAGATCTATACTGCAGCATTTTTATTAAAATAAACAAGACAATTCCATCAGACCAAACTCTGTGACCATCGAATTATGTGACTATAGTAAGTGCTGCTGTCACAGAAATCAATGGGCACAGACATTGGTGTAACAATGGCAAACACAAATGCAACAAGGCCAAGTCTTACAGTTAACAGAACAAACTCAGGAGTATAAATACAGAGGATAATGATAAACTAAACTTGAAACAGATGAGAAACATAACCAAGTAACCATGGAAACAAATGAGAACTTACTTAGAAACCATAGGGACTTTCGCAGCGGAGGAATGTTTTCAATGTTACAATAACTATTGGCAGAAGAATTCGCTTTTTTGTGTTCACACCACAGGAACTCATAAAGAATGATTTTAGTTATAGTAATACCTTTTAGGGGGACTAAATTAGCTATTTCAGAGTAGGATCTAACTCAGCACAATAGGAACTATCATGGATGTAAGTGTATGTTGATTGACCGAATGCATGCCATTCAAAACACTGATGTATGTAGCACTTTAAGTTATCGTAAGAGACTCTTAGCCCTCCTTTTCACTTTTTCAATCGTGTAACTTTTGCCGCTGCATTCCATCTACGTTACTATGAAACCCATGACACACAACAAAATCACAGCTCTGATCACAATGTCCTCCATCCTCCAGTTGTTGACAATGTTGAATATGGCAATAAAATAATTTGTGTCACTCCAGGGTTCATTCTGGTGGTGTGAATGCAACCAGGAAAATGGCCCTGAGCAAATTTTGTTCCTATAACTGTATTCCTATAACTACCTTGTTTGAAAGCCCCTCGTGCTCACCAAGGAAACAGGAACTAAAACACTGGATCGGTGGGCCAGGATTTGAGGACCGAGATGGAGCTGTAGGCATGGAAGACCGAGGTGGAGCCGGTGGGAGTGAGGACACAGGTGGAGCCAGAGGGCTGGACAGTCAGGGTGATGCCACTGGACCAGAGAGCCAAGGCTGAGCTGGAGGATTTGAGGACCGAGGTGGAGTTAGGGGCTTGGAACACTGTGGTGGAGCCGGTGGGAGTGATGATGCAGGCATAGTCAGAGGGATGGAGAAACCTGGTGGAGTAGATGGAATGGAGAGCTCAGGAGCAGCCACATACCTGGAAGCCTGTGGTGAAGCCAAGGTAATAACAGACCAAGGCAGAGTCTTAAAGACGAGGGGGCACAGTGAAACCGGACGGATGGAGGGAGCAGAGCCAGGAAGCTGGATGGAACAAGGAACTAGGATGAACAAGTGTAAGAGTCGGAGCCTGGGTACCAGACATGACCAGCAGAGGAGGTGGTGTTGCGTGACTAGACTGCACTGACAGAAGAGGAAAGTCCAGGAAACTGGTCGAAACCTGAGTGTATAAAAAGCCAGGTGTGATCGGCGGGATAGAGAGCCCAGAAAGGGAGTCCATTCCAGGGTATCCATATCAATAAGTGCTTGTTCCGGGATTGACATGGCAGCAGGCTCTAGCTCTGGGGCATACATGATCTATTAGTATTAGTAATACAATTACAAACACACAGACTTAATGTCAAAGACAAGGTGATAAAAAAAACATGCAGCTCATTTATATTCTGCTGTGGCTTTCCAAGCTTGATTGACAGCAGCGTATTGACTGTAATCCTGATTATTCCTGATACTATCACTGTCAGGACAGTCCGATTTCTTGTGGAAATTCACCACTGCATAATTCAGATCCTCAGCAGATGTGATGCAACATTGAGAGTCACCAGTGGCTTTCTCAACTGTAGCATAAACAGCATCAGAAGAATCAGAGGGGTTTGTGGGTAATTGAGCCGTGGCATAAACAGCATCAGAAGAATCAGAGGGGTTTGTGGGTAATTGTTTGTGAGGGTCTTTAATGTCTGCATAAACACAACCAGTGTGAGAAACCTGAGGAGAGACAGAGAAATGATTTACAGCTCTGAAGATCGTCAGGATGGAAGTCATCAGACATTAATATCATTATGAATAAAAATCAACATTTTATACAGTGACTGGACTCACCACTTCATGTTTTCCTGGTCCAGTCTGAGATGACGAATCACCGCCTGATAAAAACAAGAGTTCTAAATTAATGACATTATATCGCACTTCAGCTCTGATGTCTCGTGTAGATGTTTTCACACATCATCAAATATCTGTATTGTGTAGTTGTAGCCAATAGACAGATTCAAATTGGAAAGTAAATTGTTGTGTTTTAAACTTAGTATAAATGGAGTTTCTATATCTAAAGTAGTATAGAAGGAGTTTTACCTTGAGACTGATTCTTCTTATAGAGAAACAGTAATAATAGTCCAGCAATGATCAGAAGCAGAAAAACCAGAACCAGAACCAGAGGGATGATCAGAGAAGGCCCTAAAAACAAGAGCTATTAATAATCAGAGAATATGATAATCTGATCTAAATATCATGTTGCATGTTTATATTTCAGCACAAGGTTACCCGTTGGCCTGTTAGGAGACGCTGAAGTAATGTTAGATGTGGAGGATGATGATTGTGACGATGATAATGATGAGGATAAAGTGGTTTCTAGAACACCTGTATCTAAAACAACATTAACATAGAGAGATTTCTTTAATTCTTTCTTTCACCCCAGACTCAGACTTGACATCCTGTCTTTTAATGCATTCCCCTACACAGAATTCATGTTTGCTGATGCACAGCACAAGTGTTTTTCAGCAATTTATAAATAGACCCATATGTTTTCTCAATGTTTGAATAATATAAACCAGCACAAATGAAGGACCAAAATTACAGGGATTTCTTTTTAATGCAGACAAACCCTTAACTGTAGTACAAGTGTGGGTAATTGGACTAACGGAAATACTGAACATTGCACTTGTACTGTATGCAAATGACAACACTGAAGTTTAAAGACTGTAGCAATGCTGTGTCCAAATTGCCAGACCAATTTTGCAACAAAACACTGTAGTAAGAACAAATTACCACACAGACTTTCACACTTTGTTCAGATGTCCGGTTCCTGAGTTCACACACACTGCTGTCGCTCTTCCCAAGAAAATGGCATGAGGATACTTCAGTATCTCCATCAATGGTTGATCTACTACAAAACAATCTAGCAGGGTTTCCCCAAGATGTAGGAAATGAGAATATGAATGCACTGTAAAAAAGGATTTGAGGCTTTTGCTACCTCAACTAATTTTCATAAGTCAGTTCAACTAAAATGTTGAGTATACTTAAGATATTAAGTTTACCAGTGCCCAACTACTCCGTTTAATCAGAGTAGTTCAGGCAACAAAGATTTCTTAGTTGCATGAGCGGCCCCTGCATAAATACGTTGGGAAACCCCGCCGATCTCTCCTACGAGCCCTCCACGTGCCAGAAACTGCCATTTTGGATCAAGAGTTTCTGAGGTAAGAATTAACGAACTTCTAACTTTCTTATTTTTATGAAAATGCTTGTTAAATTGAGTGTAAACTAGATAAATATTACACAGGGTTGTTGGTGGCCGCAATAGATATATTTTTGTCTGCATGTCAGATTTTTGTCCGCATTTCATGTGAAAAACACTAAGTTATAGTGAAAAAAAATTAAACAAAAACATTTATCAAAGGGTTAGTTCACCAGAAAATTAACATTCTGTTATTAATTACTTACCCTCATGTCATTCCACACCAGTAAGACCTATAAAATAAAGATATTTTAGTTGAAATCTGAAGGCTCAGTGAGGCCTCCATTGACACAATGTAATTTGCAATCTCAAGACCCATAAAAGCCAAAGACGTTGTTACAAAGTCCATCTCACGACAGTGGGTCTACAATAACTTTCAAAACACTACATCATGAAGCTTTGAAGGATTCATAACAGATCGAAGCTCGTCGCTTCATAAAGTTATTGTAGAACCACTGTAGTGTCATGTACTTATGGGTCTTGTGTGTGTAATGTACATTGTGCCAATGGAGGGCTTCCTGAGCCATCGTATTTCAACTAAAATATCTTCATTTGTGTTCTAAAGATGAACGGAGGTCTTACAGGTGTCAGATGTCATGAGGGTAAGTAATTAATGACAGAATTTAAATTTTTGGGTGAACAGTTTCGGAAAATTTGCTATTAACTTACTCAGCTACAGGTCATCCAAAAAGTAGGTATTTTTTAACAGTGGTCCTTGGTGATACCAGCTACGGTCACTTCAGAGTGGGAAAGAAAACCCATACAGATAAAACAAAACTAATACCTGTGATGATGGTAGCCATTGTTTTTAATGATATGAATCACCAAGGACCTTGATTTCAAATAAAAATGTTTACTGTTTGTAAACCTGTATGACCTTAGCTCCTCCTCAGAACACAAATTAAGATATTTTGATACAATTGAAAAAAAAATCTTGTCACTTCATAACATTAAAGGATTAGTTGACTTTTAAATAAACTTTTGCTGATAATTTACTCAACCCATGTCATAATTTAATTACTAAATACTTCATTATGTTTTTAGACTACAGGTTCGAACAACAGGCTATAAAAGAAGTTGATGTTGGTCTTCTCATCTTCTCGACTGAGGAAGGCGGAAACAGCCAAGCACTACTGGCAAAGGAGATAGTCGACATTGCAGTTGTGCTGGAAGGGAGCATCGTCATACGTGATCTAGGAGATGTGTCAGATGCCTTTTCTACACTCCTTGGTCTTTTGTACTACCTTAATATAGACTATCCCAAGGTACACAATTGAGATGGTCCAGAAAGTTTTCATGGGCGGCAGTGGTACCTGTTCTGCAAAGATTCATTGTCTCTGCAACAAGCTGCTTCAAAGCAAAGTGTAGGGCAAGTTACAGCAAAAAAAGTTTAATGCAGATGTTCTAAAAATGTTAGTAGAATGACACTGTTTTGTTAATCTGCAATTTAACTACAGCACTCAAGGCAGTAAGCTGTTCTATATTTCTATTTCTATATTTCTAAAATCTTCTGAAATTTTATATTTCTATATTTACAATTCTTTTGTCTACTATAACTAGTTTGCATATTGCATATTTAAGGTAAATGTTCATGTACATGTTATGTGATGTCAATTTCCAGCTGCTTACTGTTATCAGAACATATCGAATTAACTACATCTCTTTTAAAGGGATAGTTTACCCAAAAATGAAAATGTGATGTTTATTTGCTTACCCTCAGGCCATCCAAGATGTAGGTGTGTTTGTTTCTTCAGTAGAACACACATTTTAACACCAACCGTTGCAGTATCCAGTTGTATAATGCATGTCACTGGGGCCTGTTTACATTATGACAGCTATGAGAGTAAACACATAGACATACGAATCCATATTAAACCCTGCAACTCGTGACGACACATGTCTTAAGACACAAAACCATCGGTTTCTGTAAGAAACCGAGCAGTATTTATGCTATTATTTTACCTCTGATGAGATGAATGTCTCCATTAGCGCCATTACTTTCAGCGAATAAGGTCAAAATATTGCGTTTTCATTGACATATACAGTTTCTTCATTCGACCGCTCTAAGCAGGCACTACTGAAGAATCTATATATATATATATATATATATATCTATATATATCTATATCTATCTATATCTATATCTATATCTATATATATATATATATATATATATATATATATATATATATATATATGATCACGGCAGTATCTTGACCTTGTTCGCTGCAATTAATGACAGTCTGGAAACCCGATGACATTCGTCTGGTCAGAGGTAAAATAATAACAAATACAATTTGGTTTCTCACAGAAACAGATCGTTCGTCTTAAGATATGTGTCTTAATATGGATTCGTATGTCTGTGTGTTTTTAACTCTCATAGCTCTTATACTCTACTGACACCATTGACATGCAATATACAACTGGAGTTGAAAATCTTCATTTGTGTTCTACTGAAAAACACACCTACGTATTGGATGGGCTGGGGGTAAGCTGAAAAAACAAATCACCACATTTTCATTTTTGTGTGATTATCCGTTTAAGGCTGTAAGCTGTTCGACTTAAAGAAAGATTTTTTTATTTCTATATTTACAGTTCTTTTGTTTACTGAAGCTCATTTGCATACTTTTTTAGGTAAATGTTTATGTAACATTATGAAATGGCAATTTTCAGCTGTTTAAAAAAAATTGCAATTTAACTACAGCACTTTAGGCTTTTATATTTCACAACAACAGAAATGTGAATATGAAATGTCATTGTGTAGCTATTTTGTCGATTTTGAAATGAAAATAAAAGTAATATTGCATTCTGCTATTATTCTGCAAAGTCTTCTATGTCAATGAATCATTTTTATGTAGTAGTATTAAAAAACAGAAACTTGAGTTGTGTGAGCAAATTACCCAGTTCAGTCTGTTGCATGAACTTAACATTCCAACTACAACTAACTATTCTTGAAAAAGTAACCTGGCTGCCTTAAAAAAACGAGTTGATTCAACAAAATGCATAGTTAAGCCAATTTTTACATTGTTGGCACAACTATTAATTATAAATTGACTCAACAAGATACTTAGTTTAAACAACTCATGATAGCAGAAAAGGTTTGTTGGTGTAACTAATTTTAAGTTACTTCAACTGGGATTTAAGTTTATTGAACTTTTAATGTCTTGTTGGAGTAACTGAAAAACATTTTCATTAAACTTTTAAATTAATGTTGCTCAGACTATTTTATCAGCTTCATCTTTGTTATCCCAATGATTAATTTTAAGTTTAAGGAACTCCAATATATGTGCAAACAACTTAAGTTCCTTAGCTAGCTTAACACAAAATGTCAAGGCAGCCAGGTTACAAATTATTTTAAGTTGAATGGACTTGTTCAATTTTACAGTGTGTACCAGATCAGGACAATAACATCTGAACCACTCAAGATGTTTCAAATGAACCGATTACATTCTACAAAAATGAAATGAAGAATTACAAGTACAAACACTGACTGGTGCATTTGCAGAACAGCATCAGAGATCTACCCAAAACACTTATCACTGCAGAGACGGAATTAATATGCAGCTCACTTTTGTAAGGACACTTCCTCTTTTTAACTGTGGCTTGTAACTTTGCATTAATTGACAGCATGCTACTTCTATACTAAAATAATCCTGTGTGAACCTACAAGAATAGAATAAGCCTGATTATTCACTCTCTTTGCACAGTCAAGCAACATGATGCATGATACCCAGTTACATTATGATTAATATCACATTATAAAAAATCCTCCGTACCTGTAACGGTGATCAGCACTCGTGTGATGAAGCTCTTGTGTCCTTGATCAGACTCAACTCCACACCAGTATTCTGAGTCTTGTTCAGTCACATGACTGATGCTTCCTGTCAGGAGTTGCTCTTCTCTGTCATCATACAGCCGGATCTTTCCCTCACTCCTCCATCTTCTGCTCTCCTTCACAGACGTCTCTTCAGCACAGAGATCAGCTCCAGATCTCCAGCAGAGAAACTTCACATCACTCCTGTGGGATTGTGGGTATTTGCAGCTGATGTTCACAGATTCTCCTGCAGCCGCTGATAGACTGATGCTCTTCACACAACAATCATCTGTTTGAGATCCAAAGAAAGTGCAGCGATGATACAATGAGCAGATCTATTCATGATTCTGTCAAATCATGCATTATTACTGAAAGCGGCTCACCCTTCTTAATGTCCAGATTAAACTCAGAGAAGAAACTGTAGTGTTCAGAAACTTTGACTGTAATCTTATATTCTCCAGAGTCGCTGTCATTCAGCTCTCTGATAAACACACGTACGAGACCTGCAGATCTGTCATCATGAACGCTGTGTTTCTGTTCGGCTGCTCTGTTAGTGTTTATGACAGGAAAACATTGACCTGATGCAGTTTTACACACATGTTTCTCACGGTTTGTGTGTTGCATCCCATATTTGTAGTTTATAATGACGATTCCTCCTGAATATCCCGTCACACTACTGATTCTTTGACCTGTTCAACACAAACTCAGATATCAGTGTGTAAAGAATGAAGTCAGTGATGGATCTTCATCTTCATTTAATGACAAACACGTCTATGAGTGAGACGTGTGAGCGGCAGTAATTACAGTCAGTGTTGAGTATCGTGATGTTGTGGAGATCGTCATGGGTTTGAGGCTCTCAGTTACTCACCTGTTATAACCTTCAGCTTCACTTCAGTGTAGAGATCTTTAATGATTCCTGATCTTTCAACTACACACTGGTACATCCCATAATCCTCATGCCTCAGATCTCTGATGGTCACAGTGAAGACCGCTGAACTTGTGTCGTCATACAGAGAGAATCTTCCAGAATTAACCCATCTATTTTTCTCATTAGTCTTGATTTGGTCTTTGCACTCTGGCCAGTGACCTCTACAAAAATACTTCATATTTGTCTTATATTCTTCATCATATCTGCATGTGATCGTGACTCCGCCTCCTAAATATCCCGTCACACTGAAGCTCGCGACACCTACAACAAACCAGCATCTTCATAAAAACACTAATATGGGAATGAATGGAGATGAACTTTTTCAATTGCTTTTAAACTTAAAAAAACAAAACAATTCAACAACATGAACTGAAGTGAAAGACTCTCCTCATCAAATCTGTGCTGTTGAAAGTGATTTACTCTTGAGTTCATGATCTTACCAGGAATCATCATCAGAGTGAAAGTCCAGATGATCTTCATTCTTCTCTCTTATTAAATGATCTTCTCTGTTGTCAGTAGATTCAGTTCTTCTGAAGCTCTCGATGTGTGTTCAGATGAGCTTTGAGTGTTTCTTTCCTGGTTACATGTTTAACATGAAGTGCTGAATGTGACAGAGACGCCCACTTCCTGTGTGTGAGAGAGAGAGAGAGAGAGAGAGAGAGAGAGAGAGAGAGAGAGAGAGAGAGAGAGAGAGAGAGAGAGAGAGAGAGAGAGAGAGAGAGAGAGAGAGAGAGAGAGAGAGAGAGAGAGAGAGAGAGAGAGAGAGAGAGAGAGAGGCATTAATAAAGAGGGAAGTGAATGTAAGACACTGGACACCTGATGGACACACACACAGTATCAGCTCACATGGTCACTTTAAATGCAAAGTTTCTGATTGATTGATTAATTATTGAATATTACCAGTGAAAATATCAATACCACTTTAAGATTTTAATAATCATGTATGTCTTTCAGTTTTAGTGACATTTTCCATTTAATTACTTATTATAATTATCATAAGTTAAATGTATCATTAAATATGATATAAATGAATCTGTTCATCCATCTGTTGAGTTTTAACTTCGTTTGAATTGTTCTTTTACTCCTTCAGTGAATCTGATCTTCACTGCGACCCATATGAAACAAATCAGACAAAACCTGCTGGAAACCACGAAAGAGTGACAGAAGTGAAGTGAAGCTGAAGTGAGAAAGCATTGAGGACTGAGAGTCAAGCGTCTGTTGATCAGTCTGATCTTCATTCTTCATATTCTGATGAAACATGTCATATAATTATACATGTGACACAAATAATCTCTTTATATAAAGAGCTTTTAACATTGAACAGCATTTAAATGTAGTTCAGGGCTGTAACCACAGATATTGAGTCTCTCGTGATGCTTCAGCTTTAACTGTGAAAGAGTGTGAAGACTAAACATTGAATATTTGACAACTGTTTAACGATAGAATTGGTAAACGTCCAACAATGACATCCAGTGATGCAAATTACTCTTTTTAATCTCAAATTACAATTTTGTCACAATTGTATGTTTTTAGGTATATTCATGTGTGTGTGATGTGATGAAACAATAAACAGATTATTAGGAATTAAAAGTAAATGTGTGCACATACAAAAATTGCAATCAATTATTTTACTGTTCTTATTTATTTTACTTTATTCCCTCTAACTCAATGTAAATAATTTTATTATTTAATTCCTAGCTAAAAAGGACAATTACCGTTTCACGAGTTTGTGTGCCCATATAATCTTAGTAAAAGTGGTAAACAGATTTGGCTTGCTGTCCGCTATAGAGGGGCTCGGAGAGGATATTCTACCCGAGCTCCGATTGCCCCCCTATAACAGGCAAAAAAAATTCAAAAAGGGGAGGAGCCGGGGAGGAGGAGGGATGCTGCAAGAACTAACAATGGGAAGAGGTAGGCTGCTGGTTTTATACCTTGGTATTAATTGGAAGATTAGATGGGCGTACTTCCTCCCGAAATTACGTTTATTAACTTCACTTCACGAGTTTGTGTGCCCATATAATCTTAGTAAAAGTGGTAAACAGATTTGGCTTGCTGTCTGCTATAGAGGGGCTCGGAGAGGGTATTCTACCCGATTGCCCCAAAAAAACATGAATGGAGAATCAGACAGCAGCAAGAATTCTGTAATTTAACGGATTACTTCAGGAATTGCATGATTGTTGCAATAGTCTATAAGACCCCCCAAAATTGGAGAACAGAAGGAATGGAACTGTACTGCACTGCAGCAGCAGCAGTATTGGGGTAGGCAGGTCACTGCTGTGGCGGTTTTAAACAGATGAGGTGCTGCGGTGGCAGCATGGTCTGAGTGGGGCACTGCAGCGGCAGATCAAGCGAAGTACTACAGTGGCAGCATCAGCGGAGCACTGCGGCAGTAGTATCGAACTGGTGGAGCACTGCAGCGGCAGAATCGGGTAGAGCAGTGCGGCAGCAGCATCAAACTGGAGGAGCACTGCAGCAGCATGATATTGGAACACTGCAGCAGCAGCATCAAATTGGCGGAGTACTGCAGCATCAATTTGGGGGAGCACTGCAGCATCAAATTGCAGAGCAATGTATCATCAAATTGCAGAGCACTGCAGCAGCAGAATGAAATTGAAGGAGCACTGCAGTGGCAGCATCAAATTAGCGGAGCACTGCAGCATCAAATTGTGGAGCACTGCAGTGACAGTATGAAATTGCGGAGCACTGCAGCATCAAATTGTGGAGCACTGCGGTGGCAGTATGAAATTGCGGAGCACAGCAGCGGCAGTCTCAAATTGGAGGAGCAATGCAGCAGCAGTCTCAAATTTGCAGGGCACTGCAGCGGCAGTATCAAACTGTCCGGCACTGCAGCGGCAGTCTCAAGTTGTCAGGGCACTGCACCGACATTCTAAAATTGGGTGAGGCACTGCAGCGGCAGTATCAAATGGTCCGACACTGCAGCGGCAGTCTCAAATTGTCAGGGCACTGCAGCGGCAGTCTCAAATTGGCGGGCACTGCAGCGGCAGTCTCAAATTGGCGGGCACTGCAGCGGCAGTATCAAATGGTCCGACACTGCAGCGGCAGTCTCAAATTGTCAGGGCACTGCAGCGGCAGTCTCAAATTGTCCGGCACTGCAGCGGCAGTCTCAATTGGCGGGCACTGCAGCGGCAGTCTCAAATTGTCCGGCACTGCAGCGGCAGTCTCAATTGGCGGGCACTGCAGCGGCAGTCTCAAATTCGTCCAGACTGCGGCAGTCTCAAATTGGCGGCACTGCAGCGGCAGTCTCAAATTGGCAGGGCACTGCAGCGGCAGTCTCAAATTGGCGGGGCACTGCAGCGGCAGTCTCAAATTGGCGGGCCTGCAGCGCAGTCTCAAATTGGCGGGGCACTGCAGCAGCAGTCTCAAATTGGCAGGGCACTGCAGCGCAGTCTCAAATTGGCGGGCACTGCAGCGGCAGTCTCAAATTGGCGGGCACTGCAGCGGCAGTCTCAAATTGTCGGCACTGCAGCGGCAGTCTCAAATTGGCGGGGCACTGCAGCGGCAGTCTCAAATTGGCGGGGCACTGCAGCGACAGTCTCAAATTGGCGCACTGCAGCGGCAGTCTCAAATTGGCGGGGCACTGCAGTGACAGTCTCAAATTGGCAGGGCACTGCAGCGGCAGTCTCAAATTGGCAGGGCACTGCAGCGGCAGTCTCAAATTGGCGGCACTGCAGCGGCAGTCTCAAATTGGCGGGCACTGCAGCGGCAGTCTCAAATTGTCCGGCACTGCAGCGCAGTCTCAAATTGGCGGGGGCACTGCAGCGGCAGTCTCAAATTGGCGGGCACTGCAGCGGCAGTCTCAAATTGGCGGGCACTGCAGCGGCAGTCTCAAATTGGCGGGCACTGCAGCGGCAGTTTCAAATTGTCCGGCACTGCAGCAGTCTCAAATTGGCGGGCACTGCAGCGGCAGTCTCAAATTGTCCGGCACTGCAGCGCAGTCTCAAATAGGCAGGGGACTGCAGCGGCAGTCTCAAATTGTCAGGCACTGCAGCGGCAGTCTCAAATTGGCGCACTGCAGCGGCAGTCTCAAATTGGCGGGCACTGCAGCGGCAGTCTCAATTGGCAGGGCACTGCAGTGGCAGTCTCAAATTGGCGGGGCACTGCAGCGGCAGTCTCAAATTGGCGGGGCACTGCAGCTGCAGTCTCAAATTGTCCGGCACTGCAGCGGCAGTCTCAAATTGGCGGCACTGCAGCGGCAGTCTCAAATTGGCGGGCACTGCAGCGGCAGTCTCAAATTGGCGGGCACTGCAGCGGCAGTCTCAAATTGGCGGGCACTGCAGCGGCAGTCTCAAATTGTCCGCACTGCAGCGGCAGTCTCAAATTGGCGGGCACTCCAGCGGCAGTCTCAAATTGTCCGGCACTGCAGCGCAGTCTCAAATTGGCAGGGGACTGCAGCGGCAGTCTCAAATTGTCAGGGCACTGCAGCGGCAGTCTCAAATTGGCGGGCACTGCAGCGGCAGTCTCAAATTGGCAGGGCACTGCAGCGGCAGTCTCAAATTGGCGGGCACTGCAGCGGCAGTCTCAAATTGGCGGGCACTGCAGCGGCAGTCTCAGATTGGCGGGCACTGCAGCGGCAGTCTCAAATTGGCCGGCATTGCAGCGGCAGTCTCAAATTGGCGGGCACTGCAGCGACAGTCTCAAATTGACGGGGCACTGCAGCGGCAGTCTCAAATTGTCAGGGCACTGCAGCGGCAGTCTCAAATTGGCAGGGGGACTGCAGCGGCAGTCTCAAATTGTCAGGGCACTGCAGCGGCAGTCTCAAATTGGCAGGCACTGCAGCAGCAGTCTCAAATTGTCAGGGCACTGCAGCGGCAGTCTCTAATTGGCTGGGCACTGCAGCGCAGTCTCTAATTGACGGGGCACTGCAGCAGCAGTCTCTAATTGGCTGGGCACTGCAGCTGCAGTCTCTAATTGGCTGGGCACTGCAGCGGCAGTCTCAAATTGACGGGGCACTGCAGCAGCAGTCTCAAGTTGGCGAGGCACTGCAGCGGCAGTCTCAAATTGGCGGGCACTGCAGCGCAGTCTCGAATTGGCTGGGCACTGCAGCAGCAGTCTTAAGCCAGCAATAGTATCAAGGAAAGTGATGCACAACACAGCAGCAGCATCGATTCAACAAGTTTGCAGGCACAATTTGGATTGAGTTTCAATGGGCAGCTATCTTAAAGAGAAGTGAGATTTAGATGGCTTGTTTGATGAGGCTGAGGTTAGATCGAATGGAAGACTGAAAAGCTTCTGAGGACCACCGTCCTAGTAGTTTGATTTGATGGTCCGCGGACCTTTTGGCTGTGGTTGTGGCTTCTCCAATACTAAAGGAGTGAGATGAATACAAGTGAGCTTGGATGCCAGAGTGGTTGAGGATATGTTTAAGATTTTTATGGAACCAATGCTTGGTGACAGGAAGGTTGGTCTCATCAATGAAAGGTGGGTCGAGCTTAGAGGAGATCTGAGCCTCCCTTTGTGCAAGGAAGAAGGAAAGAGATTGATATGGCTGGATGGGTGACGGGAGATTGAAGATATGGATGAAATGGTCATTTTATAATTGATCAGTTTTGCTACGTTTGATCAGGAAACGGAAGGTGTCCTTGTATAAAACTTGGAATGGATGGCTGGGTTGAATATAGAATTGGTTGTGAATTCAGGAACTCTGAGGAATCCAAAAGGCCAGGTAAACATGGCATCTAGAGTTCTTGCTGTATCTGGGGGCATGTGACCGGAGTGGAGGAAGGTCAGACATTTAGCTAAAAGATCAATGGTTAGAGGCTGCCTGGAATCAGAATGAGTAGGGCTGGTTTTTGAATTCCTTTGATTAGGAGTGTGATCTGGGGTTTGTTGTGGCAGGACCTGGATGGCCGTAGATTAGTTGCAAGAATTGAATGCCACTGAGATAGACTTTGATGGTACTGGGTTGGATTGACTTGATCTGGTGGAGATATGAGATGAAGACATTGATAGGAGGGAAAGTTGAGGAAAACTTTTTCTAGGAGGAATGGAATTTGTAGATGGGTGGAGACGGATGGTGGATCCATAGCAAGGGCGTTGGAAAGAACTGGAAGAGCAGATGCAGTTGAGAGTGTATATGTTGGGAGCCGAGGAACTGTTGAGGAAGCAGTGGCTGGATGGAATAAGCTTGAGAATAGATCGGGGGGAGTCAACCCCATGCTTGGATCAACTCCATCGGCGGCAGAAAGTGAAAGAGAGGGGGTGGCAGGACCGCTTATGGAGGCAGCCTCACACTTGGGTCTGAGCCGATAGCAGAGGAGAAATTAGTAAAAAGGGAAAAGGAGGGGGTGGCAGGACCGTTTGCGGAGGCAGCCTCACACTTGGGTCTGTGATAGCAGAGGAGAAATTAGTAAAAAGGGAAAAGGAGGGGGTGGCATGACCGTTATGGAGGCAGCCTCACACTTGGGTCTGTGCCGATAGCAGAGGAGAAATTAGTAAAAAGGGAAAAGGAAGGGGTGGCATGACCGTTTGCGGAGGCAGCCTCACATTTGGGTCTGTGCCGATAGCAGAGGAGAAATTAGTTAGAGGGGGGAAAAGAGGGGGCATGACCGTTATGCGGAGGCAGCCTCACACTTGGGTCTTTGCCGATAGCAGAGGAGAAATTAGTTAGAGGGGGGAAAAGAGGGGGTAATAGTGGCATTTGCACGTAGCCTCAAATTTGTATTTAACGTTATTCCATGGCTAGATGGACTTAACTGGGGTTTAAAGACAGGAGGAACTGACATATACTCATATACATATACTGATATACTCACCTGTGGCAGGAGGAAAGGTAACAGTCACAGTTAGAGAGGCCGCAAAATGATCGCGGGCGACCGCGGAACTAATGTTTGCGGCGCGATAGACGGCCGCCGCATGATCGGCGGACGAGGAAGCTGTGGCGGCTGCGGCTGCCGGCTGGAACTGTAGCGGATGGAGGAAAACAGTGCGGATCGTGAAAGATGCATGCGCTGAGGCTTGCGTGGTGCTTGGAGGACACTGGGTGTTTTGGTGAGAGCGCACGAGCAGATTGTGAAGTTGCGCTTTGAGTTCCTCCGGGAGAAATTGATACCCGCGTTGGATAACGCTTGCCTGAGCGCGTTGACGGTCCATTTCTCGACGGGAGGGACTGAAGGGCTCGCTGCAGATGATGCTGATGATGATGAAGGACGAGATGAATCACGAGGATCTATCCAAATTTTGGTTCATGGAGCGAGGAGACCGGCGACCTGGACGATCAACAGGTGAAATGTGCAGTGAAGGAGAATCCAAACTGTTGGGAGAAGAGCGTGCAGGTGTTTCTGGCACGTTAAAAGTTCGTGCCTGAGGGAAACAATTTCCTGGAAGTCAGTCATGATGCGGTTTGGGCGGGTCAAATGCTGCAAGAACTAACAATGGGAAGAGGTAGGCTGCTGGTTTTATACCTTGGTATTAATTGGAAGATTAGATGGGCGTACTTCCTCCCGAAATTACGTTTATTAACTTCACTTTTGCTCTCTGCAAGTTTTGCAACCAGTTAAATTACCAACAACTTTTTCATTACAAAATATCACACTGTTAAAATATTGAGACTTTAATGGTGTAGTCCTTATAATAAAACTATTAAAAGTAAAAGGTTAACATCAAGTTCCATGAAAATGTAAAAAAAGTAAGATTTACATACAAACAGCATAATTGATACATTAGGAAGTTGAGGCGCAGAGACTGGTACCAGGCTAAACTATATAGTTGACCAGACAATGGACAACCTTGCCTAATACCCCTTAAAATAGGAATTGGCTGACTCAAATTATACAAATTGATAAATCAGCAAGTTGAGGTACAGAGACTGACTCCAGCTGCTCAGTGTTTGTTATAAGAAGGCAAATTCTTTCTAATCTGAACATGTGCAGTGTTTCTGCTCTGTCAGATCATCAGAGGCTCATCGGCTGAAGTCTGAGTCTGATTGGTGCTTCTGTCTCTTTAACAGGCCGTTTTGGATTCAGCACCACAGAGAGCAGCTGTCAATCAAACTTCAGCATCACTGATGACAGTTTAACAACGCAAACTGGACAAACACTTGAGTTCATCTGCTTCCTTTTCTTCATCTCTGACTTTGGGCATAAAAACATCTGCATGAATGACGGCTCCATGTTGTTATAAAGTAGCCCATTATTCAAAAACCCTCAATCCGCCAGATTCACCCTTTCATTTTAAATGCTCAAAAAAAGTCAAAACAGCATCATTTATGTTGAATTAAAATCATATGAATTAAAACTCTCAGCTATCATAACACACAAAGTTCAAATAACACCAAGACTTTTAACAGGGAATTACTCACATTTGCCACTAGATGGAGCCGAAGGTTTCAATTACTCATGTGATGAACAGGATGGACAGGACATTACAAACACAAACTCCAAAGAGATTCAGTCTAATTTAATATCCAGACTAATAAAGACTGTAATTATTGACAATGCTGCAGTGAGAGGAAAATGTCCAATCTTTTTTTTTTTTTTTTTTTAACAGTCCAAATGTCTGGGGGTCTCCAAACATTGAAATTGTGTTATTTGACATGCAATTTCAGGTTTGTGTAATGTGATCATCTTGGATTATTGTGAAAAATTGCAAAAAATATTGGATTAATTCATGCATGACAGCGATTTAAGCCTAATTCACTTCAATAAAAACTATACATGCTATTCTTGTCATGAGCATCAAGGCGTGGTGGCGCTGTGGTGCAAATTTCATACATGTTTAGTGCGTTAATGCAATGATTCTTAAAAAAATATAAAAAAATATCCACTTCTTGGATTTCTGGACGAACAGCAAAGGAAGCTGACCCCAGGCCTATGTGGTCGATTCTGTGTTAAGGTAAAGCATGTTATTCCCAATTATGTGTTGTGGCTGGGTTGTTATAGGTCTGTGTGTCTATCGATGATCTATCTTTGTAACCTGTCAAGTAACTTTAACCATAGTTCATGTGAGATCAAAGACAGCCGGATGCTTTGTTTATAGACTGTTTGACCTATCAGTTTGTGTTGTATAATATATAGTATAATTGGGATGCTATTAACCACTGTATAGTGATTTATCTTATATACTACTTGCATAACTGCTTACATACACTTGTAGCTGTTATGTATCTTTGTAAGTCCTCTTTTGAGGCATGCGCATAACACAAAGCACCTTGTGCTTCCCTTTGACACCCTACGAAGTCATTACACATTCAACAGAAGCATCATGATGTTTTTCCTGTTTGCATCACACCTGCAGGAGGCTGAAGGGCTTCTTAGTTTGACTAAAAGAATATAAACAGCAATAGCAAAAGAAAACCACAAGAGAAGCAGTTTCCCTTTAGCTCACTAACCACAGAATGAACAAACCTGCAAAACCTTACAAACCCCCACTGCAAACCAACTCACATCGTCTCTAGATCAGAATCTAGTTTGAGTAATGTGTTAAACTCAAGATATTAAACACATCCATTATAATGGAGGAGTTATGGTTTACTGTGAACTTGGTTTCCATTCTTTTAACATTTTTAGGATATTCTGTCATGATTTTTAAAATCACACATAACCTGATGATCATCAGCCTTGAATACTGAACGATCAGCTCTTAGTCTTTATTGTCTTCTGTTCATCTTCTCTCTGTTCAGTCTTGTGTCTCTGTGGGTTTCCTGAACACTTCTGTTTAATGTTCACAGAAAAGAGCTAAAATTAGAGCCTGAACCTTCAGCTGCTTTCTGTGGCTTTGAGATGGTCGGAAAAATGACCTGTTCATCACACAAACACAGACACCACAGTGCTCATGAAACCCCTCATGACAAAACGAGATTCAAAAACTTTTTTTTTTTTTACATTTTGAAACACTTTTAATAATAAAAAACTGGTAACATTGATAATAATGGTTAAGATCAAGGCCTTGTCAAACAATCATACAACCAGCTCTGAGTCAGATTTGATCTGGCGTCTACGGCACGGGAGTCAGGCGCACTAACATAAACGTTAAAACAATGCAATATCTAACACGCCTCTTGAGGCTAGGAGAGTGAGGCTTACATGCACAGCTCTCACTAGCTTGCCAACAACCCCCAAAAAAACCTCATTTTCATCCAAGTCATGGCACCAAATGTAACTGGTCCTACTCAGTGTCTATGGCATGGGAGGCAGGAGCGCTAACAAGGACGCTAAAGACATCAGGTAGGCATTAGTTCTCAATTATGTAAACATATCGTTATTATTAGCTCATCAGCTCTTTGTAGTTCATGACGGTTTGTTGATCCTACCAACTGAGAGTCTCAGCAGATACTGCTCAACAGCAGGTCATTTAAACAACACCAGGTAAAAACAACCTTTAAACATTCGGTTAGCTGAATGAACGTGTAAGAGGCCGATCGGAGCACATTTTCTAGTAAAATTGAATGAAAATTAGTACACTCTCGAAACGTTTTAAAAGTTCTCTTAACTTTACATGCCATTGTAAAAAGAGGAGCAATGTCTGTCTAGCGTTTACATAGGATGTTTACATAGAAACATTAAGTTTGCTACAAACCAAAAGAATGCAGCAGAATGTTTCATATACATTCTATATACTCCCTCAAATCCTTACACTTGCCCATTTTTCCTGCTTCTAACAAATCAACTTTGAGGACAAAATGTTATCCCTCTAATATATCCCACCCACTAACAGGAGATCATCAGTGTTATTCACTTCACCGGTCAGTGGTCATAGTGTTATGCCTGATCAGTGTATATGTGGTATAGGGTATATATAAAGGTACATAAGATATAATTATATAAATATCAAAACTAGTGAACAGTTTCATCATATAAGTGAACAAGTCATAAAAAACCTATATCATTAGTACAAATCTTCAAATAAAGATCAGGGACATACCCATATTTACAGTGAGGGTGACTTTAGTGGTGATGTGAGATCCACACCAGTATATCCCAGAATCCTCTTCTCTCAGATCAGTGATGTTTACAGTACAGACTCCAGTAGATGCTTCATCACTGAAAGACAATCCATCATCTCTGATAGTCTCCAATGAAACTCCATCCTTCACACACACGGAGGGTTCATGTGCTTTGCAGAAGCATTTCTGATGTTCATCATGATGTTTGCACTGGATTGACATGTCGTCTTCTTCATACTTAGTCAAGTTCAGCTCTGGAAATGATCAGAAATATAAGCACATCAATTCACAGCCATAGTTTGACATATTCAGATGAATAAACCTTCCTCACCCTCGTTCATGATGACGATCAGATGAGTGTAAAGATAATTCACGTCTCTCTCTAATGTCACTGCACACCAGTATTTCCCAGCATCCTCTGCTGTCAGTCCAGTGATGGTCCCAGTGAAGACACTTGCAGTGGCGTTATCATTCAGAGTCAATCTGCCAGTCTTGGTCTCTTTCTCTTCTCTCACAGTCTCACTGAGAGGATTTCTATCTCTAGTGGAGCACTTCCCCTTACAGAGAGACTTTGACTTTGATTTATAGATTGAATCATAAGGGCAGAAGATCTCAGCAGATTCTCCTTCACGTCTCACTACTGGAAGCACTGCAAACACACAAACACAGACATTTAACACACATGATTCTGAATAGACTGCATTTACTACAATGAAATGCTCTGAGTTCACTCACTGATGAGGTTGAGCTGAATTTTGGTGGTCAGGGAGATGAAAGTCAGATGTGTGTCTCTGGTTTCTGCTCCACACCAGTAAACTCCAGCATCTCTCACGCTCACATTACTGATGCTCACTGTAAAAACTCTCTCTTCATTTCTCTCAGATGAACCACTCATTTGTGTCACTGTAGATTTACTCAATATCTGGCAGATGTGATTATCATCCTCTTTGCAGAAATGAACTTTATGTTCCTCTGGGATCTGACAGGTGATGTTGACTTCTTCACCAAGATGAGCAGATTCAGTCACACTCTTTGGATATTTTGCATCTGTAAAGCCGGATAAAAATGACAAACACTGTAAATATTTCACACATGCGAGTTAAAGTATATAGTGTTGCTCACCGTGTGTGACGTGCAGCTGAAGTTCAGTGAAGCTCTCAGTATAGTCAGACACATTCACTCCACACCTGTATGTTCCTGCATCTGCAGCTTTCAGCTCTCTAAAAAACACCATCAAGACTCCTGCTCTGGTGTCGTCATATAAAGAAACATCTCCATTCTCCATCCATTCATCCTGAACTCCTGGATTCTTCCTCTCTGAACATCCATCTGACTCTTTACAGATGTATTTGGGCCTGGTTTTGTATTGAGGATGTTCACACTTGATCATCAGACGACCTCCTGATTGGCCAGATACTCGAGACACGCCCACTTTATACTTACTACCAATGTGCAGATGAACAGTATTAATTATGTAGTAACTGCAATGCAGTGTCCGCTGATCCGAACTCCACATAAATAAACTCCTCCATCATCTGGTGTCACAGCTGTAATTCTCACAGTCATGAGTTTATTATGTCTGTCATCAGAAACACTGAATCTTTCTTTATTATTCCATGTTCTGTAAATCATCTCAATGGAGTCTCTTCCTTCTTTGAATATGATCTTGGCATTATTAATATGATTCTGTGAATATTCACAGCTGAAGACGGCAGTTTCTCCAATATTCACCATCACTGTCTTTGACTCGCTACAACAGGAATCTGTAATTCACATGATAAAGAAATATATTTCATATACATAAAAGCTTAGAAATGTTCAGTAGTTTTACTAAACAACAACTTTGGTCTTTAATGACTGACCTTCCACGTTCAGAGTCATATCGATGGACCATTTGCCATCAACCTTAATCCGGTAAGCTCCAGCATCTTGTGTGTTCAGTTCTCTAATATAGATCATGAGATTTCCATAATTATTGCAAAATAAAGTGAGTCTTCCTTCACTAATCCACTGATCATGTTTCCTATTATGTATTATTGTTGTACTCTGTAGCTTTTGCATGTATTTAGCATTGTCTTTTTGCCAAGGCTTCCATGATCTAACAAGAAGGCTTTCTCCAGAATATCCAGTGACACTAAAGCATCTCACCGCACCTGTCAATCAGATTGATACTGTGATCAGAAACCTCATGAACAGAAAACAGCATCATTACTGCAGTGATGAAAGAGAAAAGCTCTGACCTGAGATCAGGGAGAAAGTCAAGAAGATGAGGAGGATCTTCATTGTGAGTTGAGTTCAGTCTTCTTTCTGCTGAATCTCTGTCTCTACATCTGTGTGCTTTAGTTCCTTCCTCTTTCTTCAGCTCTTTATCAGTAATGAGCAGCTTTACTGGCCCTCCACCATCAGCACTGACTGAATATGACATTAATCACACTGAAAGAGCGCCACCTAGAGGAGGTTACAGTGTCTGATACTGAGAGCTCACACAGGCTTCATCTTCTCTACAGGTCCTTCTAAAAAAATTAGCATATTGTGATAAAAGTTCATTATTTTCCATAATGTAGTGATACAAATTAAACTTTCATTTATTTTAGATTCATTGCACACCAACTGAAATATTTCAGGTCTTTTATTGTTTTAATACTGATGATTTTGGCATACAGCTCATGAAAACCCAAAATTCCTATCTTAAAAAAATAGCATATTTCATCCGACCAATAAAAGAAAAGTGTTTTTAATACAAAAAAAAGTCAACCTTCAAATAATTATGTTCAGTTATGCACTCAATACTTGGTGGGGAATCCTTTTGCAGAAATGACTGCTTCAATGCGGCGTGGCATGGAGGCGATCAGCCTGTGGCACTGCTGAGGTGTTATGGAGGCCCAGGATGCTTCGATAGCGGCCTTAAGCTCATCCAGAGTGTCGGGTCTTGCGTCTCTCAACTTTCTCTTCACAATATCCCACAGATTCTCTATGGGGTTCAGGTCAGGAGAGTTGGCAGGCCAATTGAGCACAGTAATACCATGGTCAGGAAACCATTTACCAGTGGTTTTGGCACTGTGAGCAGGTCATATCAGATGCATTATTTTATTGCATTATTTAACATGAATTTATTTCAGTTTTCCATCTGAAAATGTATAAATATAATTTGACATCTCTTGTGAATATAACAATACACTTAGTGTATAATAATGCATGTTCATTATGTGTCATAGTATTTAACAGTGTCATTTGGGTTTGTAAAGATATTTTGAGATTCACCAGCCTCAGAGTACAATAAAAGTCATTCATATGCTTTGTGGTGTGTAATTGCAAAAATTATTCGGGAGAGAAACAGGTTTAAATTTAATTGATTACTCACATAAAATCTGTCAAAGTTCTGTCAAATTTCGATTCACCAATGAACTTTGTTTTCATTCAAACGGATGTGCAGCACCATATAAGGAGACAAGGGAGGAGTCAAAACTGTGCTTAAACCTCATTGGCTCTCGCTTGTATCGACGTCATGCCATATTTTAATATTCAGAACCTAAAATAAGAATCGAAGGCCAACATGGATAAAGTACAGACAAATGATTTCCCTGTTGAAGCACTGATGGATGATTTCAGGTCTTCAGAGATGTTTAAGGTCAATGTAAAACAATGAGAAAGTTCCCAGTGCGACAGAGAGCAAAGGGCATTCAACATTTCAAAAGCAATAATAATGCACATAGACTGCGTATGACTGCACTGACTGAACTTATGAGCAAAAATAGTTTGAGCTTTACTTCCCTCCAGTATTATATTTCAGACGACCAAACTAAAACCTTTTGGAGAAAGAACTGAGACATAATATATAAACAAGATTTTTATTTATTTTTCACATTTCCCAGACAGCAAAATAGTGTCAGGTGGATTCCACGCGTAGCAGATGAGGGCCGGATCTGGGCGACACTATTTTGCTCGCTAGGTTAGGAGTGGAAAGTCTTTGACCAATGGTAATGAAAAACCGTTTCCTGTTTTCAACACACCTGCAGACGGCTGGGGGGCTTTAGTAGACAAGTAGCCGTGTAATGAGCGGGATAATGTACATCCAGCCGGTTGTTATCGCAGAATAAACCCCTTCAGAGTGACGCATGTCCTGTTCACTCCGTCAGGGTTTATTCTGCGATAACAACCGGCTGGATGTACATTATCCAAACTGTCCTCCAAAAAAAACGACTCTATAGGTGGCTTTTCAAGCTGCTTATTACGACCTATATTTACGTTTTAAAGTCATAGCTGTTGTAAAAATAATGACAGCGTTGTTTTACGTCTGACGTCATGATATGATGTTTGACTGTCGTTACCAATCAAAATGCGTGTTCATTTTAATGCAATGTGTGGACTTCACGATCACATGTTATTGAGCTATGCAAAGACTCCCCCTTAAGCTGCCTCATCGACACGGCATCCTCAATAAACCTGTCTCCGGCGGGATGACTCCGATTGTTTGAATAGTCCTAGTTAATAATTCTTTAAATCGATATGTCATTCTCAAAACAACCCGTCTCCAGCGTGTTGCCGCCGATCTTTCGAATATTACACTTTAGTAATTGTTTAATCAATACGGCATCCTCAATAAAAACCTGTCTCCGGCCTAATCACTCCGATATTTCAAATAATTTATTTTTAATAATTACTTAATCGATACATCATCCTCAATAAACCTGTCTCCGGCGTGTTGCCTCAGATCTTTCGAATATTCAGATCGATTATGACCTCTGACCTTTAAAATTGACAGAATAATAATAATACGCTGTTTGTTAATTGGCCAGAGGAGAACTCTGAGCCTGGTTTCTCCCAAGGTTTATTTTTCTCCATTAGGTCTCCTGATGGGTGTACTGATACTGACTATTGTAAGAGTTAACCAACAGAGGGCGCCGTTCAGCGATGTTTTCTTTATGTTGTTTATAAACGGATGTTGAGCAATAAAGCACTCTGAGGAATGGCAGTCGGTGTGAATAGTGCAGTCAAAACAATGGGGTTTGGGATTCCTTGCCACTGTCGCCTCTGGCTTGGCTTGCTCAGTTGGGGAAAAAACTATTTTTCAAATATATTTCAAAATAAATCTAATTATTAAACTAAATTAACCATATAGACCAAATTACTGATCTAAAGCCCACATTGTTACTGTATGATAATCGAAATATATTCTGTTGCATTATTTTTCTGTTTAACACTGTGAAGCTGCTTTGAAACAATCTGCATTGTTAAAAGTGCTATATAAATAAAGTTGACTTTACCTGACTTGACTTTTTACCACCGTTTTTCATATTTCCATTTAGCAAATATATATATTTTCATTTATAACTACACCCACCCCATCCCTAAAACTACCCAGTGATGTATAATTCATACACACTTTATGAGCACACGTGTTCCCTGGGATCGAACTCACGATTGCACGATCACATGTTGTTGAGCTATGCAAAATATTATGCAGATAAAAGGGAAAAATGCTTTAAAGTGAAAGTGTCCTGTTGTCATTATGAGCACAACTTTAGGAAACGCTGCTATGGGTCGTATTTCATTAATTAAAATATTGTCGATAGGGGCACGACATTACTGAACGCTCCTATGGGTCGTATTTCAAGGAAGTGACAAATGACCTACAGTATATTGGAGTAATGGTTGGAGGACATGTTGACATTATCCCTTACTTAACATGATGCAATAATAAAATAGTGTAAATGATTATATTTATTACAATTATTAAATTGACTACTTACATCTCTGTCTAGACTGACAATTATGTTTCCATCTTTCTCTGGCTGAATACGCTGATATTTTGATGATGCAAATAAAATCTTAAAAATAGAAAACTAATTTACATAAAACACTTTAGATGTTGCTTGTATAAAGTGATATTTGACATGTACAAAATGCAGTGATCAACTTATATGTGACATTTAAAGGATGAATTGTGGATTAATTGTTTTGATTTTTGGTTTTAAATCTTTGAAAGAAAATTGTCAAATCACTCAGTAAATGTTGAAGGTGAACTAGCAAATATGCACAATTATTGTTCATCTTGTGTGTCTGTTCAGTCTCGTGTGTCTTTGTGGGTTTCCTGAGTAAGTGTATCATTAAACTGAGACCCTGAACCTTCACCAGTTTACTGTGGCTTTGAGCTGTTTGTTTTTCTGAAATGTGGGGACATTCCATAGGCGTAATGCATTTTATACTGTACAAACCGTATTTTCTATACCCCTTCACTGCCCCTGCCCCTAAACCTACCCATCACACACACACACACACACACACACACACACACACACACACACACACACACACACACACACACACACACTACCCATCACACACACACCATCACACACACACACACACACACACACACACACACACACACACACACACACACACACACACACACACATACAGGTACTGATATATATACGGAAGCTGATATATATAGGCCTGGACATAAAGTAAAAAAAAAAAAAAAAAAAATATATATATATATATATATATATATATATATATATATATATATATATGTAAAAAACAAAATCTAGAATTTGAGATTAAAGTGAAATATTTCGACTTTATTCTCAAATATTTCACTTTAATCTCGAAATTCTAGATTTTTTTTTTACATATATATATATATAGATATATATTTTTTTTAGTCGAAATATTTCGAGAATAAAGTCGAAATATTTCGAGAATAAAGTCGAAATATTTCGAGAATAAAGTCGAAATATTTCGAGAATAAAGTCGAAATATTTCGAGAATAAAGTCTAAATATTTCGAGAATAAATCAAATATTTAGAATAAAGTCGAAATATTACGAGAATAAAGTCGAAATATTTCGAGATTAAAGTCGAAAAATTTCGAGATTAAAGTTGAAAAATTTAGAGATTAAAGTCGAAAAATTTAGAGATTAAAGTCGAAAAATTTAGAGATTAAAGTCAAAATATTTCGAGATTAAAGTCGAAATATATCGAGAATAAAGTCGAAATATTTCGAGATTAAATTTGAAATGTTTCGAGATTAAAGTAGAAATGTTTTCAAACTGCGAGCGCCTAAAGCGAGGCTCAAAATGAATGATTATAGGCCTAAACTGCTGTGATTGTCTACATTAATAGGCTACATGTCCTGAGAGCAGGGGGGCGGGGGGATCATCCTGCTATATTGAATAAAAAGCAGAACATTTTGACTGAAACATGAAGACAGTAAACACACAATGTGATCATATATGGTTTATGTGTATTTTTCAAGCCATCTTGGGGTATTTCCATATTTATATGAATAATGCAGTTATTGCCATAGCATCTCGTTGAAGAAAGATCTGCATCTGCTCCATAGCAATTCGTTTTCAGTCCCACTATCGAAACGGATCCTTCTAGGACAACCATCTCTATTCTTTACTGTCTCAATAAAATATGTTGCATGACTTTCGGGTCATTATTGGTGAAATACACTTTCAACCACATCACATTTCGTGAGAATCCGAGCAGAGACCGTGCGTTTAATCTTATAAATGAGTCAACGTGCCACATAAAGTTTGGACCAGTTCTTCACCAGCGCAGTTCTTTAGCTAGGCCTATTAAAAATATATAACAACTTTATTCTCGAAACGTTTCGACTTTAATCTTGAAACGTTTCGACTTCATTCTCGAAACATTTCGACTTTAATCTCGAAACATTTCGACTTTAATCTCGAAACATTTCGACTTTAATCTTGAAACATTTCGACTTTAATCTCGAAACATTTCGACTTTATTCTTGAAATATTTCGACTTTAATCTCGAAATTCTAGATTTTTTTTTTTTTTCCAGTTTTTTTTTTTTTATTACTTTGCGGTTCAGGGCTTCCGTAGATATATGCACTCACCTAAAGGATTATAACGAACACCTGTTCAATTTCTCATTAATGCAATTATCTAATCAACCAATCACATGGCAGTTGCTTCAATGCATTTAGGGGTGTGGTCCTGGTCAAGACAATCTCCTGAACTCCAAACTGAATGTCAGAATGGGAAAGAAAGGTGATTTAAGCAATTTTGAGTGTGGCATGGTTGTTGGTTCCAGACGGGCCAGTCTGAGTATTTCACAGTCTGCTCAGTTACTGGGATTTTCACACACAACCATTTCTAGGGTTTACAAAGAATGGTGTGAAAAGGGAAAAACATCTAGTATGCGGCAGTCCTGTGGGCGAAATTGCCTTGTTGATGCTAGAGGTCAGAGGAGAATGGGCCGACTGATTCAAGCTGATAGAAGAGCAACTTTGACTGAAATAACCACTCGTTACAACCGAGGTATGCAGCAAAGCATTTGTGAAGCCACAACACACACAACATTGAGGCGGATGGGCTACAACAGCAGAAGACCCCACCGGGTACCACTCATCTCCACTACAAATAGGAAAAAGAGGCTACAATTTGCACGAGCTCACCAAAATTGGACAGTTGAAGACTGGAAAAATGTTGCCTGGTCTGATGAGTCTCGATTTCTATTGAGACATTCAGATGGTAGAGTCAGAATTTGGCGTAAACAGAATGAGAACACGGATCCATCATGCCTTGTTACCACTGTGCAGGCTGGTGGTGGTGGTGTAATGGTGTGGGGGATGTTTTCTTGGCACACTTTAGGCCCCTTAGTGCCAATTGGGTATTGTTTAAATGCCAAGGCCTACCTGAGCATTGTTTCTGACCATGTCCATCCCTTTATGACCACCATGTACCCATCCTCTGATGGCTACGTCCAGCAGGATAATGCACCATGTCACAAAGCTTGAATCATTTCAAATTGGTTTCTTGAACATGACAATGAGTTCACTGTCCTAAAATGGCCCCCACAGTCACCAGATCTCAACCCAATAGAGCATCTTTGGGATGTGGTGGAACGGGACCTTCGTGTCCTGGATGTGCATCCCACAAATCTCCATCAACTGCAAGATGCTATCCTATCAATATGGGCCAACATTTCTAAAGAATGCTTTCAGCACATTGTTGAATCAATGCCATGTAGAATTAAGGCAGTTCTGAAGGCGAAAGAGGGTCAAACACAGTATTAGTATGGTGTTCCTAATAATCCTTTAAGTGAGTGTATAAAGTTCTAAATATAGAATAATAGCAGAGTGCACAATACAACTTTAACAATAATGGCACAGAGAAATTATATAGTTGGAATCACTTTAAGAGATTTTTTTTTTCACCAGCTGATGAACAATAAAACATCATGCCAATCAGAATCAATCCCGCTTTAAAGAGCAAACCTTTTGAAGGGAGAGCTATATATACATATATATTAAACAAATTCACATTATCTTTTTATGGAGTGGAAAGGCTGTGTCCATCATTACTAAGATAAACATCCTGTTCTTATAGGAGGCTCTTGGTTTGACTTACAGATGATAAATAGAGCAAAAGAAAACCACAAGCTGAAGAGCATCTCATGTTGATCTTTAACTGACCACAGTCTCAAACAACCCTGCAACACAAAGCACCTTTACTGTTACATACGTGTTAAAAAGGCCTCTTTAACCTACATCATTCTTGTAAACTTTAAACTGATGACGGTGATCCTATACATAACATTTCACATTCAGTAATTCTATAACATTTGCTGACAATTATGCTACGCTGAATTCAGAAAAGCCAACTAGCACATTACTCTCACTGCCATATAAAGATACAATATGATACTTTAAATTTAGCCAGAGAGAAGATGATAATCAAAATACAGCAAAACTTGCAGTGAACCTGGAGTCGTTGCCTGTTTAAAGTGATATTGGTGTACATTTACCAATTTAAACAATACAAATGTCTGTCAATCTCTGTTATTGATTTAGTTTGACCTGTGTTGATCTGAAAATTCAGCTTTGTCCCCGTTATGATTAAATCACAGGACCGGATACCAGTTGCCTTGTCAAAAACTCTTTATTGCCATATGTATCAGGCATAGGAGAGAAACTTGTTGTCTTCGTGCCAGCTGTATATGTTTCTCTGAGGCAGTGCATCAACGGTGAACATTTTATACACTGACTAAAGGATTTGTAATTCCTTACAAGGTAAAGAAACATGTTGGTTCGTTTAAAATAGAATGTATACTTCATGCTTACATCAGTTGATATATATCCCAAAACAAATACATCAGCGGAAAATATAAGCCTGTTTACATCAGTGATATACATGTATGCACATTCCTGCAACATATATATAAGCCTGTTTACATCAGTGATATACATGTATGCACATTCCTGCATGGACACGCATTCTTTGTAGGACCAAAAGTATCTCCCTGTGTCCTTCTCCCTGCCATATGACAGTAATATGTCATGCAACTTCAGCTCATGCAGTATATATAACTTTCTCATGCACTTAGACTTCACAAATACATTATAGATTCAATTATAAATATAAACAATATTAAAATAACACATTTCTGATCTACAACTCCCTCCATTGGAACTACTGTCAGTTCCACACCATCATCGTCACCTAATGGAGTGATAGTGAGGAGAGAAAAAGCAAACCAAGAAACAAAAGACATACAAAGGACAGAAAAGTAGAAACATGAGGAATCGGGAATAAAATAAAACAAAACAAAATGACCCCAACCCATGACATGTTCCCGCATAATATGTGTGTAATTACGTCCTATGTGTAAGTATTTAAAATGTACCCCAGTCATCTGAGAAAGGAAAATTAATGAATCTTCACCAGTGCCTGGACTCGTCCGGTACCTGAACCTCCAGTTCCTGGTCAAAATAACAAACTAACATAAACGTTGATGTTAAAGAGTCCTATTCCTTGGGGTTGTGAATCAGTAAGCGGGTGTTGATTGTTTGTGGGGTTGTGTTTTGTAAGTGGTGCAATGTGTATAGAATATCCTATCTTACTCTATATTTTCCATTTTCGGCTTTATCCATATAGTTAGAAATAACCAATTTGACAGGTTTAGTACCTTTCTTCTTAGTAACACATATGATGATGTGTACTACTACCATAAACACAAGAACTCCTACCATAGTTAGAACTATCCAGTCTGACCATGATAGATTTCCTAGAATTTGTGTCAATTTCCTTTCAGACATTAATTTGGCTACTCCATTTGCAACGATAACATGTCCCATTGCTTGAATTCCTCCTCTTGGGCTGCTTTTACGCTTTCTTTAACTCTTTTAACCATTTCAAAGAGTTCATAATTCCTTTCCTCTACTAAATCATTATTCCACCACTGTGGTTCTAATTGCAGCAATTGCACATGTGGAACATGGATCCCACCTAAATGAAGAGGATAGAGAATTTCAATGCAAATGGATCAGGGGAATTGGACACAACTTCCTCCATATATCATATTCTCACTTATTCCATCATGTAATATACACCACTGTGCTTCTGACACCTGCCATGCACCTGTGGCTTGATCTAAAGGAACTACCTCCCAAACTGCAGATCCATTAAGGGATAGACTAAACATTGTAGAACATGAGCAAATTACCCACTCATGTTCCTCGACACAACAATCTGTAGTAGAAATCATCGGTGTTTCCCCTTCAGCCCAATATCCATTTCTTCCTAATCTAATTACTGAATTTCCTTGTCTAATACCCATTGATTGGAATTGTCTAACTGTCATTATATTGCGCTGTCCATATTGAGGCCATACCATTGTCGTTGTGTATTGAGAATAACTTGCAACCATCTCTAATCAATGTCAATGGAATTGATTCCTGTAATGGAAGCAGAGAAATTATTAACACCACTCCTTGTTACCCAGTTTCTAAAAGTAACTGACGAACATTGATCATTTTCAGGCCATAAGCTATCGCTATCATTTTGTTCATTCACTAAACAAGGTTTAACTTGTGACCAATGATACCATCTATCTGTTCCTACACCCTTCCCTTTAAGGCAAACACTGTATCTGTAGTTAAGAGTATCTCATATGGTCCTTCCCACCTAGGCTCTAAACCTTTCCTAGCAATTCGTTTGACCATAACAAAACTGCCTAACTCGGGAATGTGTGGAATATCAGTAGTGGTGTGTTTTTCATCCCACTGCTGCTGAGCTTCTCGCACTTTCTGGTTGTTTCCTTTGGTAGCTCTGTCCAGCATAGTGAGATAACGTTTTAACTTTTCTTGGAACAATGTGGAATCTCCTCCTGTTCCGCAGGGGCGGAGCATCAGGAGGTAGAACCATTGCTCTTCCAGTCATTAGTTCAAAAGGGGTTAGTCCTGTTACTCTGTTTGGAGTTGCTCTTAAGTTCCACAAAATAGCAGGTAATAATCTGTGCCAACCTTGGCCAGTCTGCAGAATGGCTTTAGTAAGGGACGTTTTTAACGACCGGTTCAGTCGTTCGACCATACCTGACGATTGAGGCCTATAGGGGATATGAAACTTTTGTTTAATCCCAATCAATTTCATTGCTTCCTTCATCAATTTTCCAGTGAAGTGAGTTCCATTGTCGGAATCAATTTCATATGGAAGGCCCCAGCGAGGAAAAACTTCTTCCACCATTACTCGTGGTGCAGCTTCGGCAGTGCAAGTTTTTGTCGGAAATGCTTCAACCCATCTAGTAAATCGATCTATGATTACTAGAATGTATTGATATCCTCCACTGGATGACAATGGTCCTGTGAAATCAATTTGGAGATGTGTCCATGGCCCTGTTGGTCTGGGTGCATGTGACATTCTCACCTTTACAGGTTTTCCCACATTTGCTTTTATGCAGATCAAACATCTCCAACAATAATCATCGATGTCTCTCATCATTCGCGGCCACCACCAAGTCTCGCTGATTTGAGCTTTCATTGCTTTTGTTCCAGCATGCACTTTTCCATGATACAGCTGCATTAGTTCTTTCCTTGTTCCGATAGGCATTACCACCTGTCCTGTTGGAATTCTCCAGATACCTTGATCATCTTCTTTGCGCCTTCTTTTTCCATTGTTCTTTCTCTTCTTCTGTCTCTGTGTGATATGACAGAAGATGCAGCTCAGAATTATCTTTTCTGTTTTCTTGAACCAAGGTAACAGGAGTAGGGGAAAGTCCGCTTCTCTGGCTGCCACATCAGCTGCAGAATTTCCTTTGCTTTCCTTAGACTTGTCAGATTGATGTGCTTTACTTTGACCACAGCTGCTTCTCGTGGTAATTGACATGCTGCAATCAACCGACGAATTATGGAAGCATGTTGTATTACACTCCCACTGCTGGTGATGAGTCCACGCTTTTCCATAGGGCAAGGTAGTCATGGACCACTCAAAGCATAACGACTATCTGTATAGATGTTGACTCGACCTCCTCCGATAGCTCAAGAGCTTCCGTAAGCGCCATGAGCTCAGCTACTTGTGCAGAAAATTGCCCAGGAAGAGCTCCTTGCTTCACAACAGTTCCATCAGCCTTCACCACAGCCCATCCAGTATGTCGTTTCCATCAATGTAGTAACTGGATCCGTCGACCCATAACTCATTATCTGGATTTTCAAGAGGGATTGGATTAACTGGACCAAGGCTTTCTTCTTCTACCTGTTTTTCACACTCATGTGGAATTCCTCATGTGGTTCCAGCATCATTGTTGCCGGGTTAAGTGTAGTGTCTCTGATGATTTCCACTCTCAAGTCCTTGTTCAGCAAAGTTGCTTCCCATTTTGCTCTCCTCGCATCAGTGATAGTCTTGATGTTTGTGTTGTTCAACAGCGTTACTATACTGTGTGGAGTGTGCAGTGTGATAGTTTGTGCACCAATCAGATTTTCCACAGCATTCACTGCCCACGTGGCACCATCAAGGGCTTGTATACATCGTGGTTGACCTATCATGGTGACAGGAATTTTTGTGGAAAAGTATCCAACTGGTTTATATCGATCACCTGGTTTCTGACACAGTACTGCTGAGTAGGTCTCATCTCCCACCCTGGTCCACAAATGAAATGGCAAACGACCATCAGGAAGTCCCAAGGCTGGGGCTGAAATCAGTTTCTTTTTCATAGAAGTAAACGCTTCTCAGCTTCTGGTGTCCATTCCAGCTGTTCCACTCCAGGCTTTCCCCTTTATACAGATCAATTAGAGGACTAGTGATGCTGGCAAAATCAGGGATATATTGACGACAATAGTTAAAAGTCCCATCACCTTCCGCATCCCTGTAACTGTCAGAGGTTTTGGAAGTTGCTGCATTGCCTCTACACGCTCTGTTGTCATTCTTCTTCCTCAGCAGATATTTCTTGGCCTAAATAAATAACTTTAGCTTTGGCAAGCTGTGCTTTGTCGGGTTAACTTTAAATCCACCTTTCCTTAGAGCTTGCAGAGTAAAATACAGAGCAGATACATGGCTTTTTCGTCTGGGCTTGCAATTAACAAGTCATCAACATATTGAGGCAAACACTTCCTGAACTCTCAATTTCAGCTTTTCGCTCAGTTAAGAATTGGTCCAGGGCTCTATGAAATACAACTGGTGAAAGATTAAGACCTTATGAAGTCTATTCCAAGCATACTGGTTTGCGCCACAGTGAAGGCCAATTTCTCTTGAGATTTTCATCAATAGGTATAGACCAGAATGCTGACAGCACATCCAAGACTGTGAAGATTCTTGCATTCCCTGGAATATCATTCAAAATGGTAGCAGGATTAGCCACAATAGGGTGTGGTTTTGGCGTTACACTGTTAAGTCTTGTATAATCTATGGTTAATCTCCATGAGTTGTCTGACTTTTTGACAGGCCAAACAGGGCTGTTGGTAGTAGAAGTAGTTCGTCGAACAATTCCTTCAGCTTCCAAGTCTCTGGTAATTGGTTTTGCTATACCAACAGAACTTATATTACATGTGCGATCTTCATGTGGTATTATTCCAGCTGTTGTAGTAATTTGACGACTGTCGGTACATATGATCATGTTTAATAATGGTAAAATGTCCATACCTATAAGGCTTCCTTGTGAATTCGGCCCCACCCAGAAAGGTGTCCATAGGACTTCATCTTCATGTATTTGCAGAGGAACTGGTATACTTTTGTGAAATATCATGATATCTCCTCCAACTCCTTCAACTTCTATGGCTTCATGTGTTGTAGGTAGATTCAAATCAGTTATGGAGAGGGAAGCTCCTGTATCGATTAGACAGTCACATTGATGGCCCCCTATCAAAGCAGGGATGAAAAGTCGATTGTCTCTTTTGTTACTCTTACAGGGGCCGCTGATTCCTATTGCGGACGATAATTCCCTCAATGAGCTGACGAACTTGTGCTTCAGTCCATGTCTTCCCTCGAGAGGTTTTATCATTGTTTTTGGCGTTTACCTGTTTAAATGACGGGCCTTTACCTTCTGCTCCACCTCCTTTAGCCCAACAGTCTTTTATGATGTGGCCAGTCTTCCCACAATTTTGGCAGAACTTCACCATCCTATCTGCGTCGATGTTGGATTGAGCGAACGCCACTCCTCTTCGATTTGATTTGTTTCCTTCATCCTTGTTTGATCTAATAGCCATTTCTAGACGACCAGCCCATTGCATAATTTGGTCAAACGTTTCTCCTGGATTGACTCCAAGTAATAAGGCTTGTTGATATTTTGTGCTAAAACCATCCACAAGTGTGTCAGTAAACTGTACATCATCTCTGTCTGGTTCTTTTTGCACAGTGAGCCCATCTTTCATAAGCATTCCATTTACGCAAGGCATATTCATCTGGAGATTCATCATCTTTTGCTTAATCAATGTTACTGATGTGAAAGGAATCTTACCACTGCCCAGGATCTCTTGGATTTCTTTTCGGAACACATCTAAGGCTTGCCAAAGACCCAGGGGTCGTCCCTGGCCATCAACCCACAAGTCTATCCATTGGGCTGTTGTTATTGACGCTGGCAAGCGCTCCCATCTGTCTCTTGGGATTTTAGCTTTTACAATGGTGTGTATGTCTCTTAGTGACATTTGATGTGCTTCAACCAAGGAATCTAATTCTCGCCAAAACTCTGTGTTTGGATCTTGTCTCTTCAGAGGAGGCAAGGCCATGAGAATGGCTTGACGTTCTCCTGGTGTGAATGGTCTTTCTTCCATCATCATTTCAGATTGTACTTCTTCCCTTTTCATAGCAGGTGAAGAGAATTCAGGACCGACCTTATCAATTGTTATCATGTCATCTTCTCTTGTTCATCGCCCCAATCAGAGGCAGGTGCTGGTATACCTCGCAGCATGTCTCTGTTTGGCTGGGTTGATTTGGACCTGGTTATTACTGGAGCGGCTTGTGCAGATGCAATAAATATTTTGTCCACTGGCCCTCCATTTGGCTTACAAGAACTTTTACATTGTTCAGGCAAAGTTGGATAAATTGGGTTGTATGGAGGAGGCATTACAGTTTTTGCTGAGTTTACTTTTGCTTGCAAAAATTTACTTTCAGCCTCGGCTATTATATTTGTCCAATCTGGATCAAATGAATCATCAATGATTGTTTTATCTTTTTCTGAACATGTAATAGACATGATTTTATTCAACTTGTTATATGCTTCAATCTGTGGCTTCATTGCTTCAACAAGTGGAACTGGACTCCCATCCGTACTGCAACAAATTCCACCTTGTTTCACAATCCAGTGGGCTGCCAGGATCGGAAAGGCTTTCAGTTTAACAGAGTCTTTTGGATCATGAACCATCTAAACTGTTCATCCAAAGAGGCATCAACATCCAGTCCTTTCTTCGAAAACTTGGCTTGTTTTTTGCTCTTCTTTTTTAAGTACCAAGCAGATATTGTTCTGCTATTATAGACACTCTCTGCCATTTTGCAGATAGTCTGTGTGTCTGTGCTTCTCAGCAGCAGGGCTATGTATAGCTCTGTGTGTGCGTGTATGAGTGTGTGTCTATGTGTGTGTGTTTGCTGAAGGGAAGGGTCCTGCTCTGCCCTCTCTCCCTCTCTCTCCCTAGCTGACAACTCGGGAAACAAAGAAAGAAGAGAAAGAAAACAAAAGTTAAATCCTAAATATTCTTATAATTCTTAAAAATTTACAGTTGAACTCAGATCAGTTCCCACCCCAAAATATTGAACAGCTTTACTGTCAAAATCAGAAGGCCAACGATTCTAGCCACTATTATTTATAAAGGCGCCTTATACTTTAGCGTGTTTAAACGTTTTAGGGCTTTTTCTTTAAACACTGCACTACCTTTAGCGCAGACCCGCCACTTTAAACCGCTTTAATCTCAAAGCTCGTCGCACTTCCCCACACTTCTTCTAAGTGTGGCTCTTCAGTGTGTGGACATGTTTTAGAGTTTTTCCTGCCACTGATTACTGCAGACTCGCCACATTCCACCACCTCACAGTCACAACGAGCTAATTGCTAAATCGCATTACGGATTATTCTCCCGAAAATTGACAAAGTTGGTCTTTTGCACAAAAGATCCACTTCTACCCAGCTTCATTCAATATTTTGAAGGTTCACTGATCAGAACAACTTAAATAAGTTGCATCAAATTAAATTACTATGTCTGATACACATTCATTGGCAACACAACTGGTATTCCAAAATAACACAGTTCTTTTTAGCAGTTTCAGTCATTGTCTCAACAGTATATATATATCATCAGGCAGACTTAGAATCTTTAAGAAAAAGAAAATGTCTTACCTGATGAATTAATTGAGACAAATGTCTGAAATGCAGATCCTGTTCGTGACGCCAAGTTGTTGATCTGAAAATTCAGCTTTGTCCCCGTTATGATTAAATCACAGGACCGGATACCAGTTGCCTTGTCAAAAACTCTTTATTGCCATATGTATCAGGCATAGGAGAGAAACTTGTTGTCTTCGTGCCAGCTGTATATGTTTCTCTGAGGCAGTGCATCAACGGTGAACATTTTATACACTGACTAAAGGATTTGTAATTCCTTACAAGGTAAAGAAACATGTTGGTTCGTTTAAAATAGAATGTATACTTCATGCTTACATCAGTTGATATATATCCCAAAACAAATACATCAGCGGAAAATATAAGCCTGTTTACATCAGTGATATACATGTATGCACATTCCTGCAACAAATATATAAGCCTGTTTACATCAGTGATATACATGTATGCACATTCCTGCATGGACACGCATTCTTTGTAGGACCAAAAGTATCTCCCTGTGTCCTTCTCCCTGCCATATGACAGTAATATGTCATGCAACTTCAGCTCATGCAGTATATATAACTTTCTCATGCACTTAGACTTCACAAATACATTATAGATTCAATTATAAATATAAACAATATTAAAATAACACATTTCTGATCTACAACCTGTTAATGAAATATTTTTTTTTAAATCACACATGAATAATTTGTTGATCATAAAAGTTATTCAGTATTTTCCTCAATTCATCTTTTTCAGTAAATGTTTAAGGTGAATGAACAATGCACTCTCAGTCTTTATTGTCCATCTTGTGTGTCTGTTCAGTCTCGTGTCTCTCTGTGGGTTTCCTGAGTAAGTGTATCATTAAACTGGGACCCTGAACCTTCACCAGTTTACTGTGGCTTTGAGCTGGACGAAAAAAAAATAGCTTGCACACAAGCACGCACGCACACACGCACGCACACACACACACACACACAGCGTTCATGAGAAACGTGAGACATCATCATGAGACAAAACATTTAAACGTGGATTTAAAATGTAATTTTCAGGTCTTTGAATATATGAAAAAAGAAAACATTTTGAAAATAAAATGATTACTTAAAAAAATTAAGAATAATCTAGATCTTTGGTGGAGGAACTTGACTGGCCTGCACAGAGTCCTGACCTCATCCCGATAGAACACCTTTGGGATGAATTAGAGCGGAGACTGCGAGCCAGGCCTGTCAGTTCACAGATACGGGAAAATAGTGCGAGGACTCAAGATGCAGATAAGGTGATATTTATTTACACAAAATAAAACAAACTCAAAACAAAACCCACAAGGGAAATCATCAATGAGGAGCTGACAACACATGATGTCATTTTATCTTTGCTTGCTCAGCCACAACTATTGTGTTTCACAGACACAGTTACAGCAGCCAAAGAAAAGCTAACACAACTACAGGGACCAAGAGCCCAACTAAAGCAAACGCTTCCCACCACAATGGTGACTTCAAATGAACCATAAATCATCAACATCTAAACCTCTGTTAACTCTCAGTAAGAGCTTCTGTAGACGTCTGACAGAAATAGTCAAAGTGTCTCTTATATCTGTGATTAAGGGCAGCACCAGTGTATGAGTGGGAAACACTGGCTCCTCACAGCAAGAAGATCCTGGATTGAGTCCTGAGCCAGAGAGTCTTTCCTTCAGGTCTGGTTTCTCTCACGATCCAAAGATGTGTGAATTACAGATGCTAAGTTGCCTAAAGTGTCTAAAGGTGTGAGCTAAGTTTCTTTTATTTTAAAGATTTTTGAAAAACACACACTGTCTGTGAGTTGATTTGCAATAACAAAAGGAATATATGTCCACAATGAGCACATTTGAACTGTTTAACCTTGAGGTTCCATGAACGTCTATATAAGACGTGCAGATCACGTCCAAAACAGAGGTCATAAAAACTTTCATTCTGGCTCCCCAATGGACGTCTTTTCAACGTTCGCCTCTAGGGTCAAAGACGTCTTTTGGACATAACTTTGCTTAGTGGGAACTAATCAAGGGGGAACAGGTGGATGAAATCAAAGTGTAATCAGATAACAAGGGGAGGGATCAGATAATGACACTAGCACATGGCCTAAACTAACAAAACACCACATGTGCTCCACAAGACAGGACAGACATGTGACAAGGCCTTCTCGCCCAACATCAGTGCCTGACCTTACAAATGCGCTTCTAGAAGAATGGGCAAAAATTCCCATAAAAACACTCCTAAACCTTATGGAAAGCCTTCCCAGAAGAGGCTGACTCCATATTAAACCCTACGGATTAAGAATGGGATGTCATTAAAGTTCAGGTGCATGCAAATGCAGGAGTCCCAAAACTTTTGGCAATATATATATATACACACGAAAACAGAGTAACATCTCAGAATATATAGTATTGGAAAAACAGTAGGCAAAAAGACCCCGGATACTACTTCTGGTGAGATTCTGAAGTGTGCATAAGATGAACACTTTACTATCCTATGAGGCCATGGGAGAGGATTTATGAATGGAGGTGAAGCAATGGTAGGTCACATGATAATGACAACATGGTGGCTGTAGTAGCTACGTCTTGCATTCATACTATATAGACAAACTTTGTTTAATGGTCACAAAGTAAGTTCAAATTTAAATGTAGTACCTACTCAGACAGAATGTAATTTCGAACTCACAGAGTATGTCAGATAAGAGAGACATCCAACATGAGCAGAGCGGTGGATCACCAGAACTGAAATGCAGATGAAATTCAAACAAAATAGTCCTAAATCCAAAAGTCAAAACTTAAGGATAAGGAATCATTCAGCAGTCTCAATCAGCTCCTTAGCTTTCTAGGTCAAGAAATCAGTATATTATGTACATGAAAGTGGCCCACTCCCTGATCAGTGCCCTAACTACTGAACTAGGGATCTGAGATACACCCTAGGACACTGGGCCAAATTACAGCCAAACAGGGAAAACAGAACAAAAACACACAGAACAGAACACACTGTAACCCTGACAACATTATATTGTGATTTTTTTATTTAATGATGCATTTAACAAAAACAATACACATTTTACATTTACCTCAGAAAGTTGAAATATTTTTACCTCAGATTGGAGCTCTGTGCTTTTAAGTACAAACTTTTATAAATATAAGAATATCTGAATTTACAATCAATTTACATATCATAAATATGATAACTCAGTATAGACAGTATGCGTTTCAATGGTGCTGACCCTGTTTACTGTGAATCGGTTTGTATATTTAAGTTTGCATCAGTTTATTTGCTGTTGTGAGATAATTGCAGCGTATTCACAGTTATCCTGATTATTCCTGATACTATCACTGTCAGGACAGTCCGATTCCTTGTGGAAATTCACCACTGCGTAATTCAGATCCTCAGCAGATGTGATGCAACATTGAGAGTCACCAGTGGCTTTCTCAACTGTAGCAAAAGAATCAGAGGGGTTTGTGGGTAACTGTTTGTGGGCGTCTCTAATCTCTATGCAATCACAACTAGTGTGAGAAACCTGGGGAGAGACAGAGCATGCATGTATTTAATAATAATTTGGGTTTCACTTTATGTTTATGGTCCCTTTAACACATTGACTAAGTAATGTTTCCATGTTAAGTCAGTGTAAAGACGCGCGTCAGGAGGTCCTGCGGCACAATAGATGCATTTAGGGCATCTAGACACAATTTCCGTTAACCAATCAGGAGCCTGCTTGCTGCTGTCACGTGGTGAAGTGTCATGATAAACGGGGGTGTCCATGAGGGTGATCCTCGCTCCGATGTGAGACAAATAGATCAACAAACGAGGGACAGGCAGAAGTATCGCTGAAAGCGGCAGTCATCCAGGCGCAGCTCTTGGAGCAGGTGCTGAAACTCGCCAAACTGGGTACGGCTCCGGAGGGTCCGGTGGACTCAAGTATGGCAACGATGACCCCTACACTGCTGTTCTGCTCTCCAGAGCAAATACAGAGCGATATAAATGCTCAATCAACATCAGCCATCATGCAAACAGACCACCGATTACCACTATTTTGCTAGTCTATTTTGCTTCAAATGCTCGCTTTGTACACGCGAG
Organism: Gobiocypris rarus; assembly: GCA_023029165.1. Lineage (NCBI taxonomy): Eukaryota > Metazoa > Chordata > Actinopteri > Cypriniformes > Gobionidae > Gobiocypris > Gobiocypris rarus. The sequence goes on from CM040914.1 coordinate 52,098,529, forward strand.
TGGATTCAAAATGTTCAAGCGCCCAACTAGACATGATAGAAGTGAATTTGATGCTCAATTCACATTTGGTGTGAACGCAGCATTAGAGTGTTAGTAGAGTATTTGTGGACTAAGGGTTAGAATAAGTTCAAATTTAGTGACAAAGTTACTTATAGTCAAAATAAAGAGTTAGCAGATATTAAGCAGACAGTCTATTAATACTCTAATGAGAGTTAGTGGAAATGTAGTTGTAAAGTTACTCATCATAATCAACAGAATGTGTTAAAGCTACACTGTGTAACTTTTTTAGTTTATTCTTAGCTAAAAACTTAGTTCTTTCAAAAAATATATGTGCTCATTAATGTATATTTACTTCTTTCAAGTAATAAAGTATTCTCGTAAGTGTATAATATGCCATTGAAAATACATACGGGTGAGGAGTTCGAATGCGCGTCACCATGTTGCCCCTCCATCTTGAAAGTACAGTAGCCAAAGAGGGACATACCCGTAAATTCAAGCTTCACCTTTGGCGTTTTAACACTCGATGGCACTGTGTCGAATGTGAAGAGGGGGATTGCTTGAGACTGCTATATGAAAACCTGAAAGCCTTTTTGAAAGTCTGTTGCTGATGGAGGATCACTCTTATTCTCGAGGATATGTATCAGAGTTGCCAAGGAAGCACAGTATAGCTTTGAAGGAACACTCATGGTCGAGGTCGAACAGGGAGTCATATTAATCTTGGACTAAATCAGCCACCGTAGGAGTTAAAACGAAATCGGAATTGAGAGGAACAGAAACTAATATTCACTGGATGGTCATATACCTTTTCACCGCTAGATGGGGGAAAATATCACACAGTGTAGCTTTTGGGGTCTGTCCCCCCGGGACAGGATAGGGGAAAAAAATTCAATTTTTTTTTATCACTAAACTTCTGTCATAAAAAGTTATAGTTTTGTATATACATAATGTAACTCCTGAATGAAAAATAAAATGTGTTTGGACTGATAAAAAAAGAAGTTTTGAATAAATTTGATTGGTTTGTCGATAGTGAGAACAAATGCAGGTGATAAGCATTTTTATTAAGCGAGTCATTGAGTCGTTCATTTAAACGATTCGTTCAAATGGCCGATTCATCAAGAATGAGACAGATGTTTGTGAATGGGTCATTGAATCTTTGACTCAACCGATTCGTTCAAAACACTGAATCATTCAAAACTGAGATGCGCTACTATGCTCATCAGGTAATGTAATTCATTCTCATTATTGATCAAAACAAACATCTTTTCCTCATCAAAGTAATTCTACTAACCAATTCATTGTGTGCTGGTGTTGCGTGAGATCTTTTGGAGGAGGATTCAGCATCTGTCAAAGACAAGAAAATGAATTGTTTGTTAAATCTCTTCACATATTCATATTTCTCTAGTTTGCTCATCTTTAGTTGTAGCCAGCAGGAGGCAGCAACGGTTGTTTTATGAAAAAGAGGAAATAGAAATGTCTATAGAAATGTAAATCTTGCAGTTTGTTTAAAAAGTCATTTTAAAGAAGGTACAACTGGAAGAAGGAGTTTTACTGTGAGACTGACGCCTCCTGCAGAGAATCACGGTCAGTAACACGAGTCCAGTGACGGTCAGAAGCAGAACCACAGACACACTGACCGTCAGAGAAGAGCCTGAAAACACCAGAGACTCACAATCTCAACCACTGACACAAATGAGTGTGTTTGTGTTTCAGAGCGTGTTTGTACCTGATACGGGAGACACAGATGTGAGCGCTGGAGGTTTAACTGATGAAGATGATGATGGTGATGTTCTGTCATCGTTCGTCTCTAAAACACAGTTAAACCAGAGCCAATCAGCTGGAGTGAGACATGCAGGCATTTTCTCACTCACAGACACTTCACTTCCCTTTTCTCAAAGACGCTGATGTTTTACACACATTACTGGAACGTCAGATGTTTCACACACAAAACCACAAGCTGTCGACTTTTGAGCATCTTGAAACTCTCAGGAGGATTTAAAGTGTGAATAAAGACGTAACAAATGCCGGAAATAAATGTCATGATTATACAATAGTACTGTGATTGTGTCAATTTAAATATTATAATAAGCTTACATCATCTTCCTTGATTTGCACATACTGTTAGAATAAACTGTTGTCCTGACTATTACTGGAACAACTATGAACACATGCTTTCTGTTTGATTAATAAATCTCACGGTACGGTCCAGAAGAGAATAAAGTTGAGGTGATGATGAACGTGCAAGCAGTTTTTATTTACACGCCAAACATACAACGGGCTATATGTACACAGACACAATGAATCAAAATTGAAACCATTGTAGGAGGAATACAAATCCATGGAAACCAAGGGAAACGGAACATAAGCACAGGAAATGAAATCAGGAGCAAGTGGAATAAAATACAAACTAAGAGTCCATGGAGGATTTTAGCATATGTTCAAAAACTCTGAGTTCAAGTGACATTACATTGATCTCATGTTTGCTCTGCACTCTTAAAAATAAAGGTTATTTATTGGTTCCACAAGGAACCTTCAACATCCATGGAATCTTTCCATTGAGATCGTCATGGGTTTGAGGCTCTCAGTTACTCACCTGTTATAACGTTTAGCTTCACTTCAGTGTGGAGATATTTTCCTCTAGTTCGATCAACTCCACACTGGTACGTCCCAGAATCCTCTTCACTCAGATCTCTGATGGTCACAGTGAAGACCGCTGAACTTGTGTCGTCATACAGAGAGAATCTGTCCTTCTGAAACCATTTGTCTTTAATATCAGTCTTGATGAGGTCAGAGCACCATCCAGCCTTTGGCTTAACTGGCCTCTTTCCTTTACAAAAATATGTTGCTTTATTTTCTTTATTATATTTGCATGTGATGTTGACATCAGACCCAGAGTATCCTGTTATACCCTTGGAGCTTACAACACCTACAACAAAACAGAATCTTAATATATCATCTATTGGATTGAACGTAGATGGACTTTTACATTTAATTTAGGCTACTTCTTCTTAAAATCAATTCAGCAACCTGAAAATCTCTACATCAAATCAGATCCTTACCAGGAATCATCATCAGAGTGAAAGTCCAGATGATCTTCATTCTTCTCTCTTATTAAATGATCTTCTCTGTTGTCAGTAGATTCAGTTCTTCTGAAGCTCTCTGTGTGTTCAGATGAGCTTTGAGTGTTTCTTTCCTGGTTACATGTTTAACATGAAGTGCTGAATGTGACAGAGATGCCCACTTCCTCTGAGAGAGAGATTAATAAAGAGGAAGTGAACTTCACACAGGTCTAATTTGACAGTGACATCTGATGGACACACATACAAACATCACCAGTTCCCATTTGGTGTGGACAAGAGCCTGGAGACAAGCAGGGACTCAGGGCGAAGCCTGCATAGCAGGAAACCGGAGACCACCAAGTCAGAGCTGACAAAGCAGGAGTCCACAATGGGGGAGGCTGATGGGGCAGGAGACCACCAAGACAGAACTGAAGACCACATTGGAGCCTATAAAGAGAGCCCAGATAGTTTAAAGACAATCTCTGTGGCTGTAACAGAGCTGATGGGGGGCACAGAGAGTTCAGGAATGATTTTAGTGGCTTTGACAGGGGGTACAGCGAGTCCAACGGTGGCCTCCATGGCCCTAACAGGGCAGGATTCCAACATGTCCTCCAACCAGTACGCCTATATACACTGTAAAAAAATGCTGTAAAATAACGGCCAAATTTTGACAGTAACATGCTGTTTTCCAATAAAACAGTAATATACTGTAGAAAACAATGCAATCTGGGTAATATTTTCATTTTCGAGAAAAAGGACAACGGGAATATACTGTGAATTAACAGCACTCGAAGTCGACACACAGAGGCTGTGCTCCGAATCACACCCTATACCCTCATTCACTATTCCCTACACTAGTGTACTGATATAGACCACTAGACAGAGTGAACTCACACACCGATGAACACCTGCTGATATCACTGAAGGAAAGAGAAACATCAACAGAAAAAAAATTGATTTCATCAACTGAAGATAAAAGAAGACATTAAATCTCTGAAGATATCAGCAGAGGAGGATTAAACAACTCCACAAACAGCATTACCAGCTTCACACATTACTGACCAGACTGACTGTATTTCTGTCAGACGTCTACAGAAGCTCTTATTGAGAATTAACAGAGGTTGTTTTATGGTTTCTTTTGACGTTACCATTATGGTGATCAGTGTTTGCTTTAGTTGGGCTCTTGACCCTTGATACCAACATTAGTGTTTCTCTTGCTGCTTTAATGATGTGTTTTAAATACATTTGTTAAAGCACACAAAGCTGAGAGGAAACATAAAAAGATGATGTTGACTATTTATTAATGGTCTGCTTCACTGAGATTATTCAAGGTTTAATCTAGAATATGTTTTATTTTTTTTTAATTTTTTTAAGGTATGACATTTTACAGCATGAGATCAGTCACTGTGACAACAGTCAGATCATTTGAAAAGCATGAACACAGTTTGTGGCAGTAACATTTTGAACATCATTGCGTTTCAGATTCACATAGACATCAAGAATTGGCGTATGAATCTCAACAATGGTGACCATCAAAAGTGTAATGCCGCAATGCATGCTGGGTACCAGCGTTGTTAAAAAATCGTCCATGACTCCCAGCATGCATTGCGGTATGAATAAATTATGCTGCTGAATAGCCTGGTTATTTCCTTTAATTCTCACTGTTTACCTTTATTTTTGGTGTTGTTTTTGTGTTGACTTTTAGTAGTGTTTTGTGAGTTGATGAGTTGATCTGTTAATCTGTTGTGTTAATTGTCACCATTGTTGAGATTCATATGCTGATTCTTCATGTCTATGTCTGTCTGAAACACAGATTAAACCATTTTTGAAAATCATGAGTTTAAAAAATCCTTCATAACTGATTCCTTATCACTGCTTGATATTTTGCAAGTCTCACCGATTGATATCGTACAATAAAGTTAAAACTATGTATTATTAAAACAATGGGTTTGTTTAGGGATAGACTAACACTAAGCATCCCATTATGATTATGTCATAAGCAAAACATAACCAGTGACACCTGTTCACAGTTTTTTCATGGCTATTCCTTGCTATAACAAATGTATCTAAGAAACACAGATACAGCAGCCACACAAAACCATTGCAAAGTCAAGGGTCAAGATCCCAACTGAAGCAAACACTGATCACCATAATGGTGACCAAACATTATCAATTAAACATCAACACCAAAAGATCTGTTAATCTCAATAAGAGCTTCTGTAGACGTGTGACAGAAATAAAGTCAGTGTGGTTAGTAATGTGTGAAGCTGGTAATGCTGTTTGTGGAGTTGTTTAATCCTCCTCTGCTTCAGAGATTTAGAGATTTAGAGATCTTCAGAGATTTAATGTCTTCTTTTATCTTCAGTTGATTTCATCTAAAGCTGTGGCTGAAGTCAGTTGTAGTGCTTGTGTTTCTCTTTCCTTCAGTGATTCTGAAGGTGTTCATCACTAATTCTCAATTATCACTCAATTAATCCCATAATTATCTCATTAACTTTAACACCGCTTCAATTCCTCTAACACTCTGTAGTGTGGACACATGTAAGTGTTCATTTAAAACTGAAGATTTTGCTGTGGGGTTTAAAGGGTTAAAGGGATAAGATGAAAAACCCCAGAGTGAAACGTAAAATAACGGTAAGCAACTGTAAATTAATTTACGGAAGTCCCTGTAATTTAACGGTTAAATACTGGCAGCAGGGTTTCCAGCTGTGTACGTAATCCTGCAGTTATTACCGTTAAATCAAGGAAAAAACAGCAATATACTGTGAAACATAACAGTCACATTTACCAGATGATTCAAGATATTTTCACTGAAATATTAGTGAAAGTTAATAGAAAAAAGTTGTGCAAAGTCAGTAACTGATAAGGAGAGTAAATATTCAAATGATCTGTGTTTATGTGTTGTTGCAGAAGATGATATAGAAGAGATCTTAGTTGAATGAATTAGTTTTATGGTCACCATTGTGCTGGAGAGTAGCGCCTGTGCTTCAGTCCAGGATGAGCAGAGAAACACTGATGATATGCTGTCTGATGCTTTATTTAAAGGCAGTGGCTGTGTTTGCTGATGCAGTTATGAGCTGATTGTTGATTTGGCTCTGTGCTATTGCTAATGATGAACTGCAAAGATTGAAGTTAAAGTCATATTTCTTAAGTATTTCACTACTCATTACAGTTTATATTTATATTAAGAAATGTTCTTTTTCAGTGGATTCAAATGAAATAAGTTTACCGTACAAACACCATATAAATACTTGTTTTAAAATGGGAACTGTTTTAAGCGATCAGTTTTCCAAATGAAGAGAGTTCATTTCATGGTATTATTACAGTAACATACTGTAAAAAAGGAGAGCTGTAAATTAATAGTAGAGGGCTGTAAATTAACAGTACATTGCTGGAAACCCTGCTGCCAGTAGATTACCGTTATTTTACAGCACAATTTTTTACAGTGTAGGTCGTTTGTCACTTCCTTGAAATACGACCCATAGGAGCGTTCAGTAAAATCGTGCCCCTATCGACGATATTTTAATTCATGAAATACGACACAAAGAGCATTTCCTAAAGTTGTTCTCCTATTGACAACAGGACTCTTTCATTTTAAAGCATTTTTCCATTTTATCTGCATAATATTTCAGGTTTTGCATAGCTCAGTTGGTAAAGCATTGCAATATAATACAACAACATGTGCTCATGCAATCGTGAGTTCGAGCCCAGGGAACATGTGCTCATAAAGAGTGAATGCACTATAAATCACTGGGTAGGTTTAGGGATGGGGTGGGTGTAGTTATAAATAAATAAAAATATTTTTGCTAAATGGAAATATGACAAATGGTGGTAAAAAGTCCACACATTGCATTAAAATGAACACGCATTTTGATTGGTAATGACAGTCATACGTCAATTCATGACGTCAGACGTACAGCGTCACTGTCATTATTTTTATGCCAGCTAGAGGGCGCATGACTTTAAAACGTTAATATAGGTCGTAAAAAGATGCTTGAAAAACGACTTATAGAGTCGTTTTTTTTTGGAGGACAGGTTGCAGGATTCAGTTCAAAGATGGCCTCTTTGACTGTGATGGCAGGCAGAAGGTTCAGGAGCGGATGCTGCCACCTCAGGAGGAGCAGAGAAGAGTGTGCAGCCCAAACACACATGGCCGTTTTAATTACAGGTAGCACAGCCGACAGTGTGAAGACTTCTGAGACCACCAGACTAGGAAGCACTGAGACCTAGGGGTGGGACGACAAATCGATGCATTGGACCCCCCATTTTGCGAGCCTCTTCCTCCTTGCTGTTGGCTAGAAATCAAATATACTTTACTCCTTATACTTCATTTTTAGCAGCTGCCACATCCTTTTAATGTATTAATTTATTTTTATTTATTTTTTGCCTGTGGGACCATAACAATAAATATGAGTTAAATAACTTTCTGTTCAGCCCGTTTTCACCTCTGATATTATAACAGTGATTAAGAATTAAACTTACACATTGTCCCGGAAGTATGCAGGTGTCTTTTTGTCGGGTGCTGTTGCCATGGTGAATCATAATTTCGTCACTCCATTGATCATTGCTTTTCACAGTCATGATGTACAGTACAAGCTTAACTCAGAGTCAGTCTACTCAGAGTTGATTAAACTACCTCAATTCATCTGTTCTGAAAAATGTTTCCCATCTCAGGGTAAGTCAACTCAGAGTTCAAGTTTTAACTCAGAGCTGGTTGATCCTTCTTATTAAGACGGGCCCGGGTAATGTTAGTTTGTTATTGATGATAACAACATAATCATCACTGAGATTCAGTATGAAGTTTTTGAGAGGTTTTATTCATTTTATATAATTTTATTTTATATATCACATTTATATAGTCATATTTAATTATAAAAGCCCTGTGATTACATGGTATGAGATCCAACAGTGTCATTATCATTTATTAAGAGTTTTAAATGAGTTGAATGAATTTAAACTACTGTGTCATTTAGACACAAAGAGAAATCAAGAATCAGCATATGAATCTCAAAATGCTGCAGTGTATGCTGGGAACCTAGTCTTTGTACACACAATGGGTCTCATTCACGAAGCATCCATACAAACGATTTGAAAAACAAATCACAATTCATATGGGAACCACCAGCAATTAAGTGATGATTGAACATTAATGAAGAACACCTGATGATAACAAGCATAATTACTGAAGGAAAGAGAAACACAAGAACTACAACTGACTTCAGCCACAGCCTTAGATGAAATCAACTGAAGATAAAAGAAGACATTAAATCTCCGAAGATCTCAGCAGAGGAGGATTAAACAACTCCACAAACAGCATTACCAGCTTCACACATTACTGACCTGACTGACTTTATTTCTGTCACACGTCTACAGACGCTCTTATTGAGAATTAACAGAGGTTTAGACGTTTTATTGATTGGTCACCATTATGGTGATCAGTATTTTGCTGTAGTTGGGCTCTTGACCCTTAACTTTTTATCTTCAATGGCTATCAGGTGTTGTAAAATCACTGTGCCACCCAGCGGAGTTTACAATGTTTGATACTAAGGGCTCATACAGGGTTTAATTTTTTCATCCACCTTTTAAACATATTTTAAGAGTGGGTAAGACCATTTGTAACTTAAATGTTATTATATTATTATTTTAGCTGTACAAAACAGTCAGTTATGCTGCTTGATACTACAAACTGGTCATTTTTGTCATATTTGTATTATCGGAATCACAAACACTGGTTTGTAGCAAAAATAGATTAACTGTTCACTGCATTTTATAATGCTTCCAGTTATTTATAGCGGCAAATGAATGGATGTCTCCAACATTCACAGAAAACAGCTTATTTCCGTGTTGCCGAATAAGGTGGAGGTTAAGACAAGTGGCAAGTGAGACTGTCGCCTCTGGCTTGGGTTGCTCAGTTGGGGAAAAACAATTTTCAAATAAATCTAATTATTAAACCAAATTAACCATATAGACCAAATTACTAATCTATTTACAGATCTAAAGCCCACATTGTCACTGTATGATAATCAAAATATATTCTGTTGCATTATTTTTCTGTTGAACACTGAAGCTGCTTTGAAAAATCTGCATTGTTAAAAGCGCTATAAAAATAAAGTTGACTTGACTTGACTTTACTTAAGTAAATCGATCAGCATTATTTCAAACTTCCACTAGAGGGCGACAGTACAATGTACACGTAAGGGGCCTCAGCAAACATACACGGCAGATTCAAAATTAAAACAATTCAAAATAAAAGGTTTAAATAATGTATCAACAAAAATGCTAAATTATCAGGTGAAATATACAATATACGATATACAAGAGAAATCATATAAATCATACAGAGCTCAGATCATCAGAGGCTCATCGGCTGAAGTCTGAGTCTGATTGGTGCTTCTGTCTCTTTAACAGGCTGTTGTGGATTCAGCACCACAGACAGCAGCTGTCAATCAAACTTCAGCATCACTGATGACAGTTTAACAACACAAACTGGACAAACACTTGAGTTCATCTGCTTCCTTTTCTTCATCTCTGACTTTGGGCATAAAAACATTTGCATGAACTATTGACTATTTTTATTTTAAACTCACAGGAAGCGTGTAAATCAGCGCTATCATCAAAGCAGAACAAAATAATAAAAAAACTATAACCTACACTATCAGCAACCATACAATCCTAACTAAAGCTCACTGCAATACAACCAAGAAATCAGACATTCATCAGATTGACCACTAGATGGAGGCAGAGGTTTCAATCAGACGTGTGGCGGTGTGTCAAACTGACCACATATAAAAAAAACATGCAAAACCTGACAAACACCCTCCAGGGGGGAGCTTTACATCAGCCTGTGCTGCTTCCCACTAAGCAAAGTTATGTCCAAAAGACGTCTTTTCAACGTCTTTGACCTAGAGGTGAAGCGTTGAAAAGACGTCCACTGAGGAGCCAGAATAAAGCGTTTTTATGGCGTCTGTTTTGGACATGATCTGCACGTCCGATATGACGCGTTCATGGAACCTCAAGGTTAAACAGTTCAAATGTGCTCATTGTGGACATATATTCCTTTTATAATTGCAAATCAACTCACAGACAGTGTGTGTTTGTCCAAAATCTTGAAAATAAAAGAAACTTAGCTCACACCTTTAGACACTTTAGGCAACTTAGCATCTGTAATTCACACATCTTTGGATCGTGAGAGAAACCAGACCTGAAGGAAAGACTCTCTGGCTCAGGACTCAATCCAGGATCTTCTTGCTGTGAGGAGCCAGTGTTTCCCACTCATACACTGGTGCTGCCCTTAATCACAGATATAAGAGACACTTTGACTATTTCTGTCAGACGTCTACAGAAGCTCTTACTGAGAGTTAACAGAGGTTTAGATGTTGATGATTTATGGTTCATTTGAAGTCACCATTGTGGTGGGAAGCGTTTGCTTAGTTGGGCTCTTGGTCCCTGTGGTTGTTAGCTTTTCTTTGGCTGCTGTAACTGTGTCTGTGAAACACAATAGTTGTGTCTGAGCAAGCAAAGATAAAGTGACATCAGGTGTTGTCAGCTCCTTGTTGAGGATCTAAGTCATCACAAAGTGAGTATCATAATTTTGAGATTATCTTTTTAACACACTTGGTCCTCTGGGAGATTTTGCATATGTGGGTTGGGTGCTGGTGAGTAACAAATTGGGATGCACCATCTTCCCGCTGAGGACGACATCACCAGCCCCACTCCGGACCCAGAGCCCAGCCAGCCACTGCCCACACACTTCGGAGCTAACAGCAGAGCCCATCGCAGACAGAGAGCCTGAGCCTGACGCAATGCACAAGCTAAATAAGAGCACCACAACCATCAACCATCGCCCCGGAGCCTGAGCACCACAGAGAGTCTGATTAGGTGTGTGAGGGCCTGGAATGGAGCCCTGGCCCTGCCATGTTAGGCTGCATTAACTAGGTCAGCTGGAACTGGGAACACTTCCCATAACCTGAATGACTCGTTACATCATAAGAAGAATGGCATCTACACTAATATTAGTCTCTCTGGGTATCCCGAGGTTTACTGTAATCAGCGGATCAAGGCCGTATCCAGATCAGATGGTGGACCTGCGTCCAGACACGACCACAATGCAGCCCCTGTGAAGGCCTCTGTACAGATGAAAATGTTACCGAAATGACCAGGAATTACTAAAAACGCGTTTGCCTATAGACTGAACACGTAGTGCTTTTGTGCATGCCGTCACCATTCTCACAGATTCACATTTATTTGAAGTTCACAAGAAGATGATAATGCTATAATTTCAAATCGAATTCAAAACCGGTTTTAGGCTTTGTGTTTTTTAGCTGCCGGGCACAGTTGTCATGTGGATGAGCTGCCGGAACCACATTTTCTAAATGGTGTCTTGTAATGATTTACATTATTTCTTATGTGGCAGAAATGGGCCTCTACACTCACCTAAAGGATTATTAGGAACACCATACTAATACTGTGTTTGACCCCTTTCGCCTTCAGAAGCGTCTCGGTTACGTGGTAACCCTCGTTATCTGAAGGAGGAAGCGGAGGCGTCGTCGGACGTCACCGGCAATTGGGATCACTTCAGGAGCCCCTATCAGCTTCGAGATAGAGAACAGGCCAATGAATTTTGGCATGCGAGATTTGCATCGCGCTCCGCCTCGCACTGCGGTGTACAAACAGGACACGAGAGCAGCGCACTATAGTTTTTCACTGAGGAGCCGAACTAGTGACTCGGCCCGTAGTGATGGTACTGCAACTGTGGCGGCCGGGGCGTGCGTCTCCGTTCCCTCCTTCAGGAAGCGAGGGTTACCATACGCACCGAGGCGTTCCCTTTCAGTCGGTCATGTTCGCGTAAGTCGGCGTCACCTACAATTGGGATCCCTTTGGAAAACGCCACAGTTACTACCGCTTCCAGGGCCCAGCGAGAGCCCCACAGACCCCGTTTGTACGGGGCGGGGAAATTCACGCAGGGAGAGTCATACTGCTGTTCCGCGCGACCCACTCAGCAGACTATTGGATAATGCTGGGAAAGTGTGCCCAGGGGGCATGCTGCGGAAGCCACACCATGTTATTTATCATGTGGAAATGCACATATGGACTGACTTGTCAGTACAACATATGGGAGTCCCAGGGTAGCCCCAGCCTATGTGGGCGGGGACAACACCGTGCTAAGCGGCAGGAAGTCTGCCGAGGAAAGACACGAGCTCGCCGTGAGAGCTGTTCCGTGGAGAATACACATATGGGACCGCCGTAGGGGTCACAACATATGGAACCCAGCCTGACACCAGATTCATAATGCCTCAGTGTCAGACCTGGCGTCGGACGCTCTGCCACGTCCTACAACCGCTGGTAGAGGAGGACTCAACAGGGTTCGCCATGCTTGGGGAGCTACCTGGAGCATAAGAGCTTAACCCGAGTGGGCAGGGCACGTCTTGGGTTCCATACGCCAAAACGATGGCATCCACTATCCAGTGGGCCATCCTCTGCTTGGACACAGCCTTTCCCTTCTGCTGGCCTCTGTAACAGACGAAGAGCTGATCTGAGGTCCTGAAGCTTTGTGTTCTGTCCACGTACATCTGCAAAGTGTGGACGGGGCAGAGAAAGCTAGGGTTGGGTCTGCCTCCTCCAAAGGCAGCGCTTGCAGGTTCACCACCTGATCCCGGAAGGTGGTGGTGGGAACCTTGGGCACATATCCAGGCCTGGGTCTCAGGATTACATGAGAGTTACAAGGCCCAAATTCCAGGCACGATTCGTAGACCGAAAATGCCTGCAGGTCCCCTACCCTCTTAATGGTGGCAGAGTCTGTGCAAGAAGGCTCACTGGGGGAAACGCATACTTGCGTGAGCCTGGGAGCCAGCTGTGTGCCAGCGCATCCGTGCCGATGGTCCCCTCGGTCAGGAATAAAACAACTGGCAGTGGGTGGGTGTCGCGGCGGCAAACAGGTCTACCTGTGCGGTCCCGAACTGCCTCCAAATCAGCTGGATCACCTGGGGATGGAGTCTCCATTCTCCGGGAAGCACTGGCTGTCGTGAGAGCTCGTCGGCCGCACAATTTGAGCAGGTCCGGAATGTGAATGGCACGAAGCGACCTCAGATGCTTCTGACTCCATAACAGGAGATGGCGGGCGAGTTGTGACATGCGGCGGGGCGTAGACCACCCTGTTTGTTGATATGCGCAAGCGGCGCGGTGCTGTCCGTGCGGACCAGAACGTGCCTGCCTCTGAGCGGCGTTTTGAAGCCGCTGAGTGCAAGACGTACTGCTAACAACTCCAGGCAATTGAAATGCCATTGCAGTTGAGGTCCACAGACCCGAAACTGCAAGCCCGTTGTACGTGGCACCCCAGCTGGTGGCCGAGCCATCCGTGGAGACAACAGCATGCCCATGAGAGAGCATAAACCACCCACAAACACAGTCTCAACATGCTTGCGATGCGCTAGAGGTGCTGAAAGCATTCTTTAGAAATGTTGGCCCATTTTGATAGGATAGCATCTTGCAGTTGATGGAGATTTGTGGGATGCACATCCAGGGCACAGCTCCTGTTCCACCACATCCCAAAGATGCTCAATTGGGTTGAGATCTGGTGACTGTGGGGGCCATTTTAGTACAGTGAACTCATTGTCATGTTCAAGAAACCAATTTGAAATGATTCGAGCTTTTTGACATGGTGCATTATCCTGCTGGAAGTAGCCATCAGAGGATGGGTACATGGTGGTCATAAAGGGATGGACATGGTCAGAAACAATGCTCAGGTAGGCCGTGGCATTTAAACCCCACACACACACACACACACACCCCCACACCATTACAACACCACCGACAGCCTGCACAGTGGTAACAAGGCATGATGGATCCATGTTCTCATTCTGTTTACGCCAAATTCTGACTCTACCATCTGAATGTCTCAACAGAAATCGAGACTCAACAGACCAGGTGACATTTTGGTAAGCTCGAGCAAATTTGAGTGGTACCCGGTGGGGTCTTCTGCTGTTGTAGCCCATCCGCCTCAAGGTTGTGCGTGTTGTGGCTTCACAAATGCTTTGCTGCATACCTTGGTTGTAACGAGTGGTTATTTCAGTCAAAGTTGCTCTTCTATCAGCTTGAATCAGTCGACCCATTCTCCTCAGGACTGCCACATACTGGATTTTTCCCTTTTCACACCATTCTTTGTAAACCCTAGAAATGGTTGTGCGTGAAAATCCCAGTAACTGAGCAGATTGTGAAATACCCAGACCGGCTCGTCTAGCACCAACAACCATGCCACACTCAAAATTGCTTAAATCACATTTCTTTCCCATTCTGACATTCAGTTTGGAGTTCAGGAGATTGTCTTGACCAGGACCACACCCCTAAATGCATTGAAGCAACTGCCATGTGACTGGTTGATTAGATAATTGCATTATGAGAAATTGAACCTAATAATCCTTTAGGTAAGTGTATATATTTCGTATAAAGTCATAATTGAAGTGCTCAGTTTTCTCACCGTGTGTGACGTGCAGCTGAAGTTCAGTGAAGCTATCAGTATAGTCAGACACAGTCACTCCACACCTGTATGTTCCTGCATCTGCAGCGTTCAGCTCTCTAAAAAACACCATCAAGACTCCTGCTCTGGTGTCGTCATATAAAGAAACATCTCCATTCTCCATCCATTCATCCTGAACTCATGGATTCTCCCTCTCTGAACATCCATCTGACTCTTTACAGATGTATTTGGGCCTGGTTTTGTATTGAGGATGTTCACACTTGATCATCAGATCAATCTAGACACACCCACATTAGCTGTCAATCACAAATATCTGACTAAATCAATGTCTTCATTGAATATGAAATCTAATAACAAATAGCGAAGAAACCCTAATACTGTATTATTTGTTCTCACCCATGATGTGCAGATGAACAGTATTAATAATGGAGTAACTGTACCCGTGTCCGCTGATCCAAACTCCACATAAATAAACTCCTCCATCATCTGGTCTCACAGCTGTAATTGTAACTCTTATGAGGTTTTGATCTTTGTTTTCGGAAAAGTTGAATCTTTTTTTCTTCTTCCACTTGCTGTATATGGTATCAATGGTGTTATTTCCTTCTTTGTTTATGAATTTCACTTCATCCTTATGGCGTGAATATTCACAGCTGAAGGCGGCGGTTTCTCCAGTATTCACCATCACTCTCTTTGAAACGTTACAATATGAATCTGTCCATCCCATAACAAAATATGAATATAAAAACTTTGAAATGATCAGTAATATTACTACACAAAGACCTTTAAAATGACTGACCTTCCTTCACATTCAAAGTAATATCAACGAACCACTGGCCATCAACCTCAATCTGGTAAGCTCCAGCATCTTGTGTGTTCAGTTCTCTAATGTAGATCATGAGATTTCCATTTTCATTACAAAATAAAGTGAGTCTTCCTTCACTAATCCACTGATCATGTTTCCTATTATGTATTATGGTTGTACTCTGTAGCTTTTGCATGTATTTAGCATTTTCTTTTGCCAAGGCTTCCATGATCTAACAAGAAGGCTTGCTCCAGAATATCCAGTGACACTAAAGCATCTCACCGCACCTGTCAATCAGATTGATACTGTGATCAGAAACCTCATGAACAGAAAACAGCATCATTACTGCAGTGATGAAAGAGAAAAGCTCTGACCTGAGATCAGGAGAAAGTCAAGAAGATGAGGAGGATCTTCATTGTGAGTTGAGTTCAGTCTTCTTTCTGCTTAATCTCTCTGTCTCTACATCTGTGTGCTTTAGTTCCTTCCTCTTTCTTCAGCTCTTTATCAGTAATGAGCAGCTTTACTGGCCCCACCCATTTCTGCTGAATCTCTCTGTTCTTAATGGTTTTTATGGTGTGACATCATATAGACTTCCTCTGACTCAGTACTAAACTAAACACTGAGAAAGAGCGCCATCTGGCTGTTTTCATGTCTTGTTTTCAGCACGGCATGATTTTGCCAAGTAAGACATGGTCCTGGGTCAACATATGTTGTTGATCCTGGAGCAACATTCCTGTCTGAAAATGTATTCCTAACTATATCCCTACCCCTAAACCTAATCCTACCCATAACTTATCCCTAAAAAATCTGAGGAAAATAATAGGTGAATAACACTGATGTAGAAGCACCTAACCCTGGTAAGAAGAAACTTGACATAAACTGTAAACTTGTCCATCAAATCTGATTGGTTGGTTGGAATGTTGATCCAGGAACACATTGTATTTGGTGAGATCAGGTTCACCCTTGTTTTCATACATAACAAGACAATGTATTAAAAGCATTGTATAGTAATCTTTATTGACAAAAGATGAACTCTGGCAATGCTCTTTTGCTATACAGACCAGAAGCTTTTAGCTCCTTCAGATTTTACGGATATATGTAAATACTCTCATGTATGTCTAGTGAAGGCCAGTAGACACTTGAACACACTTTAAACTGTATGTGATGAATCTCTTGTAGATTCACTAGTATGATCTAATGGAAAATATCAAAGATATGAAAATGTAATCACTGTGAGACTGTTTATTCTTACATACAGCCAGTAGAAACATTGGAACACCAATTAGGAGCAAAACCAAAACCTTAGAAATAAAAATCGCTACGGGTGTTAAGTTTAACACCTATAAGATTAAGATCTATACTGCAGCATTTTTATTAAAATAAACAAGACAATTCCATCAGACCAAACTCTGTGACCATCGAATTATGTGACTATAGTAAGTGCTGCTGTCACAGAAATCAATGGGCACAGACATTGGTGTAACAATGGCAAACACAAATGCAACAAGGCCAAGTCTTACAGTTAACAGAACAAACTCAGGAGTATAAATACAGAGGATAATGATAAACTAAACTTGAAACAGATGAGAAACATAACCAAGTAACCATGGAAACAAATGAGAACTTACTTAGAAACCATAGGGACTTTCACAGCGGAGGAATGTTTTCAATGTTACAATAACTATTGGCAGAAGAATTCGCTTTTTTTGTGTTCACACCACAGGAACTCATAAAGAATGATTTTAGTTATAGTAATACCTTTTAGGGGGACTAAATTAGATATTTCAGAGTAGGATCTAACTCAGCACAATAGGAACTATCATGGATGTAAGTGTATGTTGATTGACCGAATGCATGCCATTCAAAACACTGATGTATGTAGCACTTCAAGTTATCGTAAGAGACTCTTAGCCCTCCTTTTCACTTTTTCAATCGTGTAACTTTTGCGGCTGCATTCCATCTACGTTACTATGAAACCCATGACACACAACAAAATCACAGCTCTGATCACAATGTCCTCCATCCTCCAGTTGTTGACAATGTTGAATATGGCAATAAAATAATTTGTGTCACTCCAGGGTTCATTCTGGTGGTGTGAATGCAACCAGGAAAATGGCCCTGAGCAAATTTTGTTCCTATAACTGTATTCCTATAACTACCTTGTTTGAAAGCCCCTCGTGCTCACCAAGGAAACAGGAACTAAAACACTGGATCGGTGGGCCAGGATTTGAGGACCGAGATGGAGCTGTAGGCATGGAAGACCGAGGTGGAGCCGGTGGGATTGAGGACACAGGTGGAGCCAGAGGGCTGGACAGTCAGGGTGATGCCACTGGACCAGAGAGCCAAGGCTGAGCTGGAGGATTTGAGGACCGAGGTGGAGTTAAGGGCTTGGAACACTGTGGTGGAGCCGGTGGGAGTGATGATGCAGGCATAGTCAGAGGGATGGAGAAACCTGGTGGAGTAGATGGAATGGAGAGCTCAGGAGCAGCCACATACCTGGAAGCCTGTGGTGAAGCCAAGGTAATAACAGACCAAGGCAGAGTCTTAAAGACGAGGGGGCACAGTGAAACCGGACGGATGGAGGGGAGCAGAGCCAGGAAGCTGGATGGAACAAGGAACTAGGATGAACAAGTGTAAGAGTCGGAGCCTGGGTACCAGACATGACCAGCAGAGGAGGTGGTGTTGCGTGACTAGACTGCACTGACAGAAGAGGAAAGTCCAGGAAACTGGTCGAAACCTGAGTGTATAAAAAGCCAGGTGTGATCGGCGGGGATAGAGAGAGCCCAGAAAGGGGAGTCCATTCCAGGGTATCCATATCAATAAGTGCTTGTTCCGGGATTGACATGGCAGCAGGCTCTAGCTCTGGGGCATACATGATCTATTAGTATTAGTAATACAATTACAAACACACAGACTTAATGTCAAAGACAAGGTGATAAAAAAAACATGCAGCTCATTTATATTCTGCTGTGGCTTTCCAAGCTTGATTGACAGCAGCGTATTGACTGTAATCCTGATTATTCCTGATACTATCATTGTCAGGACAGTCTGATTTCTTGTGGAAATTCACCACTGCATAATTCAGATCCTCAGCAGATGTGATGCAACATTGAGAGTCACCAGTGGCTTTCTCAACTGTAGCATAAACAGCATCAGAAGAATCAGAGGGGTTTGTGGGTAATTGAGCCGTGGCATAAACAGCATCAGAAGAATCAGAGGGGTTTGTGGGTAATTGTTTGTGAGGGTCTTTAATGTCTGCATAAACACAACCAGTGTGAGAAACCTGAGGAGAGACAGAGAAATGATTTACAGCTCTGAAGATCGTCAGGATGGAAGTCATCAGACATTAATATCATTATGAATAAAAATCAACATTTTATACAGTGACTGGACTCACCACTTCATGTTTTCCTGGTCCAGTCTGAGATGACGAATCACCGCCTGATAAAAACAAGTGTTCTAAATTTATGACATTATATCGCACTTCAGCTCTGATGTCTCGTGTAGATGTTTTCACACATCATCAAATATCTGTATTGTGTAGTTGTAGCCAATAGACAGATTCAAATTGGAAAGTAAATTGTTGTGTTTTAAACTTAGTATAAATGGAGTTTCTATATCTAAAGTAGTATAGAAGGAGTTTTACCTTGAGACTGATTCTTCTTATAGAGAAACAGTAATAATAGTCCAGCAATGATCAGAAGCAGAAAAACCAGAACCAGAACCAGAGGGATGATCAGAGAAGAACCTAAAAACAAGAGATATTAATAATCAGAGAATATGATAATCTGAGCTAAATATCATGTTGCATGTTTATATTTCAGCACAAGGTTACCCGTTGGCCTGTTAGGAGGCAGCTGAAGTAATGTTAGATGTGGAGGATGATGATTGTGACGATGATAATGATGATAAAGTGGTTTCTAGAACACCTGTATCTAAAACAACATTAACATAGAGAGATTTCTTTAATTCTTTCTTTCACCCCAGACTCAGACTTGACATCCTGTCTTTTAATGCATTCCCCTACACAGAATTCATGTTTGCTGATGCACAGCACAAGCGTTTTTCAGCAATTTATAAATAGACACATATGTTTTCTCAATGTTTGAATAATATAAACCAGCACAAATGAAAGACCAAAATTACAGGGATTTCTTTTAATGCGGACAAACCCTTAACTGTAGTACATACTGAACGGAAATACTGAACATTGCACTTGTACTGTATGCAAATGACAACACTGAAGTTTAAAGACTGTAGCAATGCTGTGTCCAAATTGCCAGACCAATGCTGCAACAAAACACTGTAGTAAGAACAAATTACCACACAGACTTTCACACTTTGTTCAGATGTCCGGTTCCTGAGTTCACACACACTGCTGTCACTCTTCCCAAGAAAATGGCATGAGGATACTTCAGTATCTCCATCAATGGTTGATCTACTACAACACAATCTAGCAGGGTTTCCCCAAGATGTAGGAAATGAGAATATGAATGTACCAGATCAGGACAATAACATCTGAACCACTCAAGATGTTTCAAATGAACCGATTACATTCTACAAAAATGAAATGAAGAATTACAAGTACAAACACTGACTGGTGCATTTGCAGAACAGCATCAGAGATCTACCCAAAACACTTATAACTGCAGAGACAGAAGTAATATGCAGCTCACTTTTGTAAGGACACTTCCTCTTTTTAACTGTGGCTTGTAACTTTGCATTAATTGACAGCATGCTACTTCTATACTAAAATAATCCTGTGTGAACCTACAAGAATAGAATAAGCCTGATTATTCACTCTCTTTGCACAGTCAAGCAACATGATGCATGACACCCAGTTACATTATGATTAATATCACATTATAGAAAATCCTCCGTACCTGTAACGGTGATCAGCACTCGTGTGATGAAGCTCTTGTGTCCTTGATCAGACTCAACTCCACACCAGTATTCTGAGTCTTGTTCAGTCACATGACTGATGCTTCCTGTCAGGAGTTGCTCTTCTCTGTCATCATACAGCCGGATCTTTCCCTCACTCGTCCATCTTCTGCTCTCCTTCACAGACGTCTCTTCAGCACAGAGATCAGCTCCAGATCTCCAGCAGAGAAACTTCACATCACTCCTGTGGGATTGTGGGTATTTGCAGCTGATGTTCACAGATCCTCCTGCAGCCGCTGATAGACTGATGCTCTTCACACAACAATCATCTGTTTGAGATCCAAAGAAAGTGCAGCAATGATACAATGAGCAGATCTATTCGATTCTGTCAAATCATGCATTATTAATGAAAGCGCTCACCCTTCTTAATGTCCAGATTAAACTCAGAGAAGAAACTGTAGTGTTCAGAAACTTTGACTGTAATCTTATATTCTCCAGAGTCGCTGTCATTCAGCTCTCTGATAAACACACGTACGAGACCTGCAGATCTGTCATCATGAACGCTGTGTTTCTGTTCTGCTGCTCTGTTAGTGTTTATGACAGGAAAACATTGACCTGATGCAGTTTTACACACATGTTTCTCACGGTTCATGTGTTGCATCCCATATTTGTAGTTTATAATGACGATTCCTCCTGAATATCCTGTCACACTACTGATTCTTTGACCTGTTCAACACAAACTCAGATATCAGTGTGTAAAGAATGAAGTCAGTGATGGATCTTCATCTTCATTTAATGACAAACACGTCTATGAGTGAGACGTGTGAGCGGCAGTAATTACAGTCAGTGTTGAGTATCGTGATGTTGTGGAGATCGTCATGGGTTTGAGGCTCTCAGTTACTCACCTGTTATAACCTTCACATCCACTGCCATGTGGGGATCTATTCCTGATCTTTCAACTGCACAGTAGTACATCCCAGAATCCTCTTTCCTCAGATCTCTGATGGTCACAGTGAAGACTGCTGATCTTGTGTCGTCATACAGAGAGAATCTTTCAGAATGAACCCATCTATTTTTCTCATTAGTCTTGATTTGGTCTTTGCACTCTGGCCACTGACCTCTACAAAAATACTTTATATATGTATCATATCCTTTATCATATCTGCATGTGATCGTGACTCCGCCTCCTGAATATCCGTCACACTGAAGCTCGCGACACCTACAACAAACCAGCATCTTCATAAAAACACTAATATGGGAATGAATGGAGATGAACTTTCCAATTGCTTTTAAACTTAAAAAACAAAACAATTCAACAACATGAACTGAAGTGAAAGACTCTCCTCATCAAATCTGTGCTGTTTTTAGTGATTTACTCTTGAGTTCAGATTCTTACCAGGAATCATCATCAGAGTGAAAGTCCAGATGATCTTCATTCTTCTCTCTTATTAAATGATCTTCTCTGTTGTCAGTAGATTCAGTTCTTCTGAAGCTCTCGATGTGTGTTCAGATGAGCTTTGAGTGTTTCTTTCCTGGTTACATGTTTAACGTGAAGTGCTGAATGTGACAGAGACGCCCGTCCTGTGTGAGAGAGAGAGAGAGAGAGAGAGAGAGAGAGAGAGGAGAGAGAGAGAGAGAGAGAGAGAGAGAGAGAGAGAGAGAGAGAGAGAGAGAGAGAGTGAGAGTAAGACACTGGAGAGAGAGAGAGAGAGAGAGAGAGAGAGAGAGAGAGAGAGAGAGAGAGAGAGAGAGAGAGAGAGAGAGAGAGAGAGAGAGAGAGAGAGAGAGAGAGAGAGAGAGAGAGAGAAATCAGCTCACATGGTCACTTTAAATGCAAAGTTTCTGATTGATTGATTAATTATTGTATATTACCAGTGAAAATATCAATACCACTTTAAGATTTTAATAATCATGTATGTCTTTCAGTTTTAGTGACATTTTCCATTTAATTACTTAATATAATTATCATAAGTTAAATGTATCATTAAATATGATATAAATGAATCTGTTCATCCATCTGTTGAGTTTTAACTTTGTTTGAATTGTTCTTTTACTCCTTCAGTGAATCTGATCTTCACTGCGACCCATATGAAACAAATCAGACAAAACCTGCTGGAAACCACAAACCACGAAAGAGTGACAGAAGTGAAGTGAAGCTGAAGTGAGAAAGCATTGAGGACTGAGAGTCAAGCGTCTGTTGATCAGTCTGATCTTCATTCTTCATATTCTGATGAAACATGTCGTATAATTATACATGTGACACAAATAATCTCTTTATATAAAGAGCTTTTAACATTGAACAGCATTTAAATGTAGTTCAGGGCTGTAACCACAGATATTGAGTCTCTCGTGATGCTTCAGCTTTAACTGTGAAAGAGTGTTAAGACTAAACATTGAATATTTGACAACTGTTTAACGATAGAAATGGTAAACGTCCAACAATGACATCCAGTGATGCAAATTACTCTTTTTAATCTCAAATTACAATTTTGTCACAATTGTATGTTTTTAGGTATATTCATGTGTGTGTGATGTGATGTGATGAAACAATAAACAGATTATTAGAAATTAAAAGTAAATGTGTGCACATACAAAAATTGCAATCAATTATTTTACTGTTCTTATTTATTTTACTTTATTCCCTCTAACTCAATGTAAATAATTGTATTATTTAATTCCTAGCTAAAAAGGACAATTCTCTGCAAAACTCTCTGCAAGTTTTGCAACCAGTTAAATTACCAACAACTTTTTCATTACAAAATATCACACTGTTAAAATATTGAGACTTTAATGGTTGAGACTTTAGTCCTTATAATAAAACTATTAAAAGTAAAAGGTTAACATCACGTTCCATGAAAATGTAAAAAATGTAAGATTTACATACAAACAGCATAATTGATACATTAGGAAGTTGAGGCGCAGAGACTGGTACCAGGCTAAACTATATAGTTGACCAGACAATGGACAACCTTGCCTAATACCCCTTAAAATAGGAATTGGCTGACTCAAATTATACAAATTGATAAATCAGCAAGTTGAGGTACAGAGACTGGCTCCAGCTGCTCAGTGTTTGTTATAAGAAGGCAAATTCTTTCTAATCTGAACATGTGCAGTGTTTCTGCTCTGTCAGATCATCAGAGGCTCATCGGCTGAAGTCTGAGTCTGATTGGTGCTTCTGTCTCTTTAACAGGCCGTTGTGGATTCAGCACCACAGACAGCAGCTGTCAATCAAACTTCAGCATCACTGATGACAGTTTAACAACACAAACTGGACAAACACTTGAGTTCATCTGCTTCCTTTTCTTCATCTCTGACTTTGGGCATAAAAACATCTGCATGAATGACGGCTCCATGTTGTTATAAAGTAGCCCATTATTCAAAAACCCTCAATCCGCCAGATTCACCCTTTCATTTTAAATGCTCAAAAAAAGTCAAAACAGCATCATTTATGTTGAATTAAAATCATATGAATTAAAACTCTCAGCTATCATAACACACAAAGTTCAAATAACACCAAGACTTTTAACAGGGAATTACTCACATTTGCCACTAGATGGAGCCGAAGGTTTCAATTACTCATGTGATGAACAGGATGGACAGGACATTACAAACACAAACTCCAAAGAGATTCAGTCTAATTTAATATCCAGACTAATAAAGACTGTAATTATTGACAATGCTGCAGTGAGAGGAAAATGTCCAATCTTTTTTTTTAAACAGTCCAAATGTCTGGGGGTCTCCAAACATTGAAATTGTGTTATTTGACATGCAATTTCAGGTTTGTGTAATGTGATCATCTTGGATTATTGTGAAAAATTGCAAAAAATATTGGATTAATTCATGCATGACAGCGATTTAAGCCTAATTCACTTCAATAAAAAAAACTATACATGCTATTCTTGTCATGAGCATCAAGGCGTGGTGGCGCTGTGGTGCAAATTTCATACATGTTTAGTGCGTTAATGCAATGATTCTTAAAAAAATATAAAAAAATATCCACTTCTTGGATTTCTGGACGAACAGCAAAGGAAGCTGACCCCAGGCCTATGTGGTCGATTCTGTGTTAAGGTAAAGCATGTTATTCCCAATTATGTGTTGTGGCTGGGTTGTTATAGGTCTGTGTGTCTATCGATGATCTATCTTTTGTAACCTGTCAAGTAACTTTAACCATAGTTCATGTGAGATCAAAGACAGCCGGATGCTTTGTTTATAGACTGTTTGACCTATCAGTTTGTGTTGTATAATATATAGTATAATTGGGATGCTATTAACCACTGTATAGTGATTTATCTTATATACTACTTGCATAACTGCTTACATACACTTGTAGCTGTTATGTATCTTTGTAAGTCCTCTTTGAGGCATGCGCAAGCACAAAGCACCTTGTGCTTCCCTTTGACACCCTACGAAGTCATTACACATTCAACAGAAGCATCATGATGTTTTTCCTGTTTGCATCACACCTGCAGGAGGCTGAAGGGCTTCTTAGTTTGACTAAAAGAATATAAACAGCAATAGCAAAGAAAACCACAAGAGAAGCAGTTTCCTTTAGCTCACTAACCACAGAATGAACAAACCTGCAAAACCTTACAAACCCCCACTGCAAACCAACTCACATCGTCTCTAGATCAGAATCTAGTTTGAGTAATGTGTTAAACTCAAGATATTAAACACATCCATTATAATGGAGGAGTTATGGTTTACTGTGAACTTGGTTTCCATTCTTTTAACATTTTTAGGATATTCTGTCATGATTTTTAAAATCACACATAACCTGATGATCATCAGCCTTGAATACTGAACGATCAGCTCTTAGTCTTTATTGTCTTCTGTTCATCTTCTCTGTTCAGTCTTGTGTCTCTGTGGGTTTCCTGAACACTTCTGTTTAATGTTCACAGAAAAGAGCTAAAATTAGAGCCTGAACCTTCAGCTGCTTTCTGTGGCTTTGAGATGGTCGGAAAAATGACCTGTTCATCACGCAAACACAGACACCACAGTGCTCATGAAACCCCTCATGAAAAAACGAGATTCAAAAACTTTTTTTTTTACATTTTGAAACACTTTTAATAATAAAAAACTGGTAACATTGATAATAATGGTTAAGATCAAGGCCTTGTCAAACAATCATACATTCACAGATCGCATGTGAAGCCATCAGAGGGGATTGTGGGAGTAGAGGAATGAAGCAGATCTACTCCTGAATCTGCTCAAGAACGTGTGATCTGAGATTAAACAAGAGAAACATGATGCACAGAATGAAACTTACAAATGAGAAACACAAGAACTTCATTGAATGAAGACACAGACTCACTGCTTCACTGTGTCTCGTCCGATGATGAGATAGTCCTTAAGATCTGAACAACAGTGAGAAGATCTGACAAATGATTTCAGGGTTTGGTTAGTCTTTAATAGTTATAATCTGCTTCATAAATAAGTGTGTGTGTGTGTGTGTGTGTGTGTGTGTGTGTGTGTGTGTGTGTGTGTGTGTGTGTGTGTGTGTGTGTGTGTGAAGGACAGCATCTCCTCATCTTAATAAACACTGAGTCACAGTGAATCCTCCAATCAGCAGCAGAGTCGAACATATTGAAATAATGTTGAACAAGAAGAAATCTGAAAACACACACACACATTAGGGTGAAACAGGGATGTATTCACATGTATTTAAAAATACAGAGAGAGTAAATATGCGACATTCATGGCAAATATATGTAGCCGGTCCTACTGAACCCACTCTGAGTGGGATTTGAACCAGCGTCTCTGGCATGGGAGGCAGGGCGTGTTGACAAGGACCCTAAAGACTGCAGTCTCTTATCCCTCTTGAGATCAGGGTAGTGAGGTTTACACACACAGCTCTTAGTAGCTTACCTCCTTTTCTGACCACCTAAACCTCACTCCCATCTGGGTCACGGCACCAAATGTAACCAGTGATACTCGACCCGGTCAAAGAGGGATTCAAACCACAGATTCTGGCATGGGAGGTGAACGCTCTGACAAGGATGCTAAAGACTGCAGTCTCTCAGTCGCTGGAACCCCTCTTGAGCCCGGGAGTGTGAGGTTTACTTTCTGGCCTCCATTACACTCATCCTCCTAAACCTCACTCCCATCTGGGTCACGGCACAAAATGTAACCGGTCCCACTCAACCAGCTCTGAGTCGGATTTGATCTGGCGTCACGGCACGGAGTCAGGCGCACTAACATAAACATTAAAACAATGCAATATCTAACACGCCTCTTGAGGCTAGGAGAGTGAGGCATGCACAGCTCTCACTAGCTTGCCAACAACCCCAACAAAAAACCTCATTTTCATCCAAGTCATGGCACCAAATGTAACTGGTCCTACTCGGTGTCTATGGCATGGGAGGCAGGAGCGCTAACAAGGACGCTAAAGACATCAGGTAGGCATTAGTTCTCAATTATGTAAACATATCGTTATTATTAGCTCATCAGCTCTTTGTAGTTCATGACGGTTTGTTGATCCTACCAACTGAGAGTCTCAGCAGATACTGCTCAACAGCAGGTCATTTAAACAACACCAGGTAAAAAACAACCTTTAAACATTCGGTTAGCTGAATGAACGTGTAAGAGGCTGATCGGAGCACATTTCCTAGTAAAAATGAATGAAAATTAGTACACTCTCGAAACGTTTTAAAAGTTCTCTTAACTTTACATGCCATTGTAAAAAGAGGAGCAATGTCTGTCTAGCGTTTACATAGGATGTTTACATAGAAACATTAAGTTTGCTACAAACCAAAAGAATGCAGCAGAATGTTTCATATACATTACAACAAAAAACTAAAGAATAAGACACATATTAATTTATCCAATAGTCTATGTTAGGCCTACAATTGTACTATAGAAAGATGTACACTGATGAGGTTGTGTTGGTCCCCCTTTTGCTGCCAAATAGCCCTGACCCGTCAAGGCATGGACCAGTCAAAAATGGATCCTTTAAGTCGTGTAAGTTGCGGAGCTGGGGCCTCCATGGATCTGACTTGTTTGTTCAGCACATCCCACAGATGCTCGATTGGATGAGATCTGGGAATTTGGAGGCCAAGTCAACATCTCAAACTCGTTGTGCTCCTCAAACCATTCCTGAAGCATTTGTGCTTTGTGTCAGGAGCATTATCCTGCTGGAAGAGCCACAGCCACCAGGGAATACCGTTTCCATGAAAGGCTGTACATGGTCTGCAACAATGCTTAGGTAGGTGGGGTGTCAAAGGAACATCCACATGGATGGCAGGACCCAAGGTTTCCCAGCAGAACATTGCCCAAAGCATCACACTGCCTCCGCCGGCTCGCCTTCTTCCCATAGTGCATCCTGGGGCCATGTGTTCCCAGGTAAGCCACGCACACACCCGGCCATCCACGTGATGTAAAAGAACACGTGATTCCTCAGACCAGGCCACCTTCTTCCATTGCTCCGTGGTCCAGTTCTGATGCTCACGTGCCACTGTTGGTGCTGGCGGGTCAGGGGTCAGCATGGGCACTGACTGGTCTGCGGCTATGCCGCCCCATACACAACAAACTGCGATGCTCTGTGTATTCTGACCCCTTTCTATCAGAACCAGCATTAACTTCTTGAGCATTCTGAGCTCCAGTAGCTGGTCTGTTTTTAATCGACCACACGGGCCAGCCTTCGTTACCCACGCATGCATCAATGAGCCTGGGCGCCCATGACCCTGTGGCGGTTCTCCCGTGTTACTTCCTTGAAGCACTTTTGATAGATCCTGACCACTACAGACCGGGAACACCCACAAGAGCTGCAGTTTTGGAGATGCTCTGACCCAGTCGTCTAGCCATCACTATTTTGGCCCTTGTCAAACTCCCTCAAATCCTTACACTTGCCCATTTTTCCTGCTTCTAACACATCAACTTTGAGGACAAAATGTTATCCTCTAATATATCCCACCCACTAACAGGAGATCATCAGTGTTATTCACTTCACCGGTCAGTGGTCATAGTGTTATGCCTGATCAGTGTATATGTGGTATAGGGTATATATAAAGGTACATGAGATATAATTATATAAATATCAAAACTAGTGAACAGTTTCATCATATAAGTGAACAAGTCATAAAAAACCTATATCATTAGTACAAATCTTCAAATAAAGATCAGGACATACCCATATTTACAGTGAGGGTGACTTTAGTGGTGATGTGAGATCCACACCAGTATATCCCAGAATCCTCTTCTCTCAGATGAGTGATGTTTACAGTACAGACTCCAGTAGATGCTTCATCACTGAAAGACAATCCATCATCTCTGATCGTCTCCAATGAAACTCCATCCTTCACACACACGGAGGGTTCATGTGCTTTGCAGAAGCATTTCTGATGTTCATCATGATGTTTGCACTGGATTGACATGTCGTCTCCTTCATACTTAGTCAAGTTCAGCTCTGGAAATGATCAGAAATATAAGCACATCAATTCACAGCCATAGTTTGACATATTCAGATGAATAAACCTTCCTCACCCTCGTTCATGATGACGATCAGATGAGTGTAAAGATAATTCACGTCTCTCTCTAATGTCACTGCACACCAGTATTTCCCAGCATCCTCTGCTGTCAGTCCAGTGATGGTCCCAGTGAAGACACTTGCAGTGGCGTCATCATTCAGAGTCAATCTGCCAGTCTTGGTCTCTTTCTCTTCTCTCACAGTCTCACTGAGAGGATTTCTATCTCTAGTGGAGCACTTCCCCCTTACAGAGAGACTTTGACTTTGATTTATAGATTAAATCATAAGGGCAGAAGATCTCAGCAGATTCTCCTTCACGTCTCACTAATGGAGGCACTGCAAACACACAAACACAGACATTTAACACACATGATTCTGAATAGACTGCATTTACTACAATGAAATGCTCTGAGTTCACTCACTGATGAGGTTGAGCTGAATTTTGGTGGTCAGGAGATGAAAGTCAGATGTGTGTGTCTGGTTTCTGCTCCACACCAGTAAACTCCAGCATCTCTCACGCTCACATTACTGATGCTCACTGTAAAAACTCTCTCTTCATTTCTCTCAGATGAACCACTCATTTGTGTTCCTGTAGATTTACTCAATATCTGGCAGATGTGATTATCATCCTCTTTGCAGAAATGAACTTCATGTTCCTCTGGGATCTGACAGGTGATGTTGACTTCTTCACCAAGATGAGCAGATTCAGTCACACTCTTTGGATATTTTGCATCTGTAAAGCCGGATAAAAATGACAAACACTGTAAATATTTCAAACATGCCAGCTAAAGTATATAGTGTTGCTCACCGTGTGTGACGTGCAGCTGAAGTTCAGTGAAGCTCTCAGTATAGTCAGACACATTCACTCCACACCTGTATGTTCCTGCATCTGCAGCGTTCAGCTCTCTAAAAAACACCATCAAGACTCCTGCTCTGGTGTCGTCATATAAAGAAACATCTCCATTCTCCATCCATTCATCCTGAACTCCTGGATTCTCCCTCTCTGAACATCCATCTGACTCTTTACAGATGTATTTGGGCCTGGTTTTGTTTTGAGGATGTTCACACTTGATCATCAGACGACCTCCTGAGTGGCCAGACACTCGAGACACGCCCACTTTAGCTGTCAATCACAAATATCTGACTAAATCAGTGTCTTCATCGGATAGAAACTTTAGCAAATATTGAAACAGCAAATACTGATATATTAACTTATTCGAGATAACATTGAGCTTGTTCTACTCACCCATAATGTGAAGATGAACCTTAGCACTAATGGAGTAGAAGAGTCTGTAGATCCAAACTCCACATAAATAAACTCCTCCATCATCTGGTGTCACAGCAGAAATACTCACACTAAAGAAGTTTTTATGTCTGTCATCAGAAACACTGAATCTTCCTTCCGTATTTAGTGTGCCAGTGGTGTGTATCAACTCTTCAAAGGAGTTCTGTCGTTCTTTGAATATGACTTTTGCATCATTAATATGATTCTGTGAATATTCACATCTGAAGGGCGGCAGTTTCTCCAATATTCACCATCACTGTCTTTGACACGCTACAACAGGAATCTGTCATTCACATGATAAAGAAATATACTTCACAATTATCCATTCCTTTAAAATGAGCAGTTTTATTACACTTAAATTGCTTACCTTTATTCACATTCAAAGTTATATCTATATACCACTTGTCAAGAACCCTGATTCTGTATTTTCCAGCATCGTGTGTGTTCAGTTCTCTGATGAATATCATAAGGTTTCCATAGTTGTTGCAAAAAAAGAACAAATCTTCCTTCACTAATCCATTCATTGTGTTTCTTGTAATTTATTATGGTCCTCCATGGATCATGTTTAACCACATATTTAGCAGAGTTACTGTACCAAAGTTTCCGTGAATCAACAAGAAGGCTTGCTCCAGAATATCCAGTGACACTAAAGCATCTCACCGCACCTGTCAATCAGATTGATACTGTGATCAGAAACCTCATGAACAGAAAACAGCATCATTACTGCAGTGATGAAAGAGAAAAGCTCTGACCTGAGATCAGGGAGAAAGTCAAGAAGATGAGGCGGATCTTCATTGTGAGTTGAGTTCAGTCTTCTTTCTGCTGAATCTCTCTGTGCGCAAGAGGGCTGTTCGTAAGGGTTTTATAGTGTGACATCATATAGACTTCCTCTGACTCGGTAATAAACTAAACACTGAGAAAGAGTGCCATCTGGCTGACGTTACACTTCCTGATGTCAGTAAAAACTGTAACAAAGTTTAGACATTTCATTGTCCGCTATTAGGGAGGATAAATACAAACTACTTAATTGCAGAGACAAAAGACAAAAGAAAACCCAGCATTATATCAATACAATATATTATTCTATATTAATAATTTAAGATTACAAAAGACGACTGCTGGTAATGCTTTTGAAGTTTGTTAGCTCCCTCAGATTTCACTGGAAATAGGCTGTGTGGCTCCCCCTACCCGAGGAAAGACTCACTGCAGATGGTTTACATTTATTTTTATTACATTAAAGACATTGAAGAACTTGATCATATTTAACTATTTTGTACAATACAAAATAATGAGTTAACCATTCAAAACACTGTTCACAAATGTTAGATATATAGTATAAGAATTACTCAAAATGTGTTGCAGTGTGACATGCGTCACCTAAAATTAACACTTAATGCCCTACATATACACATATTACACACCAAACAATCACAGTCCAGCAATTATTTCTCACTGGATGTTCAGTCACAGTGTAATGAATATCAGAGTAGATTTGACTAGTCAGAGGGTATTGTGGGTAAGTGAATAACCCTGTAGACAGCAGTTGTTATTGTGTCTGAAAATGGCCCAAATCAAAAGAGCCAACAAAACCAAGTATGTATCAATCTCTGCCACCTCCCACCAACTCTTTAACTGTTGAGGATTTCGCTGAGGATTTCTTCACTGATAAAACAACAACCATCAGCAGTCAGTTCTCAGCTCCACACACACACACACACACACACACACACACACACACACACACACACACACACACACACACACACACACACACACACACACACACACACACACACACACACACACAAATCTTCTCCTCCTCTACACTCACTGTGGCAGAAATATCTAAACTTCTCCTCTCAGCCATCCTACACACACACACACACACATCACACACACACACACACACACACACACACACACACACAAATCTTCTCCTCCTCTACACTCACTGTGGCAGAAATATCTAAACTTCTCCTCTCCAGCCATCCTACTACCTATCCCCTCACACCTTCTACAAGCGATCTCTCCTACACTTATACCCGCACTCACACACACCATCAACAAATCTCTCTGCACCGGCATTTTCCCTACCACATTCAAGCAGGCTCGGGTCACCCCACTGCTTAAGAAACCCACTTTAGACACATCACTTATAGAGAACTACAGACCTATTTCTCTCCTGCTAATGCTTATTCCAAATCTTCAGTCCTCGTCCTCGATCTGCTGCCTTTGACACTGAATCATCAGATTCTTCTGTCCACCCTCTCATCACTGGGCATCTCATGACCTCCAATGGTTTGTGTCCTATCTCACAAGTCTTTCAGGATTCCCTGGAGAGGGCAGGTATCCAAAACACATCAACTGACCACTGGGGTTAGTGCTTAGACCTCTACTCTTCTCCATATACACTACATCACTGGGACCCATCATACAGGAACACGGCTTCTAATACCACTGCTATGCTGATGACACATAGCTCTACCTTTCATTTCAACCAGATGATCCCATAGTAGATGGATGAATCTCAAGCTGTCTGGCAGACATCTCAGCATGGATGAAAGAACATCACCTGCAGCTCAACTTGGCAAAGACTGAGCTTCTCGTTTTTCCTACCAAGCTGACTCTACAACACGATTTCTCCATCCAGCTAGGTTCATCATCGATTACCCCATCAAGGTCCGTCAGAAATCTTTGATTACAATTGACCTTCAAAGACAGCTTGGTCATGCAGGTTTGCCCAACACAACATCAGGAAGATCGGGCCTTTCCTAACAGAGCACGCAGCACAGCTTCTCGTCCAGGCCCTGGTTATTTCTAGGCTTGACTACTGCAATGCACTTCTGGATGGACTTCCATTGTGTGCGATCATAACGCTTGAAATGATTCTGAATGCAGCGGCAGGCTCTACCACAGGCTAAGCACCCGCATACTTCCATTCTCTCTTATTGTACAGATGGCAACCTATCCCGGATCCATGCTTGAATTCACTGAGCTCCTGAGAGTGCTTGATGTTATACACCTGTGGCCATGGAAGTGATTGAACACCTGAAATCAATGATTTGGAGGGGTGTCCCAATACTTTTGGCAATATAGTGTATGTCATACATGATGAACACAAACACAGCATATGACCTTCTGTAACGCACACATCAATAAAACACACACTCCCTCCTCTGTAATTAACACAGGGGCATTAGTCCCTTCGAACTGGTACATGAAACCAACAGACATTGAATTACAAGGATTGTAATTGAATAGAAATTGATTAACCGTCCGAATAGGGATATTGTTTCTGTTAGATTTTATTTGTTGCCCCTCGATCACCTGGTCAGGAAACAGTCAGTCTCACACAGTTCTGTTTTGACCAAAAGGAAGAACCACAGTCACACAGATAACTGTTCATGTAACTCATCAGCTTTATTGTAAAAAAAAAAATCAGGGTTTATAGTAGAGGTTATCAGATGCACTCCACACATGAAGAATCCTGTTTGCACAGGTTTCCTGCTGGTACATCAAGCTGTTTCCCGTCATTCACAGTGCTTCTAACTTTTTCCTCTGCACATGTCCGGTTCTGCACATTAGAGTGCAAACATGCAGAAATATGAGATTAAAATACATGAGCAGGGTTCATATAATGCAACAAAAATAATGCAATACAGCATAAATTAAATATTATTTCCTGGTGCCTTTTGGAAAAGGTATGTGTGGCTAAATAATGAAATTTCATACCTGCGTTCATCATATCACATTTCATTATAATTTTTTCTGGGAAATTGTTTTTACATCCTTACAATATGTATTATTTTGTAAATTTCTTAAAAAAAAAAAAAACCTGAGAAGAATTAAAAAAAAATTCCAGCTCTATGACCTGTGAGATTGACTTTAGAGGAGGCCTTCAGAGAATCACGGTCAGTAACACGAGTCCAGTGATGGTCAGAAGCAGAACCACAGACACACTGACCGTCAGAGAAGAGCCTGAAAACACCAGAGACTCACAATCTCAACCACTGACACAAATGAGTGTGTTTGTGTTTCAGAGCGTGTTTGTACCTGATACAGGAAATGCGATCGCTAGATATTCAACTGATGAAGATGTTGATGAGGATGGTGTTGATGTTTCCTCTAGAACACAGTAAAATCAGTGAGAACAAGATGGAGCAGAACATATATCTCAGAACATATTATGAATGCAAGATTATGGGTGTAAATGTTACATCAGGAGATAAAAAGGTTATTGATGGTGTATGTTATGAGTGAGACGTGTGAGCGGCAGTAATTACAGTCAGTGTTGAGTATCGTGATGTTGTGGAGATCGTCATGGGTTTGAGGCTCTCAGTTACTCACCTGTTATAACCTTCACATTCACTTCAGTGTAGAGATCTATTGCTAATTTATCAACTGCACAGTAGTACATCCCAGAATCCTCTTCACTCAGATCTCTGATGGTCACTTTCAAGACTGCTGAACTTGTGTCGTCATACAGAGAGAATCTTCCAGAATTAAACAATTTATCCTTATTATCAGTCTTAATGAGGTCAGAGCACCATCCAATCTTTTTTTTACAAAAATACTTTGCATTCTCTGTATATCCTTTATCATATCTGCATGTGATCGTGACTCCGCCTCCTGAATATCCCATCACACTGAAGCTCGCGACACCTACAACAAACCAGCATCTTCATAAAAACACTAATATATTGAAAGACTCTCCTCATCAAATCTATGCTGTTGTAAGTGATTCTTACCAGGGATCATCATCAGAGCAAAAGTCCAGGTGATCTTCATTCTTCTCTCTTATTAAATGATCTTCTCTGTTGTCAGTAGATTCAGTTCTTCTGAAGCTCTCGATGTGTGTTCAGATGAGCTTTGAGTGTTTCTTTCCTGATTACATGTTTAACATGAAGTGCTGAATGTGACAGAGACGCCCACTTCCACTTCAGAGAGAGAGAGAGAGAGAGAGAGAGAGAGAGAGAGAGAGAGAGAGAGAGAGAGAGAGAGAGAGAGAGAGAGAGAGAGGGAGAGAGAGAGAGAGAGAGAGAGAGAGAGAGAGAGAGAGAGAGAGAGAGAGAGAGACGTTGTGCCAACCAACTGGCAGGTCATGATCCACATGAGCTCTTGAAATTTTAAAATAAAATAAAAATACAAAAACATGTTGACCTCTGGAGTAAGGCAAGCCTAATAAAACATATATCAAACTGAAGATAAAAGCAAGAGGTATAGTATACACTGGAACATTGCAGTTGGGATGAGAACTGGAGGAAATTATTTATAACGGTCCTGGTTCCCACCTTATTGATGAACATGAATTGCAGTTGGTGAGTAAAGCTGTAAATTCCTCCATCAAAGTCAGGTGCCTCCGTAATAATCTTGTGATACATTCAGTACAATCAAGTGAGAAAATAAAGAGATGGCGCAGGCAAAATTAGGATAACAAAAGAGGAAAGAAAAGCATGAAAAAGAGAAGAGAGCAAGTGGGGAAGACAGCAAGTCACCCAGTATTTCAAAGAAAGGTGTTTTATTCTATTTCCAGTTTTGTGCTATGATTCTGTTGTATTTCTATACCGCTGTAACAATTCTGAAATCACCTCAACAATTCCATATCTTAGGTAATTCATAAATTCCTCTCACCTGCTTATGGTAAAGTCAAATTATTTCAGATTTCCCCGGCGGTGTCCTTCAACCAACTCAGTCTCAAATTCGGATGCAATTCAACAGGTTGCTATATTATATAGATATTATCTAACTATATTCTTGAACAGATATTCTTTTCCAAGGGAAAAAAAATCACTCTGAGACTTAATGTGAAAGTTTATAAGAATAGCCAACATTGGTCTTCTTTGTTTACTTAACAAAAAGTTTTTCAGAATAATACAAAGTATAAATCAATACAAAAAGGAATAATACATCAGCGTAAAAATCTTCACCCCGAAGTACGGCCCCGATCCACTGTTCCACCAGTCCTTTATTCTCCGAAAACGTCCTCTCGTGAATCACACTCTTTTCTCAATAACAATCCCTTACTATGGTTATCTAAAAAAAAAAATGCTGGGCTTAAGAATAAATATTTTATGCGTCCAGAGTAACAGCGAGTCATCACCTGCATTTTTAGTACAAGGTCTCCTAAAGGTCAGGGGCCATTTCTGAAACTACCAATTCTGCATCTGGCAGTTAAGTTGAACTTCCTTTCATCTTATCCTCTCAACTCCTTTAAACCCCAAACGGGCCCCTCTTTATCAGCCCATGTTAGTAAAAATCAAACGTGGGTTGTCAACAGGTTCCACATAATTGGGTTATGTTAAATTTATTTAAAATTGTTAATTTCAGTAAACATAAGTTTTTTTTTTTTTTACGTAAGGTTAATTCAATGTCATTTAGTTAAATCAGGTTAACATTCTTAATTTTGTCCAAAACTATTCAATTTAATTATTTTAAATGAATATAAAAAACAAACCAAAACATGTACTACTGTTTAATTGATTTTTTTAATTTAGTGAAATAATATTTTTACAACATTTACAAAACCTTTTACAATGTCTTATTGGCTCAGCCACATCCATGGCTTGCTTAAAGTAGTTGTTTATTATTATTATTAAAACAGCTATAATTGTTAATAGCAGGTCCTCACCCCAAGCACATGCTCTACACTTCACCACAAATGCTAACCTTCAAAAACACCAACACAACACAAACGTTTAAATACCAACATAACAAAACATTACGCAATAAAAACACTCTCCGTTTTCTTATCTGGTTAAAAATGTATCAAATAGCTCTTTATTTAAACATTTACTCTCTGAATTCAGCCCCTTTGCAAAGCATGATGGGAAGTGAAAGTCTTGTTTGATTGGGTTACTGGATTGAAACATGTTATTTCAAAATAAAAACATCAAGTTATGTCAAAGAGTAACGGTTTTAAGTCAATATAACATGAAGCAATTACATTTGAACCAGAAACCTGATAAAATGGTGTTAAATCAAGATGAATTGCTTAAATAAAGTGAACAGCATCATAAGTTAATTTTTTTCTGCAAGGCAAGTTCGGATCATTTCTAAGTATATTTGGTTCAAGAGATCCGAACTTCTCTTGCAGCTTAAACATTTCACAATTTGAGCATTCATATTCACTTTCTAGCATCAAATTCTTAATGGCATTTATTACACGTCTGTTTGATCTTTGCATTCATCGTAAGAGAGTTAACATCTGCTTTCCCCTCCATGTCAATTGTTTACTAGGAGAAGAGTCCTTTCCTGATGGCTTTGAATGTCCTTTCTTCTTTCTTTTCGGATTTCCTGAGCTGTCTGGCGAGCTCCCTCTGGCGTTGTCCTGCTAGAAGATCATTCATAAATATTTCATTTTTTCTTGGTACCTTTAATTCCATGCCCACATGATTAATGAGAGAACGTGTTGCCAGGAGTTCAAAATAATTAATTCCTATATATTGGCCATTCCTAGCCAATACTTACCTAGCCCGAAGCTGTTTTAATTGACAGAAATTTAGATTCACAACCACACACACACACACACACACACACACACACACACACACACACACACACACACACACACACACACACACACACACACACACTATAATGAATATCAGACGATGCAAACATGACACAATCAAAGCCTTCAACTCTGAATTTAAACAATTGTTCACCCAAATCACTCTTAAGAATCATATATTGCCGTCTAAAACATACGCAACACTGTGGAATCCTTTTCATAATTTAAGACACAACTTTTCCAAGCCTAGACAATTCATTAATCAGGAGCTCATCTTTACTACTCTGCTCTGAACTACACCGTTTACTTTCTCAATGGTATCACGGAAGAGAACAACAGCACTGTTGAATCTTGAAGCAGACATGATGCTATCAACGCCAACACCTTCAGCCAAGCTGCAATCCTCCACAGAGCAGTTCATCACAGCAGTTTTATCCCTTCCCTGCAGGAAAGCTGCTCAAACTTTCATTGGCTTGGACCCGCCATTGCCCTCCAGCAAAACACTGTTTGACAGCATTTCACAAAAGACAAAATACGTTCTTTGTGTTCCATTCAAACAATATTTAAACCCAAAACAGGGACAGCATGTAAAGGAGAAAGAGTAGACTCACTCGTAACGCTAGGGATGGGCGCTTGCGAAACACTGATTCATGAAGCTTCGAAACCTTTACGAATCTTTTGTTTCGAATCAGTGGATCTCTATGAACCCATGAATCATTAAACAAGTGTCTATTACCTGAGAATGAAGTGTGATGAAATATATTGCTCTTTGTAAATTCTTGCCAGCATTTAAAGAAATACAAGTCTAGAAATGCATCCAAATGACAGCGAAGCACAACCGTACGGTGCTCTGCAGTGGTCAGAAAGGATATAAACAGTGAATTTTGAAGTGATATATTCTTGAAAACTCAGATGTGGATTCAGACAGCAATTACATTAATAAAACGGCCTTGGTGTTTGTCAAAAGCAGTAGGTAAATCGGCCAGGATGGTAATAAAATCACTGACTAGCCCCTTGTCCTGAACCCTGCGAGGAGGGTTCATGGCCACCAACAAACCTTAGCAAAGATTGTTCTTGCTCTGGCTTTAACTTCTGGATATTCAATGAATGAATGGTTTCATTTGCATCTTTCTCTGCCGCCATTACTGAACTACAACTCAAACTAGCGCACAACAGCAACGTCATCGTTCTTAGCCACTCCCTCTGTTTCACTGATTGGACCGGTTAAAACTTGTTCGGAGAAAACCTAAGAATATGCCGCAGTCCCAGACAGAGTACTGAAGGAAAATGAAATAGGCCATTGATGAGCAGGGGAGCCAGGCTACTATATCTACAAATATAGTAGCCTGGATCCACCCTCCTACGTACTTACGCTCAATTTTCATTTTTATCACCTTGTCTTAGGCATTAAGTTTGGTATTTTGTCAGTCTTCAGTGATGCTCCTTTGTCTTTTATTTTAGACATAGTCTTGCCAGTCAGACACCTCTCCAAAAGATAGGTGTCTCTCTCCTAGTCTCTGGAAGTTCTTTTAGCGCTTTTTTATTGAGAAATATTACACAAACAAAGAGCTGTCTTAGAAATGGTGTTAAAAAGACCATGTTCAGGCGCTCTAAAAGAGAGCAGATTTCCTTCAACCTCCTGCCAATCTCCTACATCCACATCCACACTGATCTTAGGGAAGACATCCTCAGATAGTCCCACATTTAGTGGCAGAACAGGAAAAGAAACTTGAATTTCAGCTAAAACATTTTGCACAGTTCGAACAGAACGGATACCAGTCTGTATTGCTTTTCAGCAGTAATCTATTGGTCATTTGACCTGAGATGGCAAATCTTATATATTCCTGCTCTCACCAAACTCGTGCGCACAGTCTGTGATTTCAGCATTAAAAATTACTTTCTTCTAGATACCAATGACTAAGTGTTTCAAAATCCTCCCTTTTCACAGTAAAAATCTGCCATGCATTGAATACTGAGGCCTAAAAAGAAGATAGTCCACTAAGATCCATCTCCTTTAAATTCATTCAAATCTATAGACTTCATGCCAACAATCAAAAGTCTGATTGGCAAGACTATGTCTAAAATAAAAGACAAAGGAGCATCACTGAAGACTGACAAAATACCAAACCTAATGCCTAAGACAAGGTGATAAAAAACCTTCAGCTCATTTATATTCTGCTGTGGCTCATCAAGCACTGAGATGATTGATAGCAGCGTATTGACTGTAATCCTGATTATTCCTGATACTATCACTGTCAGGACAGTCCGATTCCTTGTGGAAATTCACCACTGCGTAATTCAGATCCTCAGCAGATGTGATGCAGCACTGAGAGTCACCAGTGGCTTTCTCAACTGTAGCATAAATGCATTTAGAAGAATCAGAGGGGCTTGTGGGTAATTGAGCCGTGGCATAAACAGCATCAGAAGAATCAGAGGGGCTTGTGGGTACTGAGCATAAACAGCATCAGAAGAATCAGAGGGGTTTGTGGTTAATTTTTTGTGGGTGTCTTTAACTTCCTCATAATCACAACCAGTGTGAGAAACCTGAGGAGAGACAGAGAAATGATTTACAGCTCTGAAGATCGTCAGGATGGAAGTCATCAGACATTAATATCATTATGAATAAAAAATCCTCATTTTATACTGTAACTGGACTCACCACTTCATGTTTTCCTGGTCCAGTCTGAGATGACGAATCACCGCCTGATAAAAACAAGCGCCCTAAATTAATGATATTATGATAATGATATTATATCGCATTTCAACTCTGATGTCTCGTGTAGATGTTTTCACATATCATCAAATATCTGTATTTTGCTCATGTCTTGTTGCAGCCTATAGGTGGAGACATAAAGTGGGAAAACAGATCAAGTAATCTGTTTTAAAGGGGTCATGAATTGAGAAATCAACTTTTCCCTGAGCTTTTGACATATTACATGTCATACTATAAGAATATCCTGTAAGTGTCAGAACTGAAAACTTCACTGTTTGTCTAAAAACAGCTTTTTTTGTAACCAAGCCAAGAGAACGACTCGTTGTGGAATGAGCCTATAATAGACGGTGAAAGAAGATCAACACCTACTTCATCATCACAACTTTGGCCCCGCCCACTGGAGTGTTAGTAAGATGATGAGGAGAGAAGAGCGATACAGGATCACTGGACTCAAAAAAACATCACCTTCCCAAGGATCCTAATGCTAGGAATGAGCTTATTTATTTTCAACAGTGTGAATGTCTCAGTTGAGCATTATTTATTTGTGTTCACTACATTTAATTAATAAATTATGCAGTTAAAACTGTAAAGTGTTTGATAACTTTATTCAATTTCTGTATTTTGGTTAGACAGGTAGCAAGGCCACAGGTAAATATGACATTTATTATAATGGGTTTATGTCACATGCCTGTCCTGTCTCGTGTTGCACATGTGGTGTTTTTGTTATTTTGGGCCATGTGCTCGTGTCTCTGTAGATCCCACCCCCTTGTTATCTCGTTATTGGTTTCATTTGCCCCACCTGTGTTCCCTCATTCCCAGTTTGATTTCTCCCCTTTATATACTCCTTGTGTTTGTCAGTCCTTGTCAGATTGCTGTTCTGTCTACGTCTCTCCCTTCCTGTGATCTCCCGGTATGTTCAGTTTATAGTTGATGTCGTTTTGAGTTATGTTATGTTTTCCCCCTCGTGGGTTTTTTGGTTGTGTTTATGTTCATTTTATAATAAAACATTATTCTCCAGCTTTTCAGTTCTCACTTCAGTTTTTCCCTAACACACCGTCACAGTTTATGTGAAGATTGTTTTAAGTTCACTTAAATTAAAAGTTATGTTTAAAGCTTAATGCATGTTAAAATTGATATAATTAAATTATACTGTAATGTTGAATGTTGTCATTAATGGTTTAAAATCTGTTTCAAAGAGACATCAGTATTAGTATCAGTGATACTGGCCTTGATTCATAAAAAGATTGCAACAAATATTTAAAATATACTGTTTTATAAGTTGTTTAAAGCTATCAAATCGCTTTACTATCGCTGGAGATGTCAATTAAACAACGTGACTCTCACTAAAACTCCTGTAATAATCAACACATCTACATTGTGTTTGCACTGTTAGTTATGATGAAAGCATTTGTTAGTGTGCAGAAATCGAGTTACAATGATGAGATCACAGCATTCATGCGCTCAACATGTCTGTGATCGCTACAATCCTTCACTATCCTTCAACCTTGCCGACCCCAGTTTAGGAACCACTGCCACGATCTGAAGATAATGCTATAATCAACACTTTTCACAATCAGTTCACCTTGAGAGCTGTAATAGTAAAAACATGCTGAAGGTTTTCGATTGAGTTCCACATGTAATGCTAGCTATTTCACACATAAAGATGTTAGCCAATCACAGCAGTGGGCGTTTACACTGAAGTCTCACAGCAGCCAATCACAGCAGTGGGCGTTTACACTGAAGTCACACAGCAGCCAATCACAGCAGTGGGCGTTTACACTGAAGTCTCACAGCAGCCAATCACAGCAGTGGGCGTTTACACTGAAGTCACACAGCAGCCAATCACAGCAGTGGGCGTTTACACTTTAGTCTCACAGCAGTGGCCATTTACACTGAAGTCACACAGCAGCCAATCACAGCAGTGGGCGTTTACACTTTAGTCTCACAGCAGTGGGCGTTTACACTGAAGTCACACAGCAGCCAATCAGAGCAGTGGGCGGAGGGTAGGAGGTCACTAGGAAGCCAGGAGTTGCAACTAGTGTGTCTCACGAAACTGAAGCTCTCTGACTCCATTCAGACATGGGAGCCCCAAATTTAGTGATTCAGGTATAGCATTTGAGCCTTTTATTAAATATGATTGTTATTTTTATTTATTCTGCATGAAACGTTTATTTCTTATGTATATGCTGTAAATATTTTATGCTTATTTGAATCCCTTATAAAACACTTTGAATTACCATTGTGTATGAAATGTGATATATACTGGTCAAAAAATGAGCATATTGTGATAAAGTTCATTATTTTCCATAATGTAATGATAAAAATTAAACTTGAAATATTTCAGGTCTTTTATTGTTTTAATACTGATGATTTTGGCATACAGCTCATGAAAACCCAAAATTCCTATCTCAAAAAACTAGCATATTTCATCCGACCAATAAAAGAAAAGTGTTTTTAATACAAAAAAAGTCAACCTTCAAATAATTATATTCAATTATGCACTCAATACTTGG
This sequence comes from Gobiocypris rarus, assembly GCA_023029165.1. Taxonomy (NCBI): domain Eukaryota; kingdom Metazoa; phylum Chordata; class Actinopteri; order Cypriniformes; family Gobionidae; genus Gobiocypris; species Gobiocypris rarus. The sequence goes on from CM040914.1 coordinate 52,141,223, forward strand.
TGGGGAATCCTTTTGCAGAAATGACTGCTTCAATGCGGCGTGGCATGGAGGCGATCAGCCTGTGGCACTGCTGAGGTGTTATGGAGGCCCAGGATGCTTGATAGGGTTGCTGACTGTGGGTACTTGACACTGGACTTCAGGCATTTTGGCATTTCCTTCTCCCCAGTCTTCCTCCAGACTCTGGCACCTTGATTTCCCAATGACATGCAAAATTTGAGCGACAGTCCAGTGCTGCTTCTCTGTAGCCCAGGTCAGGCGCTTCTGCCGCTGTTTCTGGTTCAAAAGTGGCTTGACCTGGGGAATGCGGCACCTGTAGCCCATTTCTTGCACACGCCTGTGAACAGTGGCTCTGGATGTTTCTACTCCAGACTCAGTCCACTGCTTCCGCAGGTCCCCAAGGTCTGGAATCGGTCCTTCTCACAATCTTCCCACTTTTCCTTCCCACAGACTTCCCACTGAGGTGCCTTGATACATCACTCTGGGAACAGCCTATTGGTTCAGAATGTCTTTCTGTGTCTTACCCTCTCGCTTGAGGGTGTCAATGATGGCCTTCTGGACAGCAGTCAGGTCGGCAGTCTTACCCATGATTGCGGTTTTGAGTAATGAACCAGGCTGGGAGTTTTAAAAGCCTCAGGAATCTTTTTCAGGTGTTTAGAGTTAATTAGTTGATTCAGATGATTAGGTTAATAGCTCGTTTAGATAACCTTTTCATGATATGCTAATTTTTTGAGATTTTTCATGAGCAGTATGCCAAAATCAACAGTATTAAAACAATAAAAGACCTGAAATATTTCAGTTGGTGTGCAATGAATCTAAAATATATTAAAGTTTAATTTTTATCATTACATTATGGAAAATAATGAACTGTATCAGAATATGCTAATTTTTTGAGAAGGACCTGTGTGTAAATATATATATATATATATATATATATATATATATATATATATATATATATATATATATATATATATATATATATATATAAACTTGCCTTGCCTTTTACCTCTGAATTATGACAATATTTGATATATATAAAAAAATCATACTAACATTATATGTGCACCCCAGGAAACATTATAAAACAATAAAACAATTCAGTTCATGACCCTTCAAACTTGGTATAAATTGAGAGTTTTTGCATCTAAAGGAGTTTTACCTTGAGACTGATGCTTCTTATAGAGAAACAGTAATAAGAGTCCAGCGATGATCAGAACCAGAACCAGAACCAGAGGGATGATCAGAGAAGAACCTGAAAAAACAGGAGAAATAATCTGAGAATCTGATCACTTTGAGCTAAATATCAGATCAGATGATTGATGTTTGGAGTAGGATTGACCAGACCATGATACTGGACAATGGCCGGTCAAAAATAGCCTAAACTTAGCCCAATGACCATATCCTATACATCTCTCAAATCCCAAATAACTCAAAATATGCCATTCCCATTCAAATTATGCCATACCTAAAACTATTACTACTGACAATTTCTAACATTTTAAGTGTGTGACATTCTTCAGTTTTGTTGTTGCCGGAGTATCGGAAGCACAAGCTGTAAGGGTTCTGCCCTCTTCTGGAAAGGGGGTGGGGAGCAGAAGCTCATTTGCATTTAAAGGGGCACACACAAAAAAAAATCTGGGGACACCAGAGACTCATATTAAATCTTGTGAAAACAGGGATAATAGGTCAACTTTAACATCTAGCACAGGTTTATCAGTGGTAGAATGTAAAATATTTCAAGACAAGCTCTTCAGTCAAGCACAATGTATGCAATACGTCAAACTTTTAATCCGTATGAAAAAATAAAAATAAAATTCAACCTGCAACAAAAGTTTAAAAGTATTCTAATTCCGTGGGAAAACCACACTTGGCAACACATTTACTACCACTTCGACACTTCCCCCAGAATGAAGAGAAATACAGCATGTGAACGTTTCTGTGAATGTTTACGATACAATGCTCCACCGCATGAGGCATTATGCCGTGTTCCAGGCACCCCGTAACCCGTGTTTTTCCAACCTTCTACCTGTGAAAGCGCACTGGAACGGCCCTCAAACCCGTGACTTCCCACCTGTGAACTCGTACTAGATCGATGTACTCCCAGTTACGAGTTCTGACGTGACCTAGCCCGCAAAACAACAAGGGCAGCCCCTACGGATGCGCTGTTTATGGAAGTCATGCATTAAAAACCAAATTGTTCATCAAAATAAGGTATTGCTCTAACGTTATTTATCCGTGAATGTTATGCATTATCAGCAGCTTTTCTAGCATTAGCTAGTTTTCAGTCCATTGAGTGCAAGACTAAATTAATACCAAATACATTTCCAAATATACAAATAATGTAAAATAAAAGGTATAACAGCTTCTCTTGCCTTATGCGCCGTTTTGTTTCCTAATGTCCCCTCAAATAAGCAAGGAGTGAGCACCTCTGCCGATAGAAATGACTTTAAATGAGCATGAACCCTGTACGGTCTGACATGTTTTGTTTACATCTAGCTACCACAGTTCCTGGCTCTCAGGCAGTTTGGCGTGACTTTGCCTGGAATGCTTCAAAGTAGTGAGTCGTGGTTTGAAGATGTAACTTACGGCTCAAAAACCTGCCTGGAACGCAGCATTACCCCGCAAACGCACCACTATCTGTGTTTAAAGAGACAGTCACCTGAGGTTAAATGTGACAAGCCAAGAAACATACAACTAAATGCTGTTTCTAAGGTTGGAAATATAGTGTCCTACCTAGTCAAGAGTTATAACCATATCTTTTGACCTGCGAAGTCACAGGAAGCCCCCTGCTGTTTCTTGTTTAGCTACGAACCACCAAAATGCAGATTAAACTCAGTATGCAAACCAGATCGATTGAGCTACAATTGCTATTTGTGTTAACATGTTAACTCTTTAAAATGAAAAAAATGTAGTTATTATTTATTTTAGAGTTGGAGTGGTGTTCACAAGCTACTCCCATTGATCCCGTTTGAGCACAAGAGCACCTGCTGATGATGAAGTCTGTGATGTAGAAGTTCTGACTGATGAGAAAGCAGATGATGATGATGGTGATGATGATGATGATGACGTAGATGGTGGTGATGGTGATGATGATGATGATGATGATGATGATGATGATGATGATGACGTCGATGTTGGTGATGATGATGATGATGATGATGATGATGATGACGTCGATGGTGGTGGTGATGATGATGATGATGATGTCGATGGTGATGTTTCTAGGAATTTTGTTTTTAAAAATGGAAAAATTAATTGCTAAATTATACTTTTTTTTTCACACACAGAACTTGACATCACTTTTCTCATGGTACAGATGTTTGTTACTGATATCTTTCACACATTCACTACCCAGAATTCATGTTTGCCGACACACACTTAGTAAACAGAATCGCGAGCTGTTAGTTTGAGTTCCCAGAGCTGAAGCCGGTGGTTTCACACTGAATAATACAGTACACATCAGTGTGACTGGGTGAGCACTATTAACTGCAGTTAACTATAGTAAAGTGTGGTAAAAGGACTCACAGATGAACTAAAACCTGCTCTTCTACTGCATCCACATGACCACACCTGTACTATAGTTCAAAACATGCCACACTAATGCTGCAACGCCAAACACTGCAGCACTAATGAAGCATTTTTAATTGCATTATGGTTTAATATCAGTGATCAAATCCTCCGTACCTGTAACGGTGATCAGCACTCGTGTGATGAAGCTCTTGTGTCCTTGATCAGACTCAACTCCACACCAGTATTCTGAGTCTTGTTCAGTCACATGACTGATGCTTCCCGTCAGGAGCTGCTCTTCTCTGTCATCATACAGCCGGATCTTTCCCTCACTCCTCCATCTTCTGCTCTCCTTCACAGACGTCTCTTCAGCACAGAGATCAGCTCCAGATCTCCAGCAGAGAAACTTCACATCACTCCTGTGGGATTGTGGGTATTTGCAGCTGATGTTCACAGATCCTCCTGCAGCCGCTGATAGACTGATGCTCTTCACACAACAATCATCTGTTTGAGATCCAAAGAAAGTGCAGCGATGATACAATGAGCAGATCTATTCATGATTCTGTCAAATCATGCATTATTACTGAAAGCGGCTCACCCTTCTTAATGTCCAGATTATGGGTGTAAATGTTACATCAGGAGATAAAAAGGTTATTGATGGCGTCTGTTATGAGTGAGACGTGTGAGCGGCAGTAATTACAGTCAGTGTTGAGTATCGTGATGTTGTGGAGATCGTCATGGGTTTGAGGCTCTCTGTTACTCACCTGTTATAACCTTCACATCCACTGCAGTGTAGAGATCTTCACTTATAAAGATATCAGTTCCACAGTAGTACATCCCAGAATCCTCTTCACTCAGATCTCTGATGGTCACAGTGAAGACCGCTGAACTTGTGTCGTCATACAGAGAGAATCTGTCCTTCTGAACCCATTCATCTTTAATATCAGTCTTAATGAGGTCAGAGCACCATCCAATCTGTAGTGTATCTGGCTTCTTGCAAAAATACTTCATATTTGCTGTATATCCTTCATCATATCTGCATGTGATCGTGACTCCGCCTCCTGAATATCCCGTCACACTGAAGCTCGCGACACCTACAACAAACCAGCATCTTCATAAATAATAAATACTGAAGTGAGATTGATTCTAAAGTGTTTTTAAAGTAAATTTCACCATATTAGTTGAAGACAGAGACTTGTTCTTTATTTAATGTTCAGATCCTTACCAGGAATCATCATCAGAGTGAAAGTCCAGATGATCTTCATTCTTCTCTCTTATTAAATGATCTTCTCTGTTGTCAGTAGATTCAGTTCTTCTGAAGCTCTCGATGTGTGTTCAGATGAGCTTTGAGTGTTTCTTTCCTGGTTACATGTTTAACATGAAGTGCTGAATGTGACAGAGACGCCCACTTCCACTTCAGAGAGAGAGAGAGAGAGAGAGAGAGAGAGAGAGAGAGAGAGTGAGGGAGAGAGAGAGAGAGAGAGAGAGAGAGAGAGAGAGAGAGAGAGAGAGAGAGAGAGAGAGAGAGAGAGAGAGAGAGAGAGAGAGAGAGAGAGTGAGAGAGAGAGAGAGAGAGAGAGAGAGAGAGAGAGAGAGATATTAATAAAGAGGAAGTTAAACTACAACTACTTCACTCATGGTTCACACAAACATGCAGGTATTATTATATACTAAAACAAACACTTATCTCCATCATGGTGACAAACAAAACTATTATTTTCAATAGAACAGAAATAAATTAATACAATTACATAAATCTTACCTGTTTTATTTATGCTTAAGTGTACACTCCCAACTCAGCCCATATGCAAAGCATGATGGGAAGCAAAAGTCCTGTTTGATCGAGTCCTGCATATGTTGCATCAGTGGAAAATATTTTGAGATTTTTTTTACTACATGCTCAGAAAACGTAACCAGTTTAAATTACAGCAAAGGGATTGAATTAGGTTGGTTGGACATAACTGTTTTACATAGATTCTTCCTCGATCAGTTGTGTTGTCACAACTCAAGGTTTTTGCATTGATTAAAAATAAACCTTTAAGGTTACCAAACAATAGGGTGGTTACTTTGAGGGTTACTTGATTGAAACATGTTATTTCAAAATGAAAACCTCAAGTGATGTCAAAGAATAACTGTTTTAAGTCAATTTAACAAGAAGCAATTACATTTGAACCAGTAACCTGTTATAATAGTGTTGAATCAAAATAAATAGTTAAAATAAAGTCAACAGTATTGTAAAATCATTTTTTTGAGTGTATATAGCAGGAGAAAACAGTGAAAAGAGTAGCATGTTCAAACCTCAGTAATCCTAAAAGAGCAGGCGAGAAGTTCCCGAATGGCCTACTGCTTCCTCCCAGATTCTGACGCGGACACTTTTCTATTCCAGGATGCCATGGAGAGGATACGACCATACATGGTTCCTTGTGTTAAAAATGAGTTGAACTGTAGAGCAAACTGTTGAATTGTTGAAAGTGTAAAGACACTAGACACTATAGTTGTGATTGTGCTGTAAAAACACGTTTTATTACGTACAGCTAACAGGGGAGCTCCAGTAACACACGTATGTTTCGAAAGTGGATTTACATAAACCACATCCTAAAGACGCTTACTTAAATATCTATTTAACATCTGACAGGGAAATTGAGTCAGGATCCTGTAAATGGTTTAGTGTCATGGATGAGACCCTCCATCACCTGCCCTTACCGTCTCACCTGGCCCAGATGTTGCTGTGGTCTCTACATCCCAGAGCCAGCGAGAGCTTTTAGAAAAAGACAAAAAAGACATTGAGGATGTGATTTTGGTCAAGTTTGTTGTGCTGGTTTTTCTGTCCTCGATGACCCTTTCCCATCCATGATCAGATTCCAGTCTGACTGCAGCAATGAGGAACATGATGGACGGCAAAGACAGGCGAAGGTGTTCACGGCGGTCAACAGCCTCATTAAAATAAAGCTGCAGAACTGGCACAGCTGTGTTGAGATGAGCAGGATGTGCGGTTCACCGCCTGTAAATGTGTGATTGTTAGAACAATACGTTTGAATGAAGCTTTGTTTCAGATGTTGTTGACTTGTATGTGTATTTATTTATTGCAATGGTTACTTTTATTCATTCTTTTATTCATTTGTTCATGTTTCCTATTGTTGTCAGTAAATAAAATAGTTCCCTTTCGTTCAGTCACTACGACGTAACGTTAGTGACTAACGAATGGGGGTTTCGCTTAGAAGCCTATCATCTTCGAGCTTAGAGAAAACGCCCAATGGCGTGCCAATGCCATGGGCATGCGGAATTTGCATACGTAACTCCGCCTCACCGTGAGTATATAAGGAGGCATACGTAGCAACATCGCATTATGTTTCTGCTGGAGCCAAGAGGACCTACCTCTTCACTCCTACAGCCTTCTGAGACTCTGTCAGCTTCTTCGAGACGAGCAGCTTTCCAGTCGGTGTTGGTGTAACGGCGCGTTCCAGTGATCGCATTCTTCCTGCCTGCTGATCTCTGCAGTGGTCTGTTGACAGCTGGTGTGTGTTTCCCTGGGCGCCCGCATCGACTGCAGGCTTCCTCTAACAAAAAGAGCTTGCGCGTGGCACGCCTTTTCAAGACGGTTCGCCTGCACTTCCGGTGCGATCGATATCCATTGCTGTCTATGGGCACTTTCACTGCTCGATGTGTTTGGGCTTCAGCACGCTCGGGCAGTGTTTGTGGATGTGTCATGTTCCCACTGCGGGAATGTGACCATCGCGATGTTGTGGTCGAGACTCAGTGATCTCCGCGAGGAGAGTCCTCTGCCACACCCCAATCTACCGCCTCCGAGAGAGGTGGTACTTTGGCTGGTGGCCAGGGTGACCTGAGGGCTGTGCTGTGGTTTAAGACCCCGACATTCATTCCTCGGGCCACACCCCCTCTGCACATCGCTTCCCGCGAGTGCTGGACTGAAACAGCGGCCCGCCTCTGACGCCTGCTCGCTCAGTTCACACTCCAGATAGCAGTGAGATTTAGATCGCCGCATCCCAAGGTGGGCTAGAGTCCTTTGGGGATGACGACAGGCTGCTCCGCCTCCGGTGTGTCAGCGCAGCCTGATCTGACCCAGAGTTGACAGCCATGTTATCTCGGCAGCCGCGAGCCTCGGGCTGGTGTGGAACTCCGCCTGTCACGAGTGCTCGTGGTTGCGCGATTGGTTTTTGGGGACGGCACCCGACAGCAGTTGGGCCCGCCCCAATGCCTTCGCCCCGAGGTGCATGAGGAGGTCACGCGGTCCGGGAGTCCCCGTGCTTCCCGTGGCCGCCGGCCTCCTCCGCCTTCTCTGCCCTCGATGGGGCCGTGGCCTAGGGTACACTGGGGTCCCCACTGTTGAGCACTCTGTTGCGCACCACGGTGTCCACAGAGTGCTTCGACGTGGCGTGGCTATCCTAAGCACCCTCCCAGAGCCTCAGGGCCCGTCTACTTCGGTGGCGTGGTCCTGCAGAGCTACGGGCAGGCCGCCTTTGCACATGCACGAGGGTGGAGCCGACCCAGGGCTCTTCAATGAGCTGCGTGCCGCCACTGATCCCGCCTCTGGCGGTGAAGGTGGCCACACGCTCCTGGGCCGGGCGATGTCCACAGTTGTGGTCCGGGAGAAACACCTGGCCTTACCTGGTGATGTGGAGGTAGTTGAGAGAGCCACCTCCTCAACTCGCCCATATCCCAGGCTGGCCTCTTCGGGCGCGCGCTCTGAGAACTGCGCCCAACGGTTCTCGGCCGCCCGAGAGCAGACTGAGGCTGTAACACGTACTGCCCCGGCGGCCAGCTGCTGCACCAGCCGCTCAGTCGCCTCAGTCCGCTCGCCGCCGAGGGCGCCTCCCCTCCTACCCGGCCCCAGCAGCAGCCTTCACCGGGCCGTGTCATGGAGGAGGTTGCAGGATGACGCCCAGTTCCGCTGCACAGCCTGACTAAACGCCAGGCTGGAGGTGGACAACTCAGAGATGGGTTCCAGTTCTTTCCAGGAGATGGTAGCAGGGCTCTCCTTCCCGGTGGAGGGCCGGGGAAAATCCTTCGCTGCTGGCCTCCGGGCTGGCGGCGCTTGGAGAGAACTGGTGTCCCCATCCCTGAGGACACAGAGACTGGTGATGGCAGTGTGCACCGCCCTCGGGCCGCGCCGCTCTCGTCCCTCTCTCTCGCCAGCCTCTCAGAGCAGACCCCAGTGGAGCGCGCGTCCTTCCCTGGTCTCCTCTGTCAGGACGCAGCTGCTGGCTGTGCCCCACACCGGGACGCCACGCCTCCACGCCTGGGCCAGTCACGCTGCCTCGCTGCCCCACCCGGGTGCGTCTGTGGTTCAAGTGACCCCCATGGTCAGTTCCTGGGAGTCTGACTACAGCTTCCAGGACTGTTCGCAGGGCCGCAAAAACCATCAGGCTGCCACGCGATTCACCCGCGCAGGCTCCTCCTCGCTGGGAGTCCGCCACCATGGTGGGGCCCAATGTCCCAGTCATGCGCGGAGGCACCCTACTGGCGAAGGGTGCGATCGAGCCTGTCCTCCAGCCGAAATGAAGTCCGGCCTCGGCCTTTACTTCATTGTACCCTAGAGAACCGGTGGGTTATGGCCAATCCTGGATCTGCCCGCCCTGAGCCGATCCTTACAGGCTTCCGCTCAGGATGTTGGCAGCGAAACGCCTTCTCGAATGCGTTCGTCCAGTTGATTGGTTGCAGCGATTGACCTGAAGAACGCCTACTTCTTTGTCTCCTACCTCGACGCGGACCGTTCCTACAGGTCTGCTTCGAGGGGCGGACATTCAGTATGCGCCCCTCCCATTCGGGCTAGCTCTGTCCCCTCTTGACTTCACGAAGTCTGTCGAGGCAGCCCTTGCGCCACTCAGGCAGCACGGGTTCGTGATCCTGAACTGCCTCGGCGACTGGCTCAGACTGAGTCACTCTCGAGAACAGGGTGCGAACACAGAGTTCTAGTGCTCCAGCACGTAGCCTGTCTGGGCCTTCAGGTCAACTGGGAGAAGAGCAACTCTGCTCCGTGCAGGGGATCTCTTTTCCCGGTATGGTTTTCAACTCGGTCGCCATGTGCGTGCAGCTTACCAGCGAGCACGCAGTCAATGCTGACTTGCCTCCGTTAATTGAAGCAAGAGTGCGGTTCCACTGAAGTGTTTCAGAGGCTCCTGGGGCATATGGGCATCTGCGCCGCGTGACGCCGCCGGATTGTTTCATATGAGACCGCTTCAGCATTGGCTTCGCGATCGGGTCCCGAGATGGGCATGGCAGTCTGGCGCCCGGGTCCAAGTGACTCAGGCATGCTTCAGACGCCACCCGTGGTCGAACCTCAGTTTCTACGGGCCGGGGGCCCTTAGAACGAGTTTCTAGGCATGTTGTCGTCGACGGATGCCTCTGCCACGGGTTGGTGCCATGTGCAATGGACAAGCAGCCGCGGCTCCTGGACAGGACCCCACCGCCTCCTGCATGTCAATTGCCTTGAGTTGCTGGCAGTACGGTTCGCCCTGCACCGCTTCCGAGCGTTGCTGAAGGGTCAACATGTGCTTGTCCGGACAGACAACACGGCCGTAGCGCATCAACCACCAGGGCGGCCTACGCTCCCGCCGTATGTCTCAACTCGCCCGCCATCTCGGTTTATGGAGTCAGAAGCGCCTGAGGTCCCTTCGTGCTGTCCATATTCTGGGAGTCCTGAACCTCGCAGCCGACGAGCTCTCGCGGGAGAATGGAGACTCCATCCCCAGTCGGTCCAGCTGATTTGGGAACAGTTCAGGGACGCGTAGGTAGATCTGTTGCCTCCAACGACTCTTCCCACTGCAGCCTGTTCTTTCCCTGTCCGAGGGCACGCTGCACGGATGCACTGGCGCACAGCTGGTCGGGGCCTACGCAGGTATGCTTTCCCCAGTGAGCCTACTCGCACAACTTTTGTGCAAGATCAGGAGGACAAGGAGCAGGTCCTTGGTCGCCTGCACTGGCACGGCCGACCTGGGTCCCGAACTCGTACTCCTTGCGACAGCCCCTCCCTGGCCTATTCCTCTGAGACCTCCTCACCAGAGACGGGCACCTTTGGCACCAGCGTCCCGATCGGTGGAGCCTCCACGTGTGGCTCCTGGATGAGACGCGGCAGGTTTGAGTGGCCTGCCACCTTCGGTGGTCGCCACCATCACTTCCGCTAGGGCAGAGTCCACTCGGCATGCTTATGCGTTCAAGTGGAACCTCTTCGTCACCTGGTGCTCTTCCCGCCAAGAAGACCCTGGAAATGCCCGATCGGGTCCGTGCTCGTCCTCCAAGAAGGGTTGGAGCGAAGGCTGTCTCCCTCCACCCTCAAAGTTTATGTGGCCGCTATATCTGCCCACCACGATCTCTTGGAGAACAGAAAGGTAAGTCAGCACGACCTGATCATCAGGTTCCTGAGGGGGGCGAGGAGACTGAATCCTCCTCGCTCTCCTCTCGTTCCCTCTTGGGACCTCTCAGTAGTTTTAAGATGCTCTGCAGAGGCCTCCCTTTGAGCCTTTGCGGTCGGCTGATATTAAGTTCCTGTCGATGAAGACGGCTCTGCTGACCGCATTGGCCTCCGCCAAGAGGGTCGGGACCTGCAGGCATTTTCGGTTAACGGCATGCCTGGAGTTCGGGCCGGCTAACTCACGTGATCCTGAGACCGGCCTGGATATGTGCCCAAGGTTCCCACCACTCCGCTCAGACCAGGTGGTGAACCTGCAAGCGCTGCCCGTGGAGGGGGCAGACCCAGCCTTGGCACTGCGCTGTCCAGTACGCGCGCTCCGCGCCTACGTAGATGTGACACAGTGTTTCAGGACCTCAGACCAGCTCTTTGTCTGTTATGGTGGAGAGGGAAGGGAAGTGCTCTCTAAAGCAAAGGCTGTCTCACTGGATAGTGGACACCATTGTTTTGGCTTACCAGCAGCAAGGTCGACCATGTCCCCTTGGGGTGCGGGCTCACTCCACTCGGAGTGTCGCCTCCTCTTGGGCTTTAGCGCATGGCGCCTCGCTAACAGACATCTGCAGAGCTGCAGGCTGGGCGACACCTAACACATTCGCCAGATTCTACAATCTCCGAGTGGAGCCAGTGTCCGACTATGTACTCGCCCCCCCGAGGGGCCGGTAATGGGCCAGGCTCAGGTGTCTTCGCTTGCTCGCCATTCCACTCCTCGGACTGGATACGTGCGATATTCCTCAGGTGAGCTCCCCGAGAGCCCTGAGTTCCTCCAGCACTGCTTACGCCGATGCCTGTGTGTCTGCCCTCTAGCGAGCCCAGACCCTCGTGTCCGGCCAGGTGCCCCGTGTGCATGGTTCCCCTCCGGCGACCCCCACACGTGTATTTCACCGTAAGCCTCCGCAGTGAGCGGGTTTCTTCCCTTGGCATGTCCCTGCCACCCCTAGGGTTAAAAATCCACCTTCGGCTGGTACCCTAGAGTTTTCCATATGCAACCCTTGCGGGTCATATGTGTACTCTTAAGTCCTCCCTACGGGTAGGCATCTTGGCATTTCCTCACTGGGATATGCTTCCCAGTGTACCTTGGTATTCCTGAGATAAGTGGGAGTCCTTCGTCCGTACTAGTCTTACGACAGGAAACTCGCACTTACGCAGGGCACTGGAAGACAGCTGAGTGGCGGGATTAGATTGGACCCCCATTCGTTAGTCACTAACGTTACGTCGTAGTGACTGAACGAAAGGGAACGTCCCGTTGCCACATCAGCTGTGCTACCTGGAACGCAGGAGTTCAGTCTTGGCTCCTCAAGCAGGTAACATAATGCGATGTTGCTACGTACCTCCTTATATACTCACACGGTGAGGCGGAGTTACGTATGCAAATTCCGCATGCCCATGGCATTGGCACGCCATTGGGCGTTTTCTCTAAGCTCGAAGATGATAGGCTTTTAAGCGAAACCCCCATTCGTTAGTCACTAACGTTACGTCTCCGTTCCCTCCTCAGGGAACGAGGGTTACATCCGTAACCGAGACGAATTAGTGCATTAATTTTTGCTTTAATTCATTGCTTGATTGGAAATTGAGATGCATTTTTCTGTGTTTTCATGCATAGCTGTCATATGACAAATCACCTTTTGCTTGTTTTGGTTTAATTTTCAGTAAAAGAGAAATATATTTAAGTATTGGTCAGCATTTATCAGTATGATTGAGTGTAAGTGTTGGGGTGGGCTAGCAATGCAACTTATTCTGGGGTAATCGTAATTTTTAAGTAGTGATACTTATATGTTTCAAGTATAAAATCAACAGTCTTCTCCAAAGGCAAAATCTTCAAGCAGCGGCCTGATGTCTTTGTGTTGGTATTACAAACTTTGTGTAACCCCTCCTGATTGAACCGCCCCACTCCAAGCGGGACTTGAACCCAGGTCCGCCGATATAAGAGTCAGACGCTCTAACAAGGAGGCTAAAGTCTGCAACCGCTAGCATCAGTCGCTAACAATGTATTCACTATTTACACACGGACATAGTACGAATGCGAGCAGCAGAATTACATCAGGACAAGCTGGTCAGCAGGACATTATTTGCCTTTAATAAGGGAAAGCCCATGTCCAGAGCCTGACTTCCCTTCTGTGTCCACCTGCTCTGCCAATACCACAAGCTTCCCTCAGAGCGTTATACGGCTCAATCTCTGCGCGTAGGGGCTGCTCCAACTGCAGCTTCCTCCACTCCTGTCTCTACATTGAGGCCATGAGGCGATGGTCTTCAGCCCCTTATGAACGTTATCTCTGGCCCGATGCTTGAGCCATCCATAAGAAAAGCTATGAGTACTGCTTTCTGATCTGTGGCTTAAAAATGTACCTAGATATTAGCTTCATGTAGATCGATTGGATCTTTACAATTCAATTCAGTTAGAGTGCGTTCCTGAAACACTCTTTTGGAGCCTCTGTTGGCTCTTTGATTTAGCAGGAAGATCCAGTGAGGATTGCCTGGTATGGTCTGTTTGGGGATTTGTGCTAAAAATGGGAGGCTGACCCCAGAATCTGCTGCTGTTCCCTGTCTTGGCTTGTCATGGAGCTCATGAAAAGAATGGGGAATTTAGAACAGAGCCATATCTCCAAATGTAATTTTTTGCAAAATATGCCAATAAAAAGTTGACTAAAGGTTTGTCTGTGGTGTTTTTGACTTAAATGGACCTGACTGAAAGGAGATTTAAGCCACTTGCTCATGCATGGATTTTTTTGCATATAAAATAAAGAAATTAACAACATATTCAATAGATCACGATTTTAGATTTTCGTAATAAAATATTCTATCTTTAAGGATAAAACTGTCAGTCACATTAGTAGGGTTAAGAAATACAAGAACTTAACCCAACATTTATTGGTTATAGTACAAAATAAACAGGCAGCTGTTTCAACAAGACCACAATATGAGGAAGTTTAATCAATAGTAAGATATTTACAGACAGATTAATTAAACCTGTCACTCATATCTTTTAAGATAATGTCATAGGTCACATGATAACGTCTACATGGTGACTGATGCTCCTCCTCCGTTTAAAAAACATCGCATCCACATCAAAAACGCAAAATCATGCCAATGCGCTGTCAAAAGCAAGCCAAACCAACAGGTGACGATATAACCCTAACCGTAAAGCCATGTTGACCAATCACAAGCCTGGAAAAGATGTTATTGCCGGTTCCGGTTCTGATGCAATAAGCCAAAATCTCTGGATTCACTTCCCACACGACAACACTGCAACCGGATAAAATCTTCCCCCTGGCAGAAGTTTTCTAAACAGTTTGGTTCCAGTGTCCGGATTCTGCGTTTGCCTGTGGATGAACAGCCAAACCGCATAGAAAAAGATGCAAAGATACTTGTGTTCATGTGGACAGGGCCATAGTACCTATTCTTCTATAGTATCGCTCATTAGTTATTGAAATTAAGTATTTACTCAGTGAGTATGCGGTTTCAGACACAGCCGGTGTTGCTGAAACACAATCACAAAAAAACTACACATTGTGTTTATGAGAAAGTGACTGACATGACCAGTGTGTGATATTTAAAGAGATTAGGGTCTACATGAGGTGAATCTGCACCTTTAAACACATTTTCATTGAGCAAACCTAAGCTCTTTTACTCTACAATATAAACGTGTCAGTTGAATATTGTAATTAGTTGTTTTTGTATTTTTTTGTATTTTGTATTTTGTATATTGGTTTTGTTATACAGTCTGACTGTGCTCCACATAACCAATGGTGTGATTTTGGGGCGGGGCTATCAGTTTGTCTGACCAATGAAATGATGTGTGTTAAAATATAAATTGTTTAAATATGGAAGAATATTATTGCACACTGTATCTGCGAAGTGAATTTTGTTGGATTTTTTCTTTGTGCCAATGTAGAAAACGTAATAAAGAGAATGTTCAATAAAAAAGCAGTATTTTGTATTTTAGATGACGCCAGTTACCCACACTCCACCTTTAAATCAGGAAATGGAAGTTTTACCTCAGATTGAATCTCGAGTCTAGAGAACAGAGAGAACAATATAAGAATAGTTAAGAGTTTGATCATTTTATTTGATATCTTTCACATTAAATATTGTCTCAAAGCAGCTTTACAGAAAACCATGCACTAATGTGTCAAGACTTCAAACCAAAAGTGAGCAACTGTGATGAACTGCTCTGAGACTCAAAGTTTGAGGATCCTAAAGCAGTATTTATTAAGAGGGTAATCCACAATCACAGTCAAAAACAGACAAGAGGTCATAACAGGTAATCAGTCCAATCAAGCAGACAATACAGGAGAGACAGGCAAAGGGTAATCCACAGACCAGGCAAGAAATCCAAAAACCAAGAGACAAGAAACCAGCAAAAAATGCTCACAAATGCAGTTAACAACAAACAAGACTTCTCAATGAATGACTGTGATAACCAGGCTTATATAGGGTGAGGTAAACAGGGTACTGAGACACAGGTGCAAGTAATCCGGGCTGATGAGTCCGGGCAGAGAGTGCTATGGGTAATGCAGTCTTTGACAGGGTGGAGTGCCCTCTGGTGGTAACCATGGGGCAGTCTCACTGGTGATTGTGACACCAACTCTAGCAAGCAGAAAAACAACAAAAATAATCAATAAAAAAACTCCATGAAATGTATAAAGAACATCTGTTTAGATGGTACGGCTCTCCTTCGGGTCTCAGTGTTCATCTTGTCCTTTCAAATCAATCATTTTATACACATTCTCTGATGTGGAGATTCAACTGATGAGGAGGATGATGAGCCTGATGATGATGACGATGATGATGATGATGATGATGATGATGATGATGATGATGATGATGATGATGATGATGAGACTGATGAGGATGATGATAATGATGGTGATATTGTTTCTGGGAATTTTGTATTTAAAAAAAAAAATTGCTAAATTATACTTTTTTCACACAGATAACTTGAGTCATGGTACAGATGATTGTTACTGATATCTTTCACACATTCACTACCCAGAATTCATGTTTTCTGACACACACACACACACACACACACACACACACACACACTTAGTAAACAGAATCGCGAGCTGTTAGTTTGAGTTCCCAGAGCTGAAGCCGGTGGTTTCACACTGAATAATACAGTACACATCAGTGTGACTGGGTGAGCACTATTAACTGCAGTTAACTATAGTAAAGTGTGGTAAAAGGACTCACAGATGAACTAAAACCTGCTCTCCTACTGCATCCACATGACCACACCTGTACTATAGTTCGAAACTGTCATACTGTGTTCACATTACCACACTAATGCTGCAACACCAAACACTGCAGCACAAATGAAGCATTTTTAATTGCATTATGGTTTAATATCAGTGATCAAATCCTCCGTACCTGTAACGGTGATCAGCACTCGTGTGATGAAGCTCTTGTGTCCTTGATCAGACTCAACTCCACACCAGTATTCTGAGTCTTGTTCAGTCACATGACTGATGCTTCCCGTCAGGAGCTGCTCTTCTCTGTCATCATACAGCCGGATCTTTCCCTCACTCGTCCATCTTCTGCTCTCCTTCACAGACGTCTCTTCAGCACAGAGATCAGCTCCAGATCTCCAGCAGAGAAACTTCACATCACTCCTGTGGGATTGTGGGTATTTGCAGCTGATGTTCACAGATCCTCCTGCAGCCGCTGATAGACTGATGCTCTTCACACAACAATCATCTGTTTGAGATCCAAAGAAAGTGCAGCGATGATACAATGAGCAGATCTATTCATGATTCTGTCAAATCATGCATTATTACTGAAAGCGGCTCACCCTTCTTAATGTCCAGATTAAACTCAGAGAAGAAACTGTAGTGTTCAGAAACTTTGACTGTAATCTTATATTCTCCAGAGTCGCTGTCATTCAGCTCTCTGATAAACACACGTACGAGACCTGCAGATCTGTCATCATGAACGCTGTGTTTCTGTTCTGCTGCTCTGTTAGTGTTTATGACAGGAAAACATTGACCTGATGCAGTTTTACACACATGTTTCTCACGGTTTGTGTGTTGCATCCCATATTTGTAGTTTATAATGACGATTCCTCCTGAATATCCCGTCACACTACTGATTCTTTGACCTGTTCAACACAAACTCAGATCATTTGTCATTTTGTTCTCAATATAAACACATATCTGGTAATTTTGCTGCAACATTTATGAATGCAAGTGCAGATTATGGGTGTAAATGTTACATCAGGAGATAAAAAGGTTATTGATGGCGTCTGTTATGAGTGAGACGTGTGAGCGGCAGTAATTACAGTCAGTGTTGAGTATCGTGATGTTGTGGAGATCGTCATGGGTTTGAGGCTCTCTGTTACTCACCTGTTATAACCTTCACATCCACTGCAGTGTAGAGATCTTCTCTTATAAAGATATCAGTTCCACAGTAGTACATCCCAGAATCCTCTTCACTCAGATCTCTGATGGTCACAGTGAAGACCGCTGAACTTGTGTCGTCATACAGAGAGAATCTTCCAGAATTAATCAATTTATCTTTAATATCAGTCTTGATGAGGTCTGTGCACTCTGACCACTGACCTTTACAAAAATACTTTATATATGTCTCATATCCTTTATCATATCTGCATGTGATCGTGACTCCGCCTCCTGAATATCCCGTCACACTGAAGCTCACAACACCTACAACAAACCAGCATCTTCATAAAAGACTTAAATACTGAAGTGAGACTGATTCTAAAGTGTTTTTAAAGTAAATTTCACCATATTAGTTGAAGACAGAGACTTGTTTAATTATTTAATGTACATATTCTTACCAGGAATCATCATCAGAGTGAAAGTCCAGATGATCTTCATTCTTCTCTCTTATTAAATTATCTTCTCTGTTGTCAGTAG
The DNA here is from genome assembly GCA_023029165.1 of Gobiocypris rarus. NCBI lineage: Eukaryota > Metazoa > Chordata > Actinopteri > Cypriniformes > Gobionidae > Gobiocypris > Gobiocypris rarus. The sequence goes on from CM040914.1 coordinate 52,159,025, forward strand.
ATTCAGTTCTTCTGAAGCTCTCGATGTGTGTTCAGATGAGCTTTGAGTGTTTCTTTCCTGGTTACATGTTTAACATGAAGTGCTGAATGTGACAGAGACGCCCACTTCCACTTCAGAGAGAGAGAGAGAGAGAGAGAGAGAGAGAGAGAGAGAGAGAGAGAGAGATACAGAGAGATCGAGAGGTGTTAATAAAAAGGAAAGGAGAAGCTGCTCACTGCAGAGCAAATGGATGGATCTTACGTCTAGCTCCTCCTCCCTAGACGTCCATGTAATTCTGGCTTAATGTGTGGTGCTAGAATATCCAACCACACCCTAATCCTACCCACAACTCTATCGCTCCACCCCTTTAGATGTCCAGAGAGGAGGAGCTGGACATAATTTTACTCTGCAACGAGTACTTCCAGTACTTTTAACATATTTTGACATGGTAAAGATTCAGCTTTCGATAATCGTCCAAACATCATGGAAACAAATAATGCTTAATTTAAACATCACTCACATCAGTTTGAGTGACAATGAAATGTCATATAAGTGAAATCACATTTGTAAAACTCACCATCTCTTTGTTTGAATTGTTCTTTTACTCCATCAGTGAATCTGGTCTTCACAGAGACACATCAGATAAAACCTTCTGGAAACCATGAACAAACAAAGAAGTGAAAAAAAAAGAAACGGAATGGTAAAAGTGATAGTCAAGCGGCTCTAGTGTTCAGCATCACAGACAGCAGCTGATCACGTGACACGAGACACACTCACAGTCTGTCCTGTTCAACATCATATTACACTTCATAGATGTCTCACTGAATTTATTGTACTCAATTATGTCATGACTTTTCTTGTTGGGGCACATGACTATTAACTAATTGATTAAGTAATATGTAATTGTGGTTATGGGTTTTGAATTAATTATTAATTAGTTAATAGTCATGTGCCCCAACAAGTAAAGTCATAACATAATGACACATCTGTAAATCATTAGCTAATGATTAATTAAAGCACACAACTGGAAGTTGAAATGCATGGGTTTGACCCGTTGTGGTAATTAACATTAATTTACATTATTATTTTATATAATATGTTATTAAGGAATTAATACATTATGACACATTTAACTTATAACAATTTAATGATTACTTAATCTATTAATCATGTTGAATCTTCATTAGTTGCTGATGCAGTAATCATTAATAAATGGGTTAGTTAACCATTAGTAACACATTAACTCATCATTATCTGTGCATTAGTTAAGCATGAATTAATGCATATTAGTGCACCCTTATTGTAAAGTGTTACCAAGAAACCTTATCAGCAAGAGGATAGAAAACTGTTAATTTCTCATTTTTTACCACCCACTGCAAAAATCGGCACAGTTACAATGGGAGAGTGTGACGATATTGTATTACAATAAGTAGCACATCAGCAGCTCGAGTTCTTACTGTCAACACTGCACTGGCTCCCTATTAAACATTACATACATTTTATGCGCCTGGACATGACCATCGCATCCCTAAAGTATCAATTAGTCTCCCCTCTGACGGCATCCTCAATAAACCTGTCTCCGGCATGATGACTCCGATCCTTCGAATACTCCTATTTAATAATTGAATAATTGTTTAACCCTCAGGAGTCTGAGCTGTTTACATCACCAAGAGCAATGCAAAGCGTGGGATGCAGTGGGGTAAAGCACGCCACCACTGGACTCTAGAGCAGTGAAACGTGTTCTCTGAGTGACCAATCACGCTTCTCTGTCTCACAATCCCATGGACGAGTCTGGGTTTGGCGGTTGCCAGGGGAACGGGACTTGCCTGACTGCATTGTGCCAAGTGTAAAGTTTGGTGGAGGGGGGATTATGGGGTGGGGTTGTTTTTCAGAGGTTGGGCTTTGCCCCTTAGTTCCAGTGAAAGGAACTCTTAATGCTTCATCAAGACATTTTAGACAATTTCATGCTCCCAACTTTGTGGGATCAGTTTGGGAACGGCCCCTTTCTGTCCCAACATGACTGCACTCCAGTGCCTTTTAGAATCATATGAATAATGCCAAGTTCCTCATTTTGCTATTTAACTCAGCCATGGACCTCAGGCGCCAAATGTAAAATTAGACATGTTGTGTTTTCACACCCTAGCAGCAAAAGTCATGTACACAAAAAGAACAAAAGGTCAACATAAGTCACCAATACAGATACATCAAGAAAATAACAACACTTATTAAAAGAAACATAAACAAGAAAATCATAATTAATTTTTTTTTCTCTTTGTGGTGACACAATTAAAGGTGTGTACGTGCTCTAGTACGTAATAATGAGCCTTTGATTGAATCTGGAAATAAAGCAAAATAACTGAGAAAAATAAGAATGTGTCCTCAGGTGCCATGTGCATAATTTAGAGCAAAAAATCTAGCATGAATATGATCTCAAAATAATTCATTAAAAGCAGTTGTTACTCCTCCACCTGCGTGACATCATTAACCAACGTGGTTTGCAACAGATTTGCTACAGTACAGTTTCGGGAAACAGTCGCGACTAGCTAGTTGATTTCTTCAACGATGCAATGTACTATGGTAGTTCAGCAGAGAGTTACGTCGTTACACGGGAAACGCACCCTGGTGGATGTGTGTGTGTGTGCGCTCATCCGGAAGAAGTGCCCATACAAGGAATCCCACCCTTTATGACATCATACAGGGCCATACTCGGGAAAAAAAAAACGTTCAGAAACTTGTTTGAATCCTAAAGGAGTGTATTCGGTACAGAAAAACTCATATGTCCAACTCATTTTTTGTTTTGAGCATGCGAATCAACTCTTTAACAGTGTAAGTAAGTCAGAATGCATGAAATATCATTAGACACCTGCCCATTTATGGTCATTGTGTTGGCCCTTTTGTTTCCTCGCCTCAGTGCCTGTGTGTTTGTTTTGTTTCTTTGTTTTGTATTTTTGTGTATTTTGTGCCTTCTTCCCATAGTGCATCCTGAGGCCATGTGTTCCCCAGGTAAGCCATGCACACGCACCCGGCCATCCACGTGATGTAAAAGAACACGTGATCATCAGACCAGGCCACCTTCTTCCATTGCTCTGTGGTCCAGTTCTGATGCTCACGTGCCACTGTTGGTGCTTTCGGCGGGGTCAGGGGTCAGCATGGGCACCCTGACTGGTCAGCGGCTATGCCGCCCATACGCAAATAAAACTGCGATGCTCTGTGTATTCTGACACCTTTCTATCAGAACCAGCATTAACTTCTTGAGCAGTTTGAGCTCCAGTAGCTCGTCTGTTTTACACGATCACTTGATTGACTGGGGAAGAAAACTCCAGCTTGATCTCAACAGCAGTAAAATGTGTTACATTTGTAAAGTTTTAATATTGTCTTAATCATTTTCTTTTTTTTCCCCTGCTGGAAATGAAAGTTACTGTAGTGTGAGTCTCATTCGGCTCCCTCTAGTGTTCAGATGATGTTCAGCATCACGGACAGCGGCTGATCACGTGACTGAGATTCATCACCACACACAAACACACTCACAGTCTGTCCTGATGAGCTCCTGTTCTCATGGACATCAAACTACACTTCATAGATGATTCATAACACTGAATATCTGACCTTCAGGAGCTGCGCATGGCAATCAAACACATTACAGAAATCAACAGATCATAAAGCGCTCGATCTGGACACACTTGAGCTGCTGGGGTTGTAAGAACAAGAACATTAGTTGATAATAGGATTTGATTTTAAAAGCAACACTTTGATGTCATAAAGAGCATTTTTTTAATACTCAAATATATAATTTTATTTTACAAATGGACAGTCAATCACCATCATGTATTTGCTGTAATCATTGACCCATAACTGCATATTCTGCATAGGGTTCCCGCAGGCTCTTGGGTCAATTTTAAAGAACCCTTTACACCAAAGATGTTCGAAATAAATCAATCAATCAATCAATCAATCAACTTTATTTATATAGCGCTTTTACAATGACGATTGTTTCAAAGCAGCTTCACAGTGTTAAACAGGACAACATTGCAACAAAATTTGATTTGGCTAGTTTAATTTGGATAGTTTATAGAATTATATATGACCAAATTAATAAATTCTATTTGTATATTTAGTTGAGTAACTTGAATCATAATTTGAGTGTCCCCAACTGAGCAAGCCAAGCCAAAGGCGACAGTGGCAAGGAACCAAAACTCCATCAGGGCATGATGGAGAAAAATAAACCTTGGGAGAAACCAGACTCAGTCGGGGTGCCAGTTCTCCTCTGGCCTATTATTAACAGTGTATAATTATTACTCTGGCAACCTTGCAGGTCATAAATCATATTAGATAGGAAGAGAGATATCTAAGAGAGATATCTTATATTATTGTATAATATTTTCATGTTTAATATGTTATTCATATGTTTTCTAGTGATAAAGTATGTTTACAAGCTACTTAATTCATAAAATGTGATAAAAAAAATATTTTTTTTATAACTTAAGTACTGAATTAAAGCTAAATCTATAAAAAAAACATGATGGAAACCCATAAAAGGTCACAAATATGAATCACCTCACAGAAACCTTAAAGGCTCTATTAAAAACAGCTCAACTGTAGCATAAACCATACTAAGAATAAGAGAGGTTTGTGGGTAATTGTGGAGTAGCATAAACAGTGTTACAAGAATCAGAGGGGTTTGTGGGTAATTGTGGAGTAGCATAAACAGTGTTACAAGAATCAGAGGGGTTTGTGGGTAATTGTGGAGTAGCATAAACAGTGTTACAAGAATCAGAGGGGTTTGTGGGTAATTGTGGAGTAGCATAAACAGTAGGCTTGTTTGAGATGCGCCTCGCCTCGCCTGAAATGATGGCGAGACTAGGCGGCTGCAGTGAAGGGAGGAGTGAAAAAAGTGCAGCAAGACGGACAGTTCTGTCTTCTCGTAGTGGATCCGACACCTGCGAGATCAAAGGCGGATATCGCGGGATTCACACTCATGCACTGCGTTGCTGATAAACTGGATGTAATTTAAGTTCTGTTGCTTTTATATGAAAATAAATATTATGAGCAAGACACTCAACGTTTTTGTTATTTATTTCCATTCGAAAGACGTGTTTATAATCATTTTTACTTTAATTACATACATGTTTTTATATATTTTTATAAATATGACAACAATCACATAACCCACTGAGAGGTCGCACTGTCGCACAGTTTGGGAATATTCACACATAATTTATAGACATTAAAACATGATATCAGAGTTTTAAAATCAAACATTTAAAAAAAGAATCACATGTCACGTTTGTTTAAACCAATGAGCATTAAGCTGTGTCGTCAGTAAGCCGTTTCCCATCATGCTTTTGCTCAGCGCAGTCGGTGGAGAGCAACTGCAGAATCCGACACTTCCGCCTTTCGCTCGCGAGAGTTCTTTGACATACGTCAGCATGACATCAGAGGAAGGCGGACCGCCCTCGGACACATTTCTAACCGGCATGCATCTCGCGCTGATCACCGGGGATCGGTTCTGCGCAGATTTTGCTCATCTCAAACAAGCCTAGTGTTACAAGAATCAGAGGGGTTTGTGGGTAATTGTGCAGTAGCATAAACCGTATTAGAAGAATCAGAGGGGTTTGTGGGTAATTGTGCAGTAGCATAAACCGTATTAGACGAATCAGAGGGGTTTGTGGGTAACTTATTTTTGCACTCTTTATGCCACTCCACAGAGGGGATTGTGGGTAATTGTGCAGTATCATAAACAGTGTTACAAGAATCAGAGGGGATTGTGGGTAATTGTGCGGTATCATAAACAGTGTTACAAGAATCAGAGGCGATTGTGGGTAATTGTGGAGTAGCATAAACAGTGTTATAAGAATCAGAGGGGTTTGTGGGTAATTGTGCAGTAGCATAAACCGTATTAGAAGAATCAGAGGGGTTTGTGGGTAACTGATTTTTGCACTCTTTATGCCACTCCACAGAGGGGTTTGTGGGTAATTGTGCAGTAGCATAAACAGTGTTACAAGAATCAGAGGGGTTTGTGGGTAATTGTGGAGTAGCATAAACAGTGTTACAAGAATCAGAGGGGTTTGTGGGTAATTGTGGAGTAGCATAAACAGTGTTACAAGAATAAGAGGGATTTGTGGGTAATTGTGGAGTAGCATAAACAGTGTTACAAGAATCAGAGGGGATTGTGGGTAACTGGGTAGTTTTGCAGTGAAGTCTGGTGTCTTTAATCTCCTCGTACATCGGTTGAGGAACCTGGGAATAGAAAGAGAAATGATTTACAGCTTTTGATGAAGGCCATCAAACACGTTCTTATCAATCAGTTTGACTTTACAAACGCTGTTTTCTGTTCCAGGATCAGAAATTCTAGAGGCTGAATCAGGGTCTGTAAAACAAATACACAACATTAAATATAGTATTAAATAATGACAATAATTCACATCGATGCTCAGGATATCAGACTTGCATTGACTAGTTGTGACCAGCAGAGGGAAGCTACATCTTTCTCTTCACTCGTTCCACAGACATTCATGTAATTCACTCTCTAACGACTGCAAACATTATTCTGATACATAAATGACTATGAAAACTTATAAATGGGTAACAAATAACATGCAAAGTTACCAGAGCGTTAGCTCAAGTTCTGAGATCATTGATAGCTGGTTTACCTCCAGTCTGATGCTTCTTGTAGTGAATCACTATGAAAGACACAAATCCAACGATGAGCAGAAGCAGAATCACAGTCACACAGATGATCAGAGACGATGATGATGGTGATGGTGATGGTGATGATGATGATGATGATGATCGTGATGATGATGGTGATGATGGTAATGATGGTGATCGTGATGATGATGGTGATGATGGTAATGATGATGATCGTGATGATGATGGTGATGATGGTAATGATGGTGATCGTGATGATGATGGTGATGATGGTAATGATGATGATCGTGATGATGATGGTGATGATGGTAATGATGATGATCGTGATGATGATGGTGATGATGGTAATGATGGTGATCGTGATGTTGGGGATCGTGATGGTGATGATGCTGATGGTGATCGTGATGTTGGGGATCGTGATGGTGATGATGCTGATGGTGATCGTGATGTTGGGGATCGTGATGGTGATGATGATGGTGATGATGATGATGGTGATCGTGACGATGATGGTGATCGTGATCTACGTGATCGTTGCTCTAAGTATAGAGAAAACAGTCGCTGTGACGAACTGCACATTTTCAAGCTTTGAAAGCTTTTTAATTGCAGGTGTGAAAGCTATGCTGATTCAATGTGTTTAATTTAACAGTGTTTCAATGCTTGCTATCTGGGAAATGACAAATTTCCCGGATAGCAAGCATTGTAACTGTCGCGCTTACACAAAAGACAAACGGGTGCGAGGACTCAGGTGCAGGTAAAAGGATTTTATTATAAAACAAAACAAACACAAACAAAAACCCACAAGGGGGGAAAACACATAATCAGAATACATAAACGAACCATACCAAACCGGGGAAACAGGAAACAGGAGACAGGAGCTGGGAGACAGGAGACACGAGACAGGAGCTGGGAGACAGGAGACAGGAGACAGGAGCTGGGAGACAGGAGACAGGAGCTGGGAGACAGGAGCTGGGAGACAGGAGACAGGAGACAGGAGCTGGGAGACAGGAGACAGGAGACAGGAGCTGGGAGACAGGAGCTGGGAGACAGGAGCTGGGAGACAGGAGACAGGAGCTGGGAGACAGGAGACAGGAGCCGGGAAACAGGAGACAGGAACCGGGAGACATGAGACAGGAGCTGGGAGACAGGAGCCGGGAAACAGGAGACAGGAGACAGGAGACAGGAGCCGGGAGACAGGAGACAGGAGACAGGAGACAGGAGACAGGAGACAGGAGACAGGAGCCGGGAGACAGGAGACAGGAGCTGGGAGACAGGAGACAGGAGACAGGAGCTGGGAGACAGGAGCTGGGAGACAGGAGACAGGAGCTGGGAGACAGGAGACAGGAGCTGGGAGACAGGAGACAGGAGCTGGGAGACAGGAGACAGGAGACAGAAGCTGGGAGACAGGAGACAGGAGCTGGGAGACAGGAGACAGGAGCCGGGAGACAGGAGACAGGAGCTGGGAGACAGGAGACAGGAGACAGGAGCTGGGAGACAGGAGACAGGAGCTGGGAGACAGGAGCCGGGAGACAGGAGACAGGAGCTGGGAGACAGGAGACAGGAGCTGGGAGACAGGAGACAGGAGACAGGAGCTGGGAGACAGGAGACAGGAGCTGGGAGACAGGAGCCGGGAGACAGGAGCTGGGAGACAGGAGACAGGAGACAGGAGACAGGAGGAGGAGCTGGGAGACAGGAGACAGGAGACAGGAGCTGGGAGACAGGAGACAGGAGCTGGGAGACAGGAGCCGGGAGACAGGAGACAGGAGCTGGGAGACAGGAGACAGGAGACAGGAGACAGGAGACAGGAGCTGGGAGACAGGAGACAGGAGACAGGAGCTGGGAGACAGGAGACAGGAGACAGGAGCTGGGAGACAGGAAACAGGAGACAGGAGCTGGGAGACGTAGACAATACAACGATCCGACAAGGACTGACAAACACAGCAATAATGAATGAAGGATGATAAAAATTATGTAATACTGGTACATTGAATGTGTTTGATATAAGTCAAAAGATACTTAAAATGGTCCATAAACAGGATAAAGTTAAAATGGCCTATAGATCAGTAATCCATTGCTTTTTGGATAAAAGAGGCTAAAGAGATGAATAGGAAAAAAAGACGATCCGTGTTTAAAATGTTCTATAACATTTTGGGCAAATGCACAATATGCAGTGTTTGCTTGTTTACATAAGTTTCACTTTATTTTGCCGTAAGTTTAAGTTCCAGTTTGTGATCTATCGCTAATGCCTCGCTCAGTGAGGATCTGTTATCGATTGCTAATGCCTCGTTCGGCCTGTGAGTGGAACGTGTGGCTCAAGGCGGATTAATACTTCTGCATCGGACCTACGGCGTATCCTCTACGGCGCAAGTTATGTGTTGGTTTTCATTTAAAACTTCTGCTTTGTTGTCCGCGTCAATGTGCAATTCCACATGCAGACCGCTAGTTGGCAGTGTCCGCGGGCATGTTGATGGTAACCCTCAGTATCAAGGCAAAATCAGAAGAAGAAGCTTGTTTACATTGTCTGAGTACCAGCAGCCGTCATGGCCTCAGATAGCGGCTTTTCTTGCAGCTTGAGTTGTTGTCAGTAATACAAATTAAGCATCTCTAGTTGATTCGTAGGGTTACATAAGAGGCGATCAGGCGCTGGAATGCGTTTGTGAAATCATGCAGAGCTCGTGGTGCTGTTTTCAGTATCGCTAGCTCGTGCACAGGCTATAGCGCGTCAGTCGATTGCTGTTGCGGAGACTTCATTCTGTTGAAATCACAAAACGAAATGCGCCATAATGTGTCTCTGTTCTTGATATATAATCACTGATTAACATCTTTGGTTTTAATGAGAAAATAAATAAACTATACGCAGCGGATCTATGTATTTATTCACTAACATAAAGAATCTCTGCACTACAAAATATTGTGTTATATAGCAGATGTAAGAATGAAACTATCATCCCATTTCTGGACACACACACACTGCTATCGCAGATTTATTGGCCTGAGGAAGGGGTTCTGGCAGACCAATCATGGTGCTTGCGGTCCGCGTAAAATTGACGCGTTGTTACATTTTTGGAGAGGTGCGCATCAGGGTTCGTCGTAGGGCGCGTCACACAGCCTGCGGCGTAGCTACGGCGTACACTCGACGCAGAAGTATAAATTGGGCTTTACATTCGTCCATTACGACATTGGACTGAAGCTACATCGTGTCAGTGTACTTTCAATTTCCTCTTTTACAGAGGCGTAATATCTACACAACTTAGCTAACGGACTTGATGGAAATGAACAATTAGGCCTATTTACATAAGTCTCAGATTGTGTAGCTATGAAGAATCAGCGCTACATGACGATATCTTGTCTGTCCAGACTTTGGCTTCAATTCAAAATAGTTTAAACATCATGAGCACGTAATTCTATTTTTTTCACACACCACATGATACTTTTTATTAAAATTATTATTATTATTATTTTTATTTTAAAAGAAAAATCTATAATAATAAAATATGTTTACATCATTTTTTAGAGGAGGCATAGCACCGAATATTAATAAATGCTGAATATATTAATAGACATGAAACAAAATATAATAAAAAAATTGATTAACATCACGGTTATATATTTTAAAACAAAATATATTCACAATATGTATGAAGGCATTTAGCAAAAGTGAATTTGCTTAATTTTATCATGTTAGAGTGCATATATATATATTAAAGAGCCTCGTTATTAAATCAAATAGCATACATTTAAATAAATAAACGAGGCTCAAACATCCATTTAAGCATGCATGTTTATTTTTGTAACGTTAGTTCCGTCAGTGAAACAATACTACAGCCTGTAAAACATTTAAATACATTCCAGTAAATAATGGATGGTAATATAAATAATATAAGTTAAATCTTAGTTTTAAAAAAATATTGTTTTTATATTTCCCCACAGAGGTGTGTCGCTTTGAACTGAAAGGGATGCAGGACACGAGCAGGAAAGTTAGGTCCTTCCTCCCGCCAGATAGCCTGCGTCTATATCCTTCAAACTTCACCATCAACAGGGAAGGAATGAAACCACAGATATGACTACTTTTGGGAATGACAAGAACAGCCCGTTGCTTGCACCATTTGTTTACCTGTTGCCCTGACCAGCGCGGAAGTAGGTTACCACGACGAGTACATATTTCCGGTCACAAATACGGAAGTTGTGGAAAAGGTCAATTACAGTCAGTGTTGAGTATCGTGATGTTGTGGAGATCGTCATGGGTTTGAGGCTCTCAGTTACTCACCTGTTATAACCTTCAGCTTCACTTCAGTGTAGAGATCTTTAATGATTCCTGATCTTTCAACTACACACTGGTACATCCCATAATCCTCATGCCTCAGATCTCTGATGGTCACAGTGAAGACTGATGATCTTGTGTCGTCATACAGAGAGAATCTGTCCTTCTGAACCCATTCATCTTTAATATCAGTCCTGATGAGGTCAGAGCACCATCGAGTCTGTAGCATATCTGGCTCCTTTCCTTTACAAAAATACTTTACTTTTGTTTTATATGTTATATTATAGTTGCATGTGATGTTGACTTTAGATCCTGAATATCCCGTCACACTGAAGCTCACGACACCTAAAAACAAACCAGTAATATAATATCAGTCGTGATGAGTTAAGATCACCACCCAGACTTTGGTCTATGTCTTCTTTCCTCTACAAAAATACTTTGAATCTGTCTCATATTTTCCCTCATATTTGCATGTGATGTTGACTTCAGACCCTGAAACTGTCACACTCATGGAGCACATGACACTTACAACAAACCAGCATTTAAAACACTTCTATGAGGCTTGAAAATGCTTTCTAAAGTTTCCTCATATTCTTACCAGGAATCATCATCAGAGTGAAAGTCCAGATGATCTTCATTCTTCTCTCTTATTAAATGATCTTCTCTGTTGTCAGTAGATTCAGTTCTTCTGAAGCTCTCGATGTGTGTCAGTGTTAACTGGCAGTGCTTTTGTCATGAATGTGATGGGATGCTGACTTCCTCTTCCTTTGTCTTCTGTATATGTGTCAAAAAACATTGTATCAACAAAATAAAAACAATCTAGATGGCATAGCACTGCTCACATAGAGTTTGGCTGATGAAGTTGAGCATGTTTGTCACACTGTAAATTCAGTTGTCATGAGTTCCTCTTTATTACGCTCCTGGCTTTAAAATTGAAAAAAACTATTATAATAACATGAAGTAGTAAGTGAACATACTTCTCACAATTTCACTTTGCTTCCCGTCTCGATTTCCCCTGATTTACACATTCTTGTTCTCTAGTCCAGTATTCATCAGACCTGCCAACCTGTAGGCATTTTCTGTAGTGGGAACGCAATTTGACATCAGAGTCTGTTGGTATGATCTGTCGCTTTAAACTACACAAGAACCTGGAGACGCCTCTGTGCACGCGCAGTACTCAAATCAACCAACAGCAAAAGGAGAGTTCGTCCAATCAAAGATCAATCATGAGTGACACATGCGTAAGGCATATCATTAAAAAGAGATGGCAAATTGTTGCAAAACTAAAAGTTCTTCCAAACCTGTATGAATGTCTTTCTCCTGCTGAACACAAAAGATGTATTAAAGAATGTGGTTGACCAAACAGTTGATGGACCCCAAAGATTACTATTAAAGTCAATGGGGTGAGTTTGGGGTGGGACTATCGGTTTAATTGACAAATGAAAAGATTTTGCTATAGCGTTTGATGATGCTAGTGATTCATAATACACACTTGTAAGGATTGGTTTTACTGCTTAGACAAAAGCTGAGATCCAACACCATGCATAAAGCAATACAACTCACTAATCTGGAGAGAAGATCTAACAGAAGGACTGTAGGAGACCGCCCTGCCCAAAACCTTCTCCCCTCTCGCTCCTCCCATTCCCCCCTCCACCTGATTAAAGTCACAGAATGCAAATATACTACAGATGATGTATTTTGTGAATCTATTTTTTTTCCTTTTCATGTTTGATGTCTTTTTCAAGGTCTCGGTGCGATTGGTAAATTGGTCTTAACTTCACTGTAGTCACTATTAGGATGAGATATGAGAATTCGGTTAACCCTTTTTGAGTGGTCTCTGAAAGATATCTAAAACCTCTCCCTCAAAACCAGGTGTTGTGTTACCAATATTTACCACCCTTTGTTCTAGTCTGGGTATTTAAGCAAGGGTAGCAGAACTACCAGTTGGGAACATTCTGTAGCCAGAACCCCCATGCAGTGTTGTGTGAGTGTCTTAGAGGCACTCACTCACTCACTCACTCACACACACACACACACACACACACACACACACACACACACACACACACACACACACACACACACACACACACACTGCATGTACTATGTGTCGCATGCCTGTCCTGTCTTGTGTGCACATGTGGGTTTTGTTAGTGTGGCCATGTGCCTCTGTCATCGTTAGATCCCACCCCCTTGTTATCTCGTTATTGGTTTAATTTGCCCCACCTGTGTTCCCTCATTCCCAGCTTGATTTCTCCCCTTTATAGACTCCTTGTGTTTGTCAGTCTTGGTCGGATCGTTGTTATGTCTATGTCTCCCGTTTCCCTGTGATTTCCAACGTTTGAGTTTATTTATGTCTTTTGATTATGTGTTTTACCCCATTGTGGGTTTTTGTTTGTGTTTATGTTTTATTTTATAATTAAATCCTATTTTCTGCACTTGAGTCCTCGCACCTGTTTGTCCCTTGTATAACATGACACTATGCCAGACACAATGACTTTTTGAAACTATTTTCATATTACTTAAATTATATTTTATATTTTTATGCTGAAAGTTGTGTAACATGGATTCATGTTTAATTATGTTTACTTAAATTATGTCTGGCCAAAATAAATGTTAAACTTGATTTATCTTGTATTATTCTGAATCATTATTTCTAGTATGGATCAAAGTGGAGTCCTTTATTACTGCAACTCTTTGGACCAGGATTGATCAAACCGAGGACTCAATCAGTACGTTTACATGGACAACAATACTCCGATATTAATCTGATTAAGACCATACTCTGATTAAGAAACTACCATGTAAACAGCGATTTCTAATTACCTTAATCCGATTAAAGCCATACTCGAATTAAACAAAAATCGAATTAAGACATGTGGAGTATGCCTATTTTAGTCGCATTATCGAAGTGCATTGTAGACATGTACACACCTTAATCTAACTATTAACGTCGTTTGGATTTTTCGCCGCATTTTGCGACAGGACACATACACTCAGTGGTCAACCGTTTGACGGCAAACAAGAGAAGCATGGCTTCAAGCAAGAATGACATGCTGCCGACTGAAAGCACAGAGGAGGCCTGTTGCTGGAGAATTTGTATCCGCCGTCGTCTATTTGCACGTATAGCATGGACAATTAACTGCACTTGAAACTCTCGAAATTAAAAATGAAACACCCAAAACTGTATGTGGTACCATAACAAAGACGAACTGCGTGAAATTCTTGAGGAACGTCGGACGGCGTGGCATGGAGACGTAATGACGCGTGTGCTCTTAATCGATTTATGTTCTATAACATGTAAAATGGGAACATGAACGGATTACTCTAAAAGCAACTCATGTAAACACCTTAATCAGATTATTGTCTTATTCAGAATAAGGTCAATAATTAGATTACTGCTGTCCATGTAAACGTAGTCAATGACTGGAGCATGGGGCACAGCATTTTGAGATAATCTGATTTCTGACTATCGCTGTATTAGCAAGTTGCAGCTTTTCGTGATTATTATTAAAATTACACTTTTGTTGAGTAAGCAGGTGCGACCACTTAAAGGTAAAATATTCACTCTGCAATCCTCGGACTAATATCAGAACTGGACAGGTTGTGATCGTGAGCGAGCGGAACCGGATGCTACGTCTCTGTGCGATATCAGGTCCCTTGATGAACGAATATTTGAAAATAAGAGATACTAAGAGAAATCAACGATCTAAATGAAATCACAACTCAAATTATGATCAGCTGTTAAGTTACAAACGTAACAAATTTAACGAAACCACATTCAATTAGAGTCAAATCAAAATGAAAAATCAGTCAGATTTAAAATTCGATAACTATAAATTAAGTGAAAGTAACAGAAATGCTGGAAAGCCTCACACGCAGAAGACCTTCAACCAGACCATTAGATTCCGTCTTTGGGCTAACGGATGGACACACTTCACCTTTAAATCAGAAAATGAAAGTTTAACCTCAATTTAAATCAAGATGCTCCAGTCCAAAAAGAGAAATAACCAGTAAAGAAAGAGTTAATAAGGTCATTTTTATTTTAATATCACTTTTCACATTCAGTGCACTAATGCCTTGAGCCTTAAATACACAAGTGAGCAACTGTAAAAAAAATAAAACTGCATAAATGTTTAAATAAACAAACAGACTCATCTGTTTAGACACTAGAATTAACATTTGCTATATTATCAGTTTACGCAGTTCTGCACGGGTCTCAGTGTTCATCTTGTGCTCTGTTCACTGCACATCTGACTGTCCTCTCAAATCAATCACTTTATACACATTCTCTGATGTGGAGATTCAACTGATGAGGAGGAGGATGATGATGATGATGATGATGATGATGATGATGATACTGATGATGATGAGACTGATGATGATGATGATGATGATGATGATACTGATGATGATGAGACTGATGATGATGATGATGATGATGAGACTGATGATGATGAGACTGATGATGATGATGGTGCCAATGACAAAGGTGTTCTGTGATATTTTGTCTCTAAAACACAGAAAAGACACTAACAGGTAAATAAAGAGACTGATGCTCTTCACACAACAATCATCTGTTTGAGATCCAAATAAAGTGCAGCGATGATACAATGAGCAGATCTATTCATGATTCTGACAAATCATGCATTATTACTGAAAGCGGCTCACCCTTCTTAATGTCCAGATTAAACTCAGAGAAGAAACTGTAGTATTACAGTTCATTTCTCATTTTCTTTATGTACTTATTCATAATCGGAGGAGACCACAGTGGGAGGAGCCAGGGAGGAAACCATGGTGGGAGGAGCCAGGGAGGAGACCACAGTGGGAGGAGCCAGGGAGGAAACCATGGTGGGAGGAGCCAGGGAGGAAACCATGGTGGGAGGAGCCAGGGAGGAGACCACGGTGGGAGAAGCCAGGGAGGAGACCATGGTGGGAGAAGCCAGGGAGGAGACCACGGTGGGAGAAGCCAGGGAGGAGACCATGGTGGGAGAAGCCAGGGAGGAAACCACGGTGGGAGGAGCCAGGGAGGAGACCATGGTGGGAGAAGCCAGGGAGGAGACCACGGTGGGAAAAGCCAGGGAGGAGACCATGGTGGGAGGAGCCAGGGAGGAGACCACGGTGGGAGAAGCCAGGAGGAGACCATGGTGGGAGGAGCCAGGAGGAGACCACGGTGGGAGAAGCCAGGAGGAGACCACGGTGGGAGAAGCCAGGAGGAGACCACGGTGGGAGAAGCCAGGAGGAGACCACGGTGGGAGGAGCCAGGAGGAGACCACGGTGGGAGAAGCCAGGAGGAGACCATGGTGGGAGAAGCCAGGGAGGAGACCACGGTGGGAGAAGCCAGGAGGAGACCACAGTGGGAGGAGCCAGGAGGAGACCTCGGTGGGAGGAGCCAGGGAGGAGACCACGGTGGGAGAAGCCAGGAGGAGACCATGGTGGGAGAAGCCAGGGAGGAAACCACGGTGGGAGGAGCCAGGGAGGAGACCATGGTGGGAGAAGCCAGGGAGGAGACCACGGTGGGAGGAGCCAGGAGGAGACCACGGTGGGACAAGCCAGGGAGGAGACCACGGTGGGAGGAGCCAGGAGGAGACCTCGGTGGGAGGAGCCAGGGTGGAGACCACGGTGGGAGGAGCCAGGGAGGAGACCACGGTGGGAGAAGCCAGGGAGGAGACCACGGTGGGAGAAGCCAGGGAGGAGACCACGGTGGGAGGAGCCAGGAGGAGACCACGGTGGAGGAGCCAGGAGGAGACCACGGTGGGAGAAGCCAGGAGGAGACCACGGTGGGAGAAGCCAGGGAGGAGACCACGGTGGGAGGAGCCAGGAGGAGCCAGGAGGAGACCTCGGTGGGAGGAGCCAGGGTGGAGACCACGGTGGGAGGAGCCAGGGAGGAGACCACGGTGGGAGAAGCCAGGGAGGAGACCACGGTGGGAGAAGCCAGGGATGAGACCGCGGTGGGAAAAGCCAGGGAGGAGACCACAGTGAAAGGAGCCAGGGAGGAGACCACGGTGAAAGGAGCCAGGGAGGAGACCACGGTAAAAGGAGCCAGAGAGGAGACCACGGTGGGAGAAGCCAGGGAGGAGACCACGGTGGGAGGAGCCAGGGAGGAAACCACGGTGGGAGGAGCCAGGGAGGAAACCACGGTGGGAGGAGCCAGGGAGGAAACCACGGTGGGAGGAGCCAGGGAGGAGACCACGGTGGGAGGAGCCAGGGAGGAGACCACGGTGGGAGGAGCCAGGGAGGAGACCACGGTGAAAGGAGCCAGGGAGGAGACCACGGTGGGAGGGGCAGGATGCAGTCAGTGTCCTTTACCGTCCTTACCAGTACTTGAATTCTTCAACATGATATAGTTATTCATGACCCAGGAAGCCAATGAGTGAGAAGCCCTCAGAGTGAGAAAGGGGCAGAGTCCAGAGTGTGTGTGTGTGACAGATAGAAGGCTAAGTTAAGAAGAAAAACCCTCAAACAACCACAGTAATCTGCATCAGCTTTAGCACATTTATGGTTAGATACGTACACACACACACACACACACACACACACACACACACACACACACACACACACACACACACATGTTGGGTTTCCGTGTTTTATTGGGACTTTCCAAAAACATAATGATTTTTATATAATATCCCTTAACCTTAAGCACAACCCTGACACAAAACTTCATGCATTTTTACAATAAAATAAAATAAATAACATTATTTAGTGTGATTTATAAGCCGTTTTCTTATTGGACAAAAAATATATATTTTGGATATTGCCATCTTTTCCACATTTAGCAGGGGTTGGAGCTAAACTCTGCATGAAAGTGGACCTGGAGGGTCAGCGAGTTGAAAACCCTTGATGCTGGGAATACATCAGGAGATAAAAAGGTTATTGATGGTGTATGTTATGAGTGAGACGTGTGAGCGGCAGTAATTACAGTCAGTGTTGAGTATCGTGATGTTGTGGAGATCGTCATGGGTTTGAGGCTCTCAGTTACTCACCTGTTATAACCTTCACATTCACTTCAGTGGATAAATCTATTCCAAATCTTTCAGTTCCACAGTAGTACATCCCAGAATCCTCTTCACTCAGATCTCTAATGGTCACAGTGAAAACTGCTGAACTTGTGTCGTCATACAGAGAGAATCTTCCAGAATTAATCAATTTATCTTTAATATCAGTCTTGATTCGGTCTGTGCACTCGGACCACTAACCTTTACAAAAATACTTTATATATGTCTCATATCCTTCATCATATCTGCATGTGATCGTGACTCCGCCTCCTGCATATCCCGTCACACTGAAGCTCGCGACACCTACAACAAACCAGCATCTTCATAAAAACACTAATATGGGAATGAATGGAGATGAACTTTTTCAAGTGCTTTTAAACTTAAAAAAACAAAACAATTCAACAACATGAACTGAAGAGAAAGACTCTCCTCATCAAATCTGTGCTGTTGAAAGTGATTCTTACCAGGAATATTCTCTCTTATTAAATGATCTTCTCTGTTGTCAGTAGATTCAGTTCTTCTGAAGCTCTCGATGTGTGTTCAGATGAGCTTTGAGTGTTTCTTTCCTGGTTACGTGTTTAACATGAAGTGCTGAATGTGACAGAGACGCCCACTTCCACTTCAGAGAGAGAGAGAGAGAGAGAGAGAGAGAGAGAGAGAGAGAGAGAGAGAGAGAGATTAATAAAGAGGGAAGTGAAACTAATACTTCACACATGCTTCGTTTCACAGTGGCATCTGAGGGACACAGTCAAACATGAGCGGTTCACATGGTCTCCTTATAAATGTATGTTTCTGATTTGTAATCTATAATATAATATGGTAAATATTTAACTTTGACAATTTTCTAAATGTCATGTTAAAATGGAGATACATTTAGCACTTAATTTCACATCATTTACATTTTTCAGTTTTGACGACATTTATTAAATATAATAAATTAATTCACATTCAGAAAAATCACAATCTGTTGAGTTTTCCGATCTAGTTTTGCTTGAATGACATGTGAAACAAATCAGATCAAAACTTGAACCATGAACAAATGAAAGTGAAGTGTGAGTCTCATTCGGCTCCTCTAGTGTTCAGATGATGTTCAGCATCACGGACAGCGGCTGATCACGTGACTGAGATTCATCACCACACACAAACACACTCACAGTCAGTCCTGATGAGCTCCTGTTCTCATCTGAATAAGTCACCTTCAGGAGCTGTGTATGACAAAGAAACACAATACATAAATCAACAGATCATTAATGATCATTAAGTGGTTTATCTGGACGGACTTGAGCTGCTGAGTTTGTAAGAACAAGAACATTAGTAACTAACGAGATTTGATGTTAAAATAACTTTATTGTTGTAAAAACAATTATCTTTAGTTATACACAAATGCATACATTTTCAAGTAAATTAAGCAAATAACCGTAAACAATCAGAAAACGGTCAATCACTAACATGTTTCATCATGAAACTCTACATGGTGCAGGCTTATGGATCCTTAATGCAAACTAATAATACTCAGCCTTAAATACTTGGCATGAGCTGATTGGTTCATGAGCATCTCTAGCTAATGACACCACATTTATATGGCTAGTGAGCATTCACTGTAGCAGTTTGTTGTAAAGTTCATCCACCCTCCCCCCTCCCCAGCTCCACCTGTACAGATCTTCTATGGGTAATTTAGATAAATATATGCTATTTGTGTAGCAGCAGTAAATCTCACAGACTCACAGCAGCATATCAGCAAACGCATTGGCAGAAGCAAGTTCTTGTACTTGCTAACACTTCTTCTAAATTCAGAACATTATGATGATTACAATGATGTGAAACAACAACTGAACTTCTGCACTGTTAAACAGTAGAGTAAACTGTATTAGTATCAGAGGGGTTTATGGATAGGCCCAATTGTGGAGTACCATAAACCGTTTTAAAAGAATCAGAGAGGTTTGTGGTTAATTGTGGAGCAGCATAAACAGTGTAACAAGAATCAGAGGGGTTTGTGGGTAATTGTGGAACAGCATAAACAGTGTTACAAGAATCAGAGGGGTTTGTGGGTAATTGTGGAGTAGCATAAACCGTTTTAGAAGAATCAGAGGGGTTTGTGGGTAATTGTGGAGTAGCATAAACTGTTTTAGAAGAATCAGAGGGGTGTTTGGGTAACAGGGCACTTTTACAGTGAAGTCTGGTGTCTTTAATCTCCTCATACAGCATTTGTTGAACCTGGAAATGAGAAATTATTTACAGCTTTTGATGAAGGTCATTAATTAAAAAACACGTTCTTATCAATCAGTTTGATTTTACAAACCGCTTTGCTGTTTTCTGTTCCAGGATCAGCTATTTTAGAGGCTGAATCAGGGTCTGTAAAACAAATGTGCTACATTAAATATAATAATAATAATAATAATAATAATAATAATAATGATAATAATAATTCACATTTAATTATAATATGTAATAATATTTCACAGTGCATTGACTAGCTGTGAGCAGAGGGAAACAATGTCTTTCCATCCACACATTCCACAGACATTAATGTAATTCTCAAATGTTATCCTGACACATAAATAATGACATGCAGGACAAACTATCCAACTAGTTATTTGAGATTTCAAGACAAAAGAATAGGAATAAGAACGTAATAATGTTAAGTTTAGTTTAGTTTATTTTCATTATGTTTTGGTCTTGTTTTACCTGTGTTCCCTGTCTTTATTAATTTACATAGTTACTCATTAGTGTCACACTTGATCTTAGTTCTGTATTTAAACCCTGAGGAAGAATTCACCAGCCACACTCTGGACACAGAGCCCAGCCATTCCCATCTTAGACCAAGAGCCAGAGCCCACTGCAGACACAAAGCCCGAGGCAGAACCGAAGCCTGAGCTCAACATTGCCATGGAGCCTGAGCCCAACAGTGAGTCTGACCAGGTAGTGAGCTAGAAACGATGTCCGTCAATGAGGGCTTCTTTGTGGAGTATGATAGAGTGGAATGGAGCCTTGCCCATACTCCCGCCACTGAGTGTGAGCTGTGCAGGTTCCAATGCAATGGTTTGAGGTTAGAGGTTATTTCCCTAATAAAAAAACCATTTCTCCCATTTCTCCGCCAAGCTCCAAGTCTTCTCCAAATCTCCGCTGGTCCCATCCCTCTGCTGGTCCCATCCAACTCAAAGTTTCCTTTGTCAACGATGGTCTTACCCAGCCTCCCTCTCCCACCTTCTCTGACAATATTAGCCACTTCCTAGCCCCTGCCTCTGCTGGCTCCCTTCAGTTTCTCCGGCTTCACCTTGGTCCTCAGTCCCACTGGCTGGTCCTCAGTCTTCCGGCACCCTGGCTCCACCTCTGCTGTTAGCCACCACGGCTCTGCTTTGGCTTCCGGGACCTACAGTATGTGTCTCCTCGGCTCCAACTGGGTCTCACGGTCTGACTCTGCCCTGGCTCCTCCTACCATCGGTTCCACGGTGGGCCGTTGTCCTGGCTGTGCTCAGGGTCTTCAATTGTCTCTTCCATCCACTATCTCCTGCCTGGCTCCTCCCTTCTTCGTCTCGTCTGTGGTGTTTCCCTCTGCCAGTTTCTCTCAAGTACCGTATGTCTCCTGTTCTGCGTCCGCCACCAGAGCGGAAGCTCACTCTATCTCCTCTGTACGACTATACTGTAATGCTGTGAGAATGCGCTTTGGGAAGTGCGTGTAATGTCATGGTTATGTTTAGTGTTAAGATTTGTTGTTTTGTGTCATCTTTGACACTAAGTGTGTTTTTGTTAGTAATGTTATTGTGATCTCCTGCATGTTTTGTTTAGTATACTTGGTATTCCCCTTGCCTCTTCATCACTGTGCATCCTAGAAGCCACACATTAGTTTTCCTCGCATTCTCATTATTAAGTTAGGAAAATGTTATTTCCGATTGTTCTCTGAATGTTAAAAATGTAATGTTATTTTGTTTTTTTTAAAAGGTTAAAATAAAAATGTCTTTATTATTTGAACAGTAAGGAAACATTACATTTTATCATTCTTGGGAAAATTATGGGAACGTTACTTTTAAATGATCAGAAACAAATACTAATATTTTTTAAAATGTTAGACGAAAGTTCTAAAATATTTCAGAAAGAAATACTCCATGAATAAATATATTTTTTGTGCTAATATTTTAGAAACACTATTAAAGACTAGAGAACTTCTATTAATGTTACTGGCAATGAATGTGTTCATAACTTTTAGAGAACCTTACCAGAACATTAGCTCAAGTTCTGAGATCATTGATAACTGGTTTACCTCGAGTCAGATGCTTCTTGTAGAGAGTCACTATGAATGACACAAATCCAACAATGAGCAGAAGCAGAATCACAGTCACACAGATGATCAGAGACGAACCTGAGAAAACTTTGAGATAAAAACAAGGAGAATCTGATTCCCTCCAATGTCTGCAGGCAAATGTATGAAAATAAATATCACCAGAAAAAATAAATAAATAAATAAATATCACCAGAATACCATTTGAGATAGACGGAGAAGCCGATGTGAAATCAGATGTTGATGGCTGGGAATTTGGTGAAATAGCTGGCGATGATGATGATGATGGAGATGACGGTGGTGATGGTGGAAATGTGTTTCTTTCTTAAAAACAAAGACATTAGCTGTCACAAATTATGTACACGCTTTCAAGCTTTTGAAAACTCATTAAGTTTCCTTTTTGTAAATAGTAAATACCTGCTCATGAACCTTGAGTATGAGAACTCATCTCAATATAGAGGATAATATGAGACTCCTATGGAGATGTCTAAGCAAACATCCTGATCTCATTGTGATGATACACTCACCTAAAGGATTATTAGGAACACCATACTAATTTTGTGTATGACCCCCTTTCGCCTTCAGACCTGCCTTAATTCTATGTGGCATTGATTCAACAAGGTGCTGAAAGCATTCTTTAGAAATGTTGGCCCATATTTATAGGATAGCATCTTGCAGTTGAGATTGGAGATTTGTGGGATGCACATCCAGGGCACGAAGCTCCTGTTCCACCACATCCCAAAGATGCTCTATGTCACGACGTAACTTTACACAAGTGGAATGAAAGTGGTGGAAATAGTTCCAGACCGACTTCAGTGCAACACCGGGCAGTTCGGTTGACTCCGGGCAAGGAAATCTAAGGAGATACGTATCAGATGTGCGAGGAGGATGTGGTGATTGACGATTGGGCCATTGAGAAAGGGGAAGACCTATAAAAAGGACGTTGGAGAAACAGGAAGAGCGGGAAGTTTTGTTCTGGGTGTTCCCCCGGGAGGGTGACGCAGGTAATTGGTGCGGGGAAGAGAACGGTGGTCTGGACTTGCAGGCTGTGTGGAAGAAGAAGGAGAGTCATGTTTGAAACACAGAGGAGATAGGTGCTAAGCCCTTTGTTTACGTTGTGCTTTCATGATTGTGTGGTGTGTTTAGAAGGAATACTGGATGTTTGGAGGATACAACGAGCGGATTGAATCGGAGAGGCAATAGAAGAAGGAGAGCAAAGCTAATCTGGTGGGGTAATGCTTTTGAACATTTGGCATGTGTTATGAGAGGAGAAGCATGGATAGTTAAAGGAGCAGTCCGACACTTTCAGACATTTCCTTGTTTGTATATTACCACCCATATTAGCGCTGACTTCTTACCAAAAGCCCAGATCCTCAGATTCAATGAAGCGGTTGCCCATCACCCAGTCTGCTTGTACGCGTGTTTTCTTGCTGGAGGTAGCAAGAAGAGGAGGAAGGAGTCCCTGGTTCGTGGCCTCAATACCCTCTGTTTCTGTTCCACCCCTAAATCTGCACAATTAGCCAGGACTCGGAGCCCGGGCTGGAAACGTACCACTGGCCTTATATCACCGTGAGTGTGTGGAGTGCGGTGGGTGATTTCTTTCAGGAAAATTGCAGTGCAGTGCTTTTGCTAGTGTTTGTCAGTGATCGTGTTCTAGTCCGAGGAAAGAGCCCTGCCTGAGAAGAGCCGAGTGCTGGTGCTGGACAGCCCTTCAACACATGTCCATGACTGGGGGACTGTTCTACCTTCCTTATCGACTGGTGGGGGTGCTGTGGCCGTGGAAGTAAGAGCAGGCTTCGACTACTGGGCATGGTGTCAAGAAAGGGAGTGTTTGTATCTACCTACTGCCGCTGGGTAATTCTCTGGTTACCCTCACGTTTAACCATTCTATTGTTGAGTGTTTCTAGATGCCAGTTCATGCTCTGATGCCCCACTCAGCTGTTTGAGAGGAGACTGAGATTGGATGTACCTACCTCCCTCCACCAGTAAGCCGAAGGTTAAAAGCCTCCATCTTGACCTGCATATCGCCATGTCTCCTCTCGCTGTTACCAGCTCCTGGTCTGTATGTTTGCTTCCTGTATGTCAAAGAGCTAAAGCTCTGTACCGTCACCTGTTTGCTCTTTTGAACAGTGAAAAGCTAAGAGCCTTGTCTTCTCCAGCCACTTGGACACCAAAGAGCTAAAAGCCTTGTGGACTCATCCACACGTCTATCTGTAAGTCGAGGCCTGTGTACCCAACTTTACGCCCAAAAGCTGAAGTTCTGAATACCTACCTGCACGGCAAGAAGTTGACGCCGGTGTCCCGAGCCGCTAACTACACCCTCCAGCTGCAAAAGTTTTTATTAGTCCCTTTCCCTTTTTAATTTAAAATAAAGTATTGTTATAATTTTGGGCTCTTCGTCTGTTGGTTACGGCATTTTGGGAACTCCTCGGGGTGGATTTATAGGGACATTTATAGGGACCTGTGATACTCTATTGGATTGAGATCTGGTGACTGTGGGGGCCATTTTGATGGATCCATGCTCTCATTCTGTTCATGCCAAATTCTGACTCTACCATCTGAATGTCTCAACAGAAATCGAGACTCATCAGACCAGGCACATTTTTCCAGTCTTCAACTGTCAAATTTTGGTGAGCTTGTGCAAATTGTAGCCTCTTTTTTCCTATTTGTAGTGGAGATGAGTGGTACCCGGTGGGGTCTTCTGTTGTTGTAGCCCATCCGCCTCAATGTTGTGCGTGTTGTGGCTTCACAAATGCTTTGCTGCATACCTCGGTTGTAACGAGTGGCTTTTTCAGTCAAAGTTGCTCTTCTATCAGCTTGAATCAGTCGGCCCATTCTCCTCTGACCTCTAGCATCAACAAGGCATTTTCTCCCACAGGACTGCATACTGGATGTTTTTCCCTTTTCACACCATTCTTTGTAAACCCTAGAAATGGTTGTGCGTGACAATCCTAGTAATTGAGCAGATTGTGAAATACTCAGACTGACCCGTCTGCCACTAACAACCAGGAGTTCAGGAGATTGTCTTGACCAGGACCACACCCCTAAATGCACTGAAGCAACTGCCATGTGATTGGTTGATTAGATAATTGCATTAATGAGAAATTGAACAGGTGTTCCTAATAATCCTTTAGGTGAGTGTATATAGCTACTACACCAATATATTCAACTAATATAACACAACACATCACACAACCACCAGGGAATATATAAATATCCTCCTCCTTAAATCATGCTTTAGGGAACATTTATCCAAATTTATGCAACTGTTGAGTGATTGGTGAATCACTGGGGTGGGACCCTTTACCCTTTAGGGTAAATTTGTATACCTCTAAGTCAGGGGTAGGCAAGTTCGGTCCTAGAGAGCTGATGTCCTGCAGAGTTTAGCTCCAACCCTACTAAGCCACCACAGTATAAAACTCATGGCTCCCAGCATGCATTGCAGCATTAAGTATGTCACCATTGTTGAGATTCATATGCTGATTTTTGATATCTGTGTGCGTCTACTCTTTTATCCCCTTAGAATGTATTTAAAAATCAAGACTGTGAATGTTTAATCTGTCGCAATTAAGTATTGTTAATGAATATTATTTATAAAAGTTCAGTCAGTGATGAGTTTAGTCACGCATTTTTGTTTATGATTTAGTGGAGTTTACTACTTTTGATTTGAACAGATTATGTGTTTTGTTAAAGGGGTACTTCAGCGCTGGGAAGATGAATCTGTATTTAAACTGGGTCAATAATGTAGTAGAAATGTGAAATAATTTTTGAATTTGGTGCCTTCTAGACTGAGAAAACACAGAAAATGTATTTTTGTCTCATGGGGATGAAAGACAACAATTCCCAGAATGCACTGCTTCATTGCCCTACTCTAGGCACGGCTAGTCGGCTACTGGATTACTGGATCACTTGCCCACCGCGTTCATTTTCAGAAAATCAGTTCAGTTAGAGACACTACAATTAAAAACTGAACGTGTCTGTTCGATATAATGCGAGTGAGCCGATTGAGCGTCACGGCACAAACGCAGCAGGATCGGATTACATTCATCACATGGCCCGGAGGTGTCGCGGGATTCGCGGCTGCATTCACACGCGTGATCAGTCTGGCGTGAGTTCAGTTCATGTCTTTGGAAGCTTAACTTTCATAGGAAGTTCATTTTAAAAGTTAAAACACTCACTTTGGTCTCTGCCGCTCCGTTTACATGAATCTCCGCTCGATCCGAGTGCTGTGAGTGTGATGTGGAAAACATGTGGGAATAGCACCTCCTGCTGGCTGTAGTCTTCAGCCTCTGGACAAAAACTCCTCCAATGACGCAAAATGATGATATTTGCGTCATCGGAGGAATTTTTCCAGAAATAAAATACATAATTCTCTTGTCTCAGGGTCATGTGAGGGGGGAAAGTACGATAATTTGAATATACTCCAGAGTTTCTACTGATACAAAGCTTTATGCTTATCGCTGAAGTAACCCTTTAAGACTGTAACAAAAACCACAAACTTATATAAAAAGCCAGGAGTCAAACTGCCTAACTAAAGGAACAAAGGTTCCCCAAGGAACAAAATTGTACCTCCACTGTACCTTTTTCCTGAGAGTGTGGGGTCAGAAAATAAACGTAACTTATAAGAGAACTTTTTTTGCAAATTAATATTAAATTGGCAAAAAAATAAATAAAAAAATAACAGCACTAGTGATGGACAAGTTTTAAATGCATCTGGGTTACTCACTTGTTGTAATGTTCAGCTTTACTTCAGTGTAGAAATCTATTTCTTTAGGGATATCAACTGCACACTGGTACGTCCCAGAATCCTCTTCACTCAGATCTCTGATGGTCACAGTGAAGACCGCTGAACTTGTGTTGTCATACAGAGAGAATCTGTCCTTCTGAACCCATTCATCTTTAATATCAGTCTTGATGAGGTCAGAGCACCATCCAATCTGTAGTGTATTTGGCATCTGACCTCTACAAAAATACTTCATTTTTGGACTATATTTTTTCTCATATTCGCAATTGATCGTGATTCTGCCCCTTGAATATCCGCTCATGTAGGTCATGACACCTACAACAAACCAGCACATTTCAATACAACACTTCTGTATGTTTATTATGAGGCTTAAATTTTCAAACTGCTTGCAACCTTTTTGCCAGATTCTTACCAGGAATCATCAGCAGAGTGAAAGTCCAAATGATCTTCATTCTTCTCTTTTAAACCTTTCTTTTGTATCAGTAGATTCAGTTCTTATGAAGCTCTCGATGTGTGTCAGTATTTCCTGCTAGTGCTTTTGTCATAAGTGTGATAAGATGCTGACTTCCTCTTCCTTTGTCTTCTGCTGATATGTGTCACAGGTACAACCGAAACAGGGAGAGAGATTGCGTAAAAACTGCATCAACAAAATAAGAACAAACTAGAAGAAAACATAACAGAACTGACATATAAATAGTTTTGTTTTGATGTTTTGACGAAGGTGAGCATGTTTGTCACCCCATGAGACTGTAATCATGTCATTAGTTCCTCTTTATTACACTCCCGGCTTTTGAATTTGAATTTTTTATTTAACTGTCACCTATATATATATATATATATATATATATATATATACTCTAAAATTACTATAATTCAAAATATAAAAGTTTAAATTTACTGTAAATTCAAAATACTGTACTAAATATTTGTATTTTATTATATATATATATATATATATATATATATATATATATATATATATATATATATATATATATATATATATATATATATATATATATATATAATTTTTTTTTATTTTTTTTTTTTTTTTTTTTACAGTAAATTTAAACTTTTAAATTTTGAATTGCTTTCACTTTAATGTAGTGCCAAACCTGTTAAAACTGGATATATTTGTCAACGGTCATTTTATGTTTTGTTCTGAGAAAGTCAAGAGGAAAATGTCTGTATAGTCTCATATTTTATCTTTTCTCTTTACATGTAAGTCACAGCTAATGTCTGCTGGGAATGCTAGCTGGTGAGCCAGCGCTACAAGGAAGTTTCACCTCCTGCCAATCGAATGCTCGACCCTGAGCTGAAACACAATCGCTGTCCTGCTGCTGTGCGCTCCACTGACTTTAATAGAAGAGCTGTTGATCTAGCGCACTAGCGTTGCAGCTGTGGTCGTGCTATGCATTTGGTGGGTTGCAACTCAAATGTCTGACAGATTAAATGGCACAAGGTAAAGCTGTTTTTTGTGTAACTACAAGAATCAATATATAAGATTGTCATTTAATGAACTGAAACAGGTGATTGCAGTTTTCTTCCCACAGATTCCCATTGTCTGCTGTCGTCACGTCCTAAAACATTTACTAAATGTTTTTGAATATTTTATGACTGTAAACGTTGGACTTGAATAAAAAATATTGTATGTGAACTGTTCCTGTCCTATATAAATATAACAGATATTTCAGAAACCTTCAATATCAAATTGACTGACCAAACACTTTCAAAATTCTACCCAGCAACTCGATTAATGTATAAAACCCAAAAAGCTGGGTAAAAATAACCCAGCATTTTTTAAAGTGTAATTGCATAATACTATAAGATAAATGTTTTATATATAGTTTTTTAATAACCCAACTTGAAGGAAACACTGATCACCATATCAAGAATATGTTATTTCTCAAAAAAAAAAAAAAAAATCTGCAGAGATCTTGAGAGATTTATTGTATTTTTTAAAATATTCAGTTCATTTCAGGCTGTGGGGCTTTAAGTCAGTTGTAGTTGTAGTTTCATTTTCTGAGAGTGCAAGCATGATGTGGAACCAACATCCCATTGTAAATTTAACATTGATTTTTGTATGAAATTTCAAAAAAATTTCAACATTAATTGCGGCTGCAAACGTGATGATACAGTGCAGTTAACATTGACACATTAACATTGCTTTGATGGTTGCTTGCTATCAAGGGTAGATGGTAAATGGTAAATGGACTGCATTTATATAGCGCTTTTAACAGACCAATGGCCATCCAAAGCGCTTTACATATTGCCTCACATTCACCCATTCCCACACTCACTCATACACCGACGGCGGTGTCAGCCATGCAAGGCGCCATCCAGATCGTCGGGAGCAGCTGGGGTTAGGTGTCTTGCTCATGGACACCTCGACACTTGGTCAGGTGGAACCGGGGATCAAACCACCAACCTTCCGGTTTGCAGACAATCTACATGAACCACTGAGCCACTGCCGCCCATAATGATCTAATCCACTGCACAGATCATCAGATCATCTGGTTTATCTGCAGTGGAGTAGATCATCAGATCATCTGGTTTATCTGCAGTGGATTAGATCATCAGATCATCTGGTTTATCTGCAGTGGAGTAGATCATTGGATCATCTGGTTTATCTGCAGTGGAGTAGATCATCAGATCATCTGGTTTATCTGCGGTGGAGTAGATCATTGGATCAACTAGTTTATCTGCAGTGGAGTAGATCATTAGATCATCTGGTTTATCTGCAGTGGAGTAGATCATCAGATCATCTGGTTTATCTGCAGTGGAGTAGATCATCGGATCATCTGGTTTATCTGCAGTGGAGTAGATCATTAGATCATCTGGTTTATCTGCAGTGGAGTAGATCATTGGATCAACTAGTTTATCTGCAGTGGAGTAGATCATCAGATCATCTGGTTTATCTGCAGTGGAGTAGATCATTAGATCATCTGGTTTATCTGCAGTGGAGTAGATCATTGGATCATCTGGTTTATCTGCAGTGGAGTAGATCATTAGATCATCTGGTTTATCTGCAGTGGAGTAGATCATCAGATCATCTGGTTTATCTGCAGTGGAGTAGATCATTAGATCATCTGGTTTATCTGCAGTGGAGTAGATCATTAGATCATCTGGTTTATCTGCAGTGGAGTAGATCATTAGATCATCTGGTTTATCTGCAGTGGAGTAGATCATCAGATCATCTGGTTTATCTGCAGTGGAGTAGATCATCAGATCATCTGGTTTATCTGCAGTGGAGTAGATCATTGGATCATCTGGTTTATCTGCAGTGGAGTAGATCATCAGATCATCTGGTTTATCTGCAGTGGAGTAGATCATGGGATCATCTGGTTTATCTGGAGTAGAGTAGATCATCAGATCATCTGGTTTATCTGCAGTGGAGTAGATCATCAGATCATCTGGTTTATCTGCAGTGGAGTAGATCATCAGATCATCTGGTTTATCTGCAGTGGAGTAGATCATCGGATCATCTGGTTTATCTGCAGTGGAGTAGATCATTGGATCAACTAGTTTACCTGCAGTGGAGTAGATCATCAGATCATCTGGTTTATCTGCAGTGGAGTAGATCATCGGATCATCTGGTAAATCTGCAGTGGAGTAGATCATCAGATCATCTGGTTTATCTGCAGTGGAGTAGATCATCGGATCATCTGGTTTATCTGCAGTGGAGTAGATCATCAGATCATCTGGTTTATCTGCAGTGGAGTAGATCATCGGATCATCTGGTAAATCTGCAGTGGAGTAGATCATCAGATCATCTGGTTTATCTGCAGTGGATTAGATCATCAGATCATCTGGTTTATCTGCAGTGGATTAGATCATCGGATCATCTGGTTTATCTGCAGTGGAGTAGATCATCAGATCATCTGCTTTATCTGCAGTGGAGTAGATCATCAGATCATCTGGTTTATCTGCAGTGGAGTAGATCATCAGATCATCTGGTTTATTTGCAGTGGATTAGATCATCGGATCATCTGGTTTATCTATGTGAAGTAGATCACTGGATCATCTGGTTTATCTGCATTGGAGTAGATCATCAAATCATCCGGTTTATCTGCAGTGGAGTAGATCATCAGATCATCTGGTTTATCTGCAGTGGAGTAGATCACTTGATCATCTGGTTTATATGGAGTTAATTAGATCATTGGATAATCTGGTTTATCTGCAGTAGATTAGATCACTTGATCATCTGGTTTATCTATGTGGAGTAGATCACTGGATCATCTGGTTTATCTGCAGTAGATTAGATCATCGGATCATCTGGTTTATCTGCAGTAGATTAGATCACTTGATCATCTGGTTTATCTATGTGGAGTAGATCATCAGATCATCTGGTTTATCTGCAGTAGAGTAGATCATCAGATCATCTGGTTTATCTGCAGTAGATTAGATCACTGGATCATCTGGTTTATCTGCAGTAGAGTAGATCATCAGATCATCTGGTTTATCTGCAGTAGAGTAGATCATCAGATCATCTGCAGTTAAGTAGATCATCAAATCATCCGGTTTATCTAGAATGGAGTAGATCATTGATTCATCTGGTTTATCTGCAGTGGAGTAGATCATTGGATCATCTGGTTTATTTGCAGTGGAGTAGATCATCGGATCATCTGGTTTATCTGCAGTGGAGTAGATCATCGGTTCATCTGGTTTATCTGCAGTGGAGTAGATTGTTGGGTCATCTGGTTTGTCTGCAGTGGAGTAGATCATCGGATCATCTGGTTTATCTGCAGTGGAGTAGATTGTTGGGTCATCTGGTTTATCTGCAGTGGAGTAGATCATCGGATCATCTGGTTTATCTGCAGTGGAGTAGATTGTTGGATCATCTGGTTTATCTGCAGTGGAGTAGATCATCGGATCATCTGGTTTATCTGCAGTGGAGTAGATTGTTGGGTCATCTGGTTTATCTGCAGTGGAGTAGATCATCGGATCATCTGGTTTATCTGCAGTGGAGTAGATCGCTGAACCATCTGGACTTTCTGCTGTAGTGTAGATAGCGGTGGTGTGTTTGTTCTTGCCCTGGAACTCGCTGATTTCCTGATAACAATGTTCATTCCAGTCAATGTCCTGCAAAAGATATCATGTTATCATCCAAACCCTTACACATTTAAACATTGCACCATTATTTGTTATCACTAGCAGATACAGTGGGTACGGAAATTATTCAGACCCCTTACATTTTTCACACTTTGTTATATTGCAGCCATTTGCAAAATTCATTTAAGTTCATTTTTTTCTCATTAATGTACACACAGCCCCATATTGAAGGTGTACAACCATCTCAAGGATTATTATCCTTGAGATGGTTGTACACCTTCATCTGAGTCCAGCTGTGTTTGATTATACTGATTGGGAAAGCCACACACCTGTCTAAGTAAGACATTACCACTCACAGTGCATGTCAGAGCAAATGAGAATCATGAGGTCAAAGGAACTGCCTTGAAGAGCTCAGAGACAGAGTTGTGGCAAGGCACAGATCTGGCCATGGTTACAAAAAATGTCTGCTGCACTTAAGGTTCCTAAGAGCCCAGTTGCCTCCATAATTCTTAAAGGGAAGACGTTTGGGAAAACCAGAACCCTTCCTAGAGCTGGCCGTCCGGCCAAACTGAGCTATCGGGAGAGAAGAGCCTTGGTGAGAGAGGTAAAGAAGAACCCAAAGATCACTGTGGCTGAGCTCCAGAGATGCAGTCGGGAGATGGGAGAAAGTTGTAGAAAGTCAACCATCACTGCAGCCCTCCACCAGTCAGGGCTTTATGGCAGAGTGGCCCGACGGAAGCCTCTCCTCAGTGCAAGATACATGAAAGCCTGCATGGAGTTTGCTAAGAAAAAACCCTGAAGGACTCCAAGATGGTGAGAAATAAGATTCTCTGGTCTGATGAGACCAAGATATAACTTTTTGGCCTTCTGCTCATCACCTGTCCAATTCAGTCCCAACAGTGAAGCATGGTGGTGGCAGCATCATGCTGTGGGGGTGTTTTTCAGCTGCAGGGACAGGACGGCTGGTTGCAATCAAGGGAAAGATGAATGTGGCCAAGTACAGGGATATCCTGGACGAAAACCTGCTCCAGAGTGCTCAAGACCTCAGACTGGGCCGAAGGTTCTCCTTCCAACAAGACAATGATCCTAAGAACACAGCTAAAATAACGAAGGAGTGGCTTCACAACAACTCCATGACTGTTCTTGAATGGCCCAGCCAGAGCCCAGACTTAAACCCAATTGAGCATCTCTGGAGAGACATGAAAATGGCTGTCCACCAACGTTTACCATCCAACCTGACAGAACTAGAGAGGAAGGAAGAATGGCAGAGGATCCCCAAATCCAGGTGTGAATAACTTGTTGCATCTTTTCCAAAAAGACTCATGGCTGTATTAGATCAAAAGGTGCTTCTAATAAATACTGAGCAAAGGGTCTGAATACTTAGGACCATGTGATATTTCAGTTTTTCTTTTTTAATAAATCTTAAAAATGTTAACAATTCTGTTTTTCTGTCAATATGGGTTGCTGTGTGTACATTAATGAGAAAAAAAATGAACTTTTGATGAAAAAAATGATTTTAGCTAATGGCTGCAATATAACAAAGAGTGACAAATTTAAGGGGGTCTGAATACTTTCCGTACACACTGTGTATATTGAGTTTTAGATGCTGGTGAGCATGAGAAAGACGTCCAGAGTAAACAGCTTCAAACCAATGGCCAACTATCAGCTTTTACCAGCACTGACATTACAGCTGGTGTTTTCAAGAGGTCATAGATATAAGATCATCATCATCAACACTCACCTCTGCAGTGATTTCTGCTCTTGTATTCAAAGGCAAAAGCTCGACAGAGACTGTCAAAACATGAGAAATACAGTTAGAAAGAGACGTGTGCTACATCTTTAGATAAGCTCAATGCCTGACTGTCAACATCTTTTCCACAAGGTCAACCAGATCAAGACATTGTTCTTTATCATTATTCTCTTGTTTCTTCAAAAACACAGGGATAGTTTTCACCCTGTCACTGCTTACAGTATGTATAACTAGCTGTATATAAAAGCAATAGACGTCTATGAGAAATACCCATGTAGAGAGAAACTGAAAGTAAATGTAGGTGTTTTGTTTCTGGAGAAATGTGCATCTAAATCTGACCTCGCTGGGAAAGTCCTGATTGCGTAATTCTTGGTGATTTCTTGCTTTTTCTCTGTTTGCAGAACACCATCAGCGCCACAAGAAAGATAATGACCATGACGACTAACCCGACACAGATGTAAATGACAGACCCTGCATGCGAGATGTGACCTGTAACACACATTAAATGTTCTTTAAACTGACATATAGATGAAACGCACTCATATATTCAGGAAATAGGAGTCATAAAGAGCGGCAGACACATCAACTGACCGGTTGGGATGTAATGATCTTTGTGATTCATGCTGATGGATTGTAGATTTGGTTCTATTGTACTCATATATGACAATCGTGTTTTTGAAGAAGGGCTGATGGTTGAAACCTCAGTGGTCTTGTTATCTGATGGGTGACAGGAAAAAATTTACTTAGAGTAAAAGTTTTTAAAACACTGAAACTGAGTTCAACTTAAAATACATAAACATTAATTTGTTCTATTGTCTTATGTATATAAGCTGCCAAAAACTGAAAATTAAGTCAAATGCTGCTAAATATATGTATATATATATATATACTGTTATATATTGTTTGTGAAGCTGTTTTGAAACACTTTTGTGACCTTATTTTATTTGAAGACCAATTTTATTTACAGCTTCACGCTAAATATAATCACTTACCCTGTTTAACCAGCAACAGAATCTCTGAATAGACATCAGTAAGAGTCCTCTCCACAGCACACCAGTATCGGCCTGCATCCTCTGTTCTCAGATCAGTGATGGTGACGGTGAAAACTCTGGCCGTCGTGTTGTCAGTCAGAGAGAATCTCTCGTGTTTAGCTGGAGATCCTGATTTAACCATGATGATTTTATTCCCAAAGTTACATTCCCCTTTACAAAAATACTTTGAATGTGATTCATATCCAGAGTCATACGGGCATCTGATGTCAACTCTCTCTCCTCTGTGTCCTATAACTGTCTCTGGAGCACCAACAGCAACAGCTGAAAACACAAATATCATTATATAGAGCTGTTATGTGTGAGCAAGAGACATAAGCAGACCAGAATAACTTACAGATATCATCCATATGAGTCTGATGATCACGAAATAACAGAGGAAACACAAGAGAACATGTCAAACTCTGTGTAAAGGAGCTCAGAGTCTCAAACTCACCTGTACAGATGCTGGAGAAGAGCAGCAGGACGCCCCACATGATGAAACTTGACAAGAATAAAAGACCAGATTCTGTGTGTCAAACGTTACGCTCGTTCTCTTCCGTACTGAGAGAACAATGTGCATCAGCAACTGAAATAACCATTTCCTTCCCCATTCATCTCTTTAACCACATCCAGCTCTACAGGACATCTTAAAGAGCACATTTACTCTGACAAATAGCACATGTGCATATATACTGACCTAAACAGTATGCTACTTACTCTCAGAGCTAGGCTGGCAAGTGTGTGGTTTCCTACAGAATTTGGCTACTTTTAAACTTACTTTTTCCCTCCACAAGTAGAAGGTTTGACATATTATATAAATCACTACAAGATAAACGGGCTGATTTTGGGCCCAATTCTGCCCTTCTGACAATACTAGGTCCGGATTATCTTAATGGTTCTACAGATTATTTGATCAGATTTTCCTGTGGTGTGAGGTGTGTTTAAGAGCACAGATCTCAAATTATACATTTTAGCACGTTGAATATTTAAGAATATAATAATGTTGTATTATTGTACTATTAATAATATTGTAATATTGGAAATATATGAAGGTTATATTGTGTAACTGAAGTGAAACCGCAATGGTAAACCTCAACCCTATACAGAAGGATACGCTTCGCTTTACGGTTGATGTCAAACCAAGTAAACCACATGAAAGCTGGTATGTGCATGATTTTAGGCTAAAATGTGCCTCAACAAATGTTCAAACCAATTTCCTTTCAAAGAGTGATCATGTGATCAAAGAGTTGCATTATGGGTAGTGTAGTTTGTGTGCTCACAGTAAATTCAGTTGGAGTTTTGATGGAGTATTGATGTGCCAAAAATACTCCTTCCAGTTTCTCACAAGTTTCTGAAAGTTTTTTTCGAGTATGGGTCCGCTTGACGTCAACAAGGGCGGAATTTCCTTGTGCGGGCCGTGAGGGCAATTCTTCCAATAGGGTGCACGCAGCCTTATGCCAGAGCGAGAGAGCAAAGGCACGGCCACAGGGTCATGGGCGGCTCAGGCTCATTGATGCACGTGTGGAGCGAAGGCTGGCCTGTGTGGTCCGATCAAACAGACGAGCTACTGGAGCTCAAACTGCTCAAGAAGATAATGATAGAAAGGTGTCAGAGTACACAGTGCATCGCAGTTTGTTGTGTATTTCAGACCAGTCAGGGTACCCATGTCGACCCCTGTGGCTTACCTGGGGAACACATGGCACCAGGATGCACCATGGGAAGGAGGCAAGATTTTGATGCCATCCATGTGGATGTTACTTTGACAGCTACCTAAGCATTGTTGCAGACCATGTACACCCGGTATTCCCTAGTGGCTGTGGCTCTCAGCAGGAAAAGTTTACTTAATGTTCATTCTGAATGCATCAACATCTCAGAGTATAATAAAAATACAACTTGACTACTAATACTATCAATTTCTGTCCACTAATTGATAAAGATAATAAATAAGTAAATCTAATGTTAAGAAAATGTTTGCATTTTTCTACTTTTTTCTCTCCATGTTTTTTTATGACTTCTATATTATATATGCTCTATATTATTCCTTCTTATTAATAAAATATTATGCAATAATGAATGATATACATACATTTAGTGTGTAAAAAGTATATACTAAATTAATTGATTTAATCATTTAAAATCAAAAACACAATTATGAGTATTATTCATACGATCACTGTCTTGTCATTATTTGCCTTGCTACAAGCGGCAGGTACCTCCTACTTCCGGTTGTAAGGAAGTGGTTATAAGTTCCTGCTGCATATTTTGCGTTGAGCCTCTTCATAACTTGCTTGAAAACAGTATTTTGCAATTGTGTTTGAAGATGTAAAATTTACAGTTCAGCTTTAAAATCAGAAAATTTTACCTCAGGTTGAAGATGCTCCTGTCCGAAGAAAGAGATGACAATATAAAAAAAAAAGAGTGCTTTAGAGTCAGGTTTTATTTTATATGACAAAAATGTCAACGTAGCTTTACAGAAAACCATGCATTAAAATCGAATGTTTTAAATCCACAAGTGAGCAAAAAAATAAAAATAATAATGTTTACAGAAATTGACTCATCTGGATGAAACTGACATTACAGTCATTGTACATTCGTGCTAAATATGATCTGTGTACGCAGAAGGAATCACTTCACAACACACATTCTCTGCCGTGGAGCTTCAGCTGATGAGACAGATGATGAAGATGTTGATGGAGATGATGGTGAAGTTAACTTTGGGTCTAAAACAATGAAATTATACATTTCTAAAATATTATTTTTTTCACACAGAACTTGACATCATGTTTATAATGGAAAATATGTGTTACTGATGTAATTCACACATTCGCTAACGGCTGTGAACGGCTGTAATGACAGTCAGTGTTGAGTATCACGATGGGTTTGAGGCTCTCAGTTACTCACCTGTTATAACCTTCAGCTTCACTTCAATGTATAAATCTTGACCTATAAAGATATCAGTTCCACAGTAGTACGTGTCAGAATCCTCTTCACTCAGATCTCTGATGGTCACAGTGAAGACTGCTGAACTTGTGTTGTCATACAGAGAGAATCTTCCAGAATTAGAAAATGTATCTTTATTATCAGTCTTTATGATATCTGAGCATATGAACAAGGGATCATGTCTACAAAAATACTTTGGATTTGTCTTATATTTTTGGTCATATCTGCATGTGATCGTGACTCTGCCTCCTGAATATCCCGTCACACTGAAGCTCGCGACACCTACAACAAACCAGCATCTTCATAAAACAGCAATATATTCTTAAGACTGAACAGAAATCTACTTTCAAATTTATTTGAGGTCTTTGAAGTCGATTCCACAAAATGAACTGAAGTGAAAGACTCTCCTCATCAAATCTGTGCTGTTTTTAGTGATTTACTCTTGAGTTCATGATCTTACCAGGAATCATCATCAGAGTGAAAGTCCAGATGATCTTCATTCTTCTCTCTTATTAAATGATCTTCTCTGTTGTCAGTAGATTCAGTTCTTCTGAAGCTCTCGATGTGTGTTCAGATGAGCTTTGAGTGTTTCTTTCCTGGTTACATGTTTAAAAGACACCCACTTCCTCTGAGAGAGAGAGAAAGAATGAGAGAGAGAGAAATAGAAACAGATAAAATAAATAACTTTATCATAGG
The DNA here is from genome assembly GCA_023029165.1 of Gobiocypris rarus. Classification (NCBI taxonomy): domain Eukaryota; kingdom Metazoa; phylum Chordata; class Actinopteri; order Cypriniformes; family Gobionidae; genus Gobiocypris; species Gobiocypris rarus. The sequence goes on from CM040914.1 coordinate 52,197,400, forward strand.
ATTTATAGCATTGGAGAGGATCATTTGAGGGGTTGCGGAAGATGGGTGATGGCTTCTTTTTATTATAAGGGGTTTGTTTAGTATAAGGGGAACTACAGGGTTAGTTCTTTGTTGTTGTTTTTTCTGTTTTCTGTTCATTCAAATCAGTCCACCTAGGAGTTATATTGAACTAACTATCATGCATGAGGAAAGTAAAATGGCATGAATCAGCGAACTTGGTCCTTCTTATCATTGCCCGAATGTGAACTAACGAGCTTTTGTGGTGTCGCTGTGTATGTGGTGAATGTCACAACACCCATCTGAAATTAAAAATAAGTTCCACAGGAAACTTGTAATGATAAACAGGACGGAAGCAAATGCAAGTTCAACAAGTCTTTATTAGACTAGATACTCAAGGATAAAGATAGATCATTGCAAAACATCACTGGATCATCTGGTTTATCTGCATTGGAGTAGATCATCAGATCATCTGGTTTATCTGCAGTGGAGTAGATCATCAGATCATCTGGTTTATCTGCATTGGAGTAGATCATCAGATCATCTGGTTTATCTGCAGTGGATTAGATCATCGGATCATCTGGTTTATCTGCAGTGGAGTAGATCATCGGATCATCTGGTTTATCTGCAGTGGAGTAGATCATCGGATCATCTGGTTTATCTGCAGTGGAGTAGATCATCAGATCATCTGGTTTATCTGCATTGGAGTAGATCATCAGATCATCTGGTTTATCTGCAGTGGATTAGATCATCGGATCATCTGGTTTATCTGCAGTGGAGTAGATCATCGGATCATCTGGTTTATCTGCAGTGGATTAGATCATTGGATTATCTGGTTTATCTGCAGTGGAGTAGATCATCAGATCATCTGGTTTATCTGCAGTGGTAGATCATTGGATCATCTGGTTTATCTGCAGTGGATTAGATCATCGGATCATCTGGTTTATCTGCAGTGGAGTAGATCATCGGATCATCTGGTTTATCTGCAGTGGAGTAGATCATTGGATCATCTGGTTTATCTGCAGTGGATTAGATCATCGGATCATCTGGTTTATCTGCAGTGGAGTAGATCATCAGATCATCTGGTTTATCTGCAGAGTAGATCATTGGATCATCTGGTTTATCTGCAGTGGATTAGATCATCGGATCATCTGGTTTATCTGCAGTGGATTAGATCATCGGATCATCTGGTTTATCTGCAGTGGAGTAGATCATTGGATCATCTGATTTATTTGCAGTGGAGTAGATCATCAGATCATCTGGTTTATCTGCAGTGGATTAGATCATCGGATCATCTGGTTTATCTGCAGTGGAGTAGATCATCAGATCATCTGGTTTATCTGCAGTGGAGTAGATCATCAGATCATCTGGTTTATCTGCAGTGGAGTAGATCATTAGATCATCTGGTTTATCTGCAGTGGATTAGATCATTGGATCATCTGGTTTATCTGCAGTGGAGTAGATCATCGGATCATCTGGTTTATCTGCAGTGGAGTAGATCATTGGATCATCTGGTTTATCTGCAGTGGATTAGATCATTGGATCATCTGGTTTATCTGCAGTGGAGTAGATCATCGGATCATCTGGTTTTGTCTGCAGTGGAGTAGATCATCGGATCATCTGGTTTATCTGCAGTGGATTAGATCATTGGATCATCTGGTTTATCTGCAGTGGAGTAGATCATCGGATCATCTGGTTTATCTGCAGTGGAGTAGATCATCGGATCATCTGGTTTATCTGCAGTGGAGTAGATCATCAGATCATCTGGTTTATCTGCAGTGGAGTAGATCATCAGATCATCTGGTTTATCTGCAGTGGAGTAGATCATTGGATCATCTGGTTTATTTGCAGTGGAGTAGATCATCAGATCATCTGGTTTATCTGCAGTGGAGTAGATTGTTGATCATCTGGTTTATCTGCATTGGAGTAGATCATCAAATCATCTGGTTTATCTGCAGTGGAGTAGATCATCAGATCATCTGGTTTATCTGCAGTGGAGTAGATTGTTGGGTCATCTGGTTTATCTGCATTGGAGTAGATCATCAAATCATCTGGTTTATTTGCAGTGGAGTAGATCATCAGATCATCTGGTTTATCTGCAGTGGAGTAGATCATCAGATCATCTGGTTTATCTGCAGTGGAGTAGATCATTGGATCATCTGGTTTATCTGCAGTCGAGTAGATCATCGGATCATCTGGTTTATCTGCAGTGGAGTAGATCATTAGATCATCTGGTTTATTTGCAGTGGAGTAGATCATCAGATCATCTGGTTTATCTGCAGTGGAGTAGATCATTAGATCATCTGGTTTATTTGCAGTGGAGTAGATCATCAGATCATCTGGTTTATCTGCAGTGGAGTAGATCATTGGATCATCTGGTTTATCTGCAGTGGAGTAGATCATCAGATCATCTGGTTTATCTGCAGTGGAGTAGATTGTTGGGTCATCTGGTTTATCTGCAGTCGAGTAGATCATCGGATCATCTGGTTTATCTGCAGTGGATTAGATCATCGGATCATCTGGTTTATCTGCAGAGGTAGATCATCGGATCATCTGGTTTATCTGCAGTGGAGTAGATCATCGGATCATCTGGTTTATCTGCAGTGGAGTAGATCATCGGATCATCTGGTTTATCTGCAGTGGAGTAGATCATCGGATCATCTGGTTTATCTGCAGTGGAGTAGATTGTTGGGTCATCTGGTTTATCTGCAGTGGAGTAGATCATCGGATCATCTGGTTTATCTGCAGTGGAGTAGATCATCAGATCATCTGGTTTATCTGCAGTGGAGTAGATTGTTGGGTCATCTGGTTTATCTGCAGTGGAGTAGATCATCGGATCATCTGGTTTATCTGCAGTGGAGTAGATTGTTGGGTCATCTGGTTTATCTGCAGTGGAGTAGATCGCTGAACCATCTGGACTTTCTGCTGTAGTGTAGATAGCGGTGGTGTGATTGTTCTTGCCCTGGAACTCACTGATTTCCTGATAACTATGTTCATTCCAGTCAATGTCCTACAAAATATCTTCTGTTATCCTCCAGACAGTTACACATTTAAACATTGCACCATTATTTGCTATCACTAGCAGCATATGTTGAATTGTAGATGCTGGTGAGCAGGAGAAAGATGTCCAGAGTAAGCAGCTTCAAACCAATGGCCAACAATCAGCTTTTACCAGCACTGACATTACAGCTGGTGTTTTCAAGAGCTCATAGATATAAGATCATCATCATCAACACTCACCTCTGCAGTGATTTCTGCTCTTGTATTCAAATGCCTGACAAAGCCTGTCAAAACATGAGGAGAATTAAAGTTACATACAAACAACTAATGTTTGAGTAAAACAGAAAGTGTGTGTACCTGCTTCTTTAGATAGGCTCAATGCCTGACTGTCAACATCTGAGATGTACTTATTTGTAAAAAAAATTATATAAAAATACAACACACAAACACTAAATACTTTTTTTTTTTGTTTTACCAAATTGGTGACTTATTCTTATTTGCATGTTTTTGTATATTTGATTACTTTCCACTGATGGATAGGTTAAGTTGTCAATAGGTGAGCGTTTATTTGAGATTGGGTTAAAAATAAAGTAAATAAAGTTTATTATTATTAAATGCAGAATGTTTTCTGTTGGATTATGTTGTAGCATGTATAACTAGCTATACATTAAAGCAACAGAAATCTATGAGAAATACACATTTAGAGAGAAACTGTAAGTAAATGTATGTGTTTTGTTTCTGGAGAAATGTGCATCTAAATCTGACCTTGCTGGGAATGTCCTGATTGCGTAATTCTTGGTGATTTCTTGCTTTTTCTCTGTTTGCAGAACACCATCAGCGCCACAAGAAAGATGATGACCATGACGACTAACCCGACACAGATGTAAATGACAGACCCTGCATGCGAGATGTGACCTGTAACACACATTAAATGTTCTTTAAACTGACATATAGATGAAACGCACTCATATATTCAGGAAGTAGGAGTCATATAGAGCAGCGGACAAAAATGATTCTGATGTGTTTGTAAAGGGGCCGATGGTTGAAACCTCAGTGGATGTCTTATCTGATGAATAACAGGAAAAAACAACCTAGGGCGTTTTCACACCTATAGATCGTTTTAGCTCCAAAACTGACTTAATTTGTTACAATGTTGCAAGTTCAGTTTGCTTTCACAAGGCAACCTTTCAAAGTGTTCCAAAATGTGTCCACGCAAGCCACATGAGAGTATAACTGTCCTCTTATTGGTCAGAGTTTCCTCTGCGTCATACATCAAGATAATTGACAAGTTAGCTCCTAGAGCTTATTGTGGCTTTATTTGTAACACGGAAATACTTTATATGAATGTAGCAATCATTCCCGCTGTTGAATTTGTAGTGATTTATGGTCTTAAATATTAATATTTAGTATTGATATTAATATTGAGTTTAAGTCACACGTCACCTAATGTGAGTGTGAAAGTGTCAGATGATATCTTCCTATATTACGGGGCACCTGCCAAGGAATTTCACCATGACAATAAAGAACAATCATGGAAGATTGTTGACCTAATTATAATTATATAAATTATAGGAAGTTCATAGTACGTCTTTCATTGGTATCTTTCCGCTCGCAGTTGGAGTAGACTGGATTGCTTGCCAACAGTTGCAGAGCTGCATCGAGTGCTGCAGGTTCCCTGCTGGTCCTTGTGTAATCCGGAGAACTGTAGCTCAGGCGGGGGTCGATCCACAGGATCCTTTGTAGGCTGAAGGTTACAATGGCAAGAGTAAAGCAGGTCAAGCGTTGATTTCTGGAGCCAAGGTCCTCAGCAGAGGGTGAAAAACTCAGAATGAGGGTGTGTTCGATTGGGGAAGCTTTTATTCCTTAACTAACTTTGTACATTGGTTGAGGTATAACTGGTGGATAACTGGCTACTGAATATGGCAGAGCTGATCAATATAGTGAACTTGTGGAACAACAACCCAACGAAACGGCTGTGCTTAACGGTCATATGGATGGCTTTGATAAATCAGCCAAACAGTGGGCTTTCATTTCAAGAGAACTTTACAATGCACGATTAGCTCATAAACCACTGAGGACAACAGATGTTATCCTGAAAACATATACTGGAGAGGTGGTGTCTCCACTAGGGGGTCAGAAGTCAAAGTGAATGTCGTTTATGTCGTGGAAGGAAACCCCCACCACTATTCGGCAGAGAGTGGCTAAAGAAAATCAAGCTGAACTGGCATGAAATTAAGAGCATGAGAAAGGATGCACTTGAGACAGTGTTAGCAAAATACAAAAGTGTCTTCAGGAAAGGACTAGGCTTGCTAAAAGGTATCGAAGCTACAGTGTCACTCAAGCCATAGTCTCAGCCACGATTTTGGTTAAGGCCGAAATAAATCATCTATTGGAGCTAGGGGTAATCTCCCCTGTCACATGCAGCGCCGATCATGCCAGTTGTAAAAAGGAATGGAGATGTGAGGATTTGATGAGATTTTAAGGTAGAAGTGAATTGTGTTGAGTGTTACCCAATTCCACGAATAGAGGATTTATTTGCATCATTAGCAGGAGGCCAACGCTTCACCAAATTGCATCCCTCAAATGCGAACCTACAAGTTTCTGTGGCAGAAAGCTCACGTAAGTGCCTCACAATCACCACGTCAAAGGGGCTGTTCTGTTACAATCGTTTACTATTTGGTATTGCTTCGGCCTCTGCAATCTTTCAAAGGGCCATGGATCAGATTTTACAAGGCCTTCCCAAAATTCACTGCTATCTACTAAAGTGGTTTTCAAACCTGTCCTAGACTTGTATTTCATTGCAGACAATATGAACAAAAAATATTTCATGTTTTGTCTGGTCAACTTCAAGTCATTTGTAAATATGCATCCTTTCCTGTCATTCAGACCTGCAACACATTTCAAAAAAAGTTGGGACAGTAAAGCATTTACCACTTTTTAATATTGCCATTCCTTTTCACAACACTTAAAAGACGTTTAGGGACTGAAGACACCAAGTGATGAAGTGTTTCAGGTGTAATTTTGTCCCATTCTTCCTGCAAACAAGTCTTAAGGTGGGCAACAGTACGGGGTCTTGGTTGTCGCATTATGTGCTTCAAAATGCGCCACACATTCTCTATTGGAGACAGGTCGGGACTGCAGTCAGGCCAGTCAAGTACCCGTACCCTCTTCCTCCACAGCCAGGACTTTGTAATGTGTGCAGAATGTAGTTTTGCATTGTCTTGTTGAAATATGCATTTTCCAATGTGTGATGGTCCATCCCGGATGACTCGAGCCCAGAGAAGTCGCGCTTCTGGACACTGTTAACATAGGGCTTCCTTTTGGCACAGTACAGTTTTAACTGGCATTTGTGGATGTAACTACTTATTGTGGTACTTGCCAATGGTTTGCCAAAGTAGTCCTGAGCCCATGTGGTGATATCGCTTATAGATGAATGACGATTCTTGATGCAGTGCCGCCTGAGGGATCGGAGATCACGGTTGTTCAGCTTAGGCTTGCACCCTTGTCCTTTACACACTGAAATTCATCCAGATTCCTTGAATCTTTTAATTATGTAATGCACTATTGAATGTGAAATATCCAAATCTCTTCCTATCTTTCTTTGAGGAACATTGTTTTGAAACATTTCAATAATTTTCTCACGTATTTGTTGCCGAACTGGCGATCCTAGGCCCATCTTTGCTCCTAAAGGATTAAACCTTTCTTGGATGCTGCTTTTGTTCCAAATCATAATTACAATCACCTGTTGACATCACCTGTTTCAAATCACATCATTATTTAACCATTTTACCTCATTACTAGCCCTAAATTGCTCCTGTCCCAATTTTTTTTTAAATGTGTTCCAGGTCTGAATAAAGGGAAGGGATTCATATTTACAAATGACATGAAGTTGACCAGACAAAACATGAAATATTTTGTGTTCATGTTGTCTGCAATGAAATACAAGTCAAAGTAAATTTAGAAATCACTACTTTCTTTTTTTTATTTGCGTTTTCCATACTGTCCCAACTTTTTCTGATTTGGGGTTGTATTACAGTTGATTTATCCCTAACCTTCATCAGTGTTAGCACCTCTTAATGCTCTTCTGTGCAAAAGGAAAGCAATGGCTGTGGTCCCGAGTGTGAGGATGCATTCGACAAAGCGAAAAAAACTAGGCACAAATTGAAAGGTAGGCACGTAGAATTGTCTTTGGAGTAAGTAAATCTGTACCGGCGAAAGTTTACATTGCTCACAGACTACCGTCCGCTGACAACAATCTTCAGTCCAAAAAAAGCCATTCCATCAATGGCTGCATCTCGGATAAAGAGCTGGGCTTTGTTGTTGGCAGCCCATGATTATGATATCCAGTATAGCGAAGGTGCACACCACTGTAATGCAGATGGGTTTTCACGACTACCTCTGCCAACCGCACCTGAAGTCAAGCCGGATACGGTGGAGTTGCTTTAAGTAAAGCATCTTGATTCCTTGAAACCAGATCTGACACCACGATGTCACAAGTAATGGAGTTTGGTGGCAACTAGACGTTTTTCACAAGTCACAGATTAAAAAAACAACAATGTACTCACCCCGTACGTGAATTGACTATGCAACAGGGTTGCCTTTTGTCCGGTTGGAGAGTGGTCATCCCACCTATGCTGAGATCCAGGGTCCTGGCAGAGCTGCACGCTGGACATCCGGGAGTCGTAAAGATGAAGGAAGCCGCTCGTAGTTATGTCTGGTGGCCTCCTATTGATGCTCAAATTTAAGAATTGTCAAAAACCTGTCACTCATGCAAGCAGACACAAAACACTCCTGGTCCCTCACCATTACACCCTTTGTAATGGCCAGAGTCACCTTGGACATGCATACATGTGGACTTTGCAGGTCCATAGTAGTGATGGATGCTCACTACAAGTGGCCCGAGGTGTGTGTGATGTGCCCAGTAAACAAAGCGAGTTAACACAGCAATCGTCTCAGCGTATTCTTCATGTTATATTAAAAGGGATAGTATAACAATTACTATGAAGCTACTTTGAAACAATATTGTAAACTTATTTTATTTGATGACTAATTGGCCTGTAATTAATTCCTTCATATATATATATATATATATATATATATATATATATATATATATATATATATATATATATATATATATATATATATATATATATATATATAGATCCTGATTTAATGATGATGTTTTTAATCCCAAAGATACACTGCCCTTTACAAAAATACTTTGAATGTGATTCATATCCAGAGTCATACGGGCATCTGATGTCAACTCTCTCTCCTCTGTGTCCTTTAACTGTCTCTGGAGCACCAACAGCAACAGCTGAAAACACAAATATCATTATATAGAGCTGTTATGTGTGAGCAAGAGACATAAGCAGACCAGAATAACTTACAGATATCACCCATATGAGTCTGATGATCACGCAATAACAGAGGAAACACAAGAGAACATGTCAAACTCTGTGTAAAAGAGCTCAGAGTCTCAAACTCACCTGTACAGATGCTGGAGAAGAGCAGCAGGACGTCCCACATGATGAAACTTGACAAGAATAAAAGACCAGATTCTGTGTGTCAAACGTTACGCTCGTTCTCTTCCCGTACTGAGTGAACAATGTGGCATCAGCAACTGAATTAACCATTTCCTTCCTATTTTAAATCTCTAACCACATCCAGCTCTACAGGACATCTTAAAGAGCACATTTGTGTATATACTGATCTAAACAAGTAGTTTTATAATATATCAATGTTTTAAAAAAAAAAAAAGATAAGGTCACAATTTGTATATTTTAGGTTTTGTAACTGGTCTCAGTTTCTTTTGAGTTTTAATCTTAAATCTTACCTTCACTAGTACATTTGAAATGGTCCTGTGGAAAAATAGTTCGATGGAATCTTTACATCTTAATTTAATGAGCAAACTGACAGTTGTTTTATATGGAGTAAGACATCACATAACACCACAGGACGGGTCACGTATACATTTATACAAGTCTTTTCACGAGGTCACCATCTCTTTGCAGTTGATTTCGATCTAAGAGAGTCATTTTAAATGGAGATTTGCTACATGAGGCCAAAGCTCACCTGTAGAGGGCGCAATGTAACACAGGATGCTGAGCGTGTGGCTCTCCTGCAGAATTTGGCTATTCCAAACTTTTAAACTGTTGCTGTCTGTTGAAGGAGGTTTGACATTGTATAATATGTGACTGAAATGCTTGTTTTCAAATATTCACCAATAATACATCTGTAAAATACAGTGGCGGCTTGTCAGGGGAGGCAAGGGTGGCACAGCCTACCCACAATATTCACCCCCCTCACAGTTGACATGAAGGGAACAATTAACTTTACAGGTGCTGGTCATATAATTACAATATCATCAAAAAGTTGATTTATTTCACTAATTCCATTCAAAAAGTGAAACTTGTATATTTTATACATTCATTACACACAGACTGATATATTTCAAATGTTTATTTCTTTTAATTTTGATAAGTATAACCAACAACTAAGGAAAATCCCAAATTCAGTATCTCAGAAAATTAGAATGAGGAGCCTGAGAAGATGTAAAGGAGCCGTGTCGTGTTATCTTGGCAAAGCTTTTGCTCCTGAACTTCTTCATGATGATGCAGATTCTCCCTCACATGCTTTCTTAGACACTCATTTAGCCTCTTCTCTGTATCGCCTCATAATCGCTGCGTGCTGCTATATTTTACATTTTTATTGAACTGTAGATGAGGTGCACTAAATTGCATTTTGTGTCGTTTTTACATATTATTTAAATTTTAGTAACTTTTCAGGTGAGTAATATTATACACTTTATAAAATACTGATTTAGTAAAAAGAAAGGAGAAAAGAATCAATTCAAAAATATAAATTCAGTCATCAATTTTACCAGATACATTTTTTTACATGGAGCATCAGTCACCATATCTGTGGACAGTGTTTTTCTTTATCGCTGAATACATCGGACCCTTGTCTGTTGTGATGTTTTGAGGATGTGTTGCTGTTGTGTAGATCACTTCTGTCCCGCTGTCCTGTGTTGCTTCAGGAGACTTTATACAGGCATAATAATCACAGTCTGGATCTGTCACCTGATTGGTCGAGTGGGTGTAACCGGGGTTTAAATCAGGCTGCTGATTGGTTACTGTGGTGTAAACAATCGAGTCTTTAGGGCGGGTGTTGAGGTCTGATGCAGGCGTCTGATTGGATGAAAACGTTACCGTGGTGATATCTGTGTTTGCAATCTCTTCATACATGCGGTCAGTCTGAAAAACAACACATGCATCAATAATTTAATATAATTTATATAAACAATCCTCTCTGTTAAAAAAAGTTAAAGATTTGAACACCCACCTCTGTATTGCTCTGCACATTTTGCTGAAATAAAGCTGCATAGAGAGAAAAGAGCTAGTCAAATCAATTCAAACTTTAAAGTCCTGTAAAAACAGGACTTTAAAGCCACAAACAAACTGTTACCTGTCCCACTTTTCCTCTTCCTTTTTTTCCGGATAAGCAACACTCCACAACACAGAGTCAGAACCAGCAGAACCGAACCCAGACCGCCAGCAACAGAAGCCAGGTCTGTACGCAAGATTATATTGCATAAATCACACTGCTGCTTCTGATTATACTGTTAAATGAACAATAGCAAACTTATAACTTTGATTATTGTAATATTGTAAATACATAGTTGTAACTGAAGTGAAACTGCAATGGTAAACCTCAATGCTAATCTTTACGGTTGATGTCAAACCAAGTTAACCACATAAAAGCTGGTATGTGCATCATTTATTCAGCAGCTGAAATGTGTCAACAAACCAATTTCCTTTCAAAGAGTGATCATGTGACCAAAGCTGGGACAGCTGCATTATGGGTAGTGTAGTTTGTGTGCTTACTGATGCTCGTGTGATAGAGTTCATCTGTAGTATTTCCTGTCCTGTGTGTGTTGTTTCAGTCTCAGTTTGAGTCACTGACGGAGAGAAACACCAGCGACGTGTGAACGTGCCGCTCATGTGATAAAATAATAAGAAATGATAATAACAGTACAAACACACATAACACTGTTGGCCCGTGCTATTGCTGCATGTGTGGAGGTGTGTGTTTTCTGTTCAGTACACTGATTACTGATAATCACATTACATTAGAAGACACTTTTATTATCTGGACCGATGTGTGTGTGTGTGCATGATGCATGCATGAAGTGTAAAGCTCGTGTGTGTCGTGATGCTAGCACCGCCATTAAGAGGTTTTACTCACAAACTGAAAGTGCTGAAGAAAACACTGTGTGCATTCAGATTTACATTTGACTCATGTGATAATGAACATCTTCATCTCTGACTATCAAAGCCATGGTTCTTTTTACATGAAGTCAAATAAGAGAAGATGATGTGATGTGTGTGTGTGTGTGTGTGTGTGTGTGTGTGTGTGTGTGTGTGTGTGTGTGTGTGTGTGTGTGGTGTGTGTGTGTGTGTGTGTGTGTGTGTGTGTGTGTGTGTGTGTGTGTGTGTGTGTGTGTACCTGTGCTGGTGTGTGTGTGTGTGTGTGTGTGTGTGTGTGTGTGTGTGTGTGTGTGTGTGTGTGTGTGTGTGTGTGTGTGTGTGTGTGTGTGTGTGTGTGTGTGTGTGTGTGTGTGTGTGTGTGTGTGTGTGTACCTGTGCTGGTGGGGTCAGAGCTGGTGTTTGTGAATGGACGAGTGGTGGATGTTGAGATCTGGACAGGTCTTGTTGTCTCTGGAGTTGAGAAATGAAGAAGAAACAAATATATTCATAACACAATAAACATGAATGATGAAGCAGATTGTTGTTTAATAATGAATATCAGGCACCTCTGATCACATTCAGCTGGATTACTTTATATTCTCCCCATCCAGCTCTACAGCCGTACGGTCCAGCATCGTCCATCCTCAGGTCACTGATGGTCACTGTAAATGATCTGGTCTGATGATTATCCTTCAGAGAGAATCTGGGAAAGGTTTTTGTTCCATCAGATCGCAGGATAATGTCACTGTCTCTGTAAACTCCTTTGTAAAAGTATTTGGTGGACTTCTCATATCCTCCTGGATAAGGGCACGTAATGTTCACTCCTCGTCCCTCCGTTCCTGTCACTGTAATGTCCACCAACGCACTGCACACTGCACACACACACACACACACACACACACACACACACACACACACACACACACACACACACACACACACACACACACACACACACACACACACACAGCTAACATAAGCCATAATATTAGGTAATAAACAGGTTTAGTAGAGATCTTGAGCACTTACCCGTCAGCAGAAACACACAAACTGTCAGCAGGAACTTCATTTCTTCATCAGTTCAGTTCAGAAAATCAGTCTGAAACTCTCAGCAGTTCCTCACACCACTTTCTGAAACTCAAACACCAGTAATACTGCTCTCATCTATCGGCGGAGAGTAAAATAATACGCTTGTTTCCCGTCTCGTTGAGAGTCAAACTCATTCTGTTCAGTGACTGTGTGTTTCCTCGAGGCGTTCGGTGTGAAAACACTTCTCAGTTTTATCTGTGAATTCTCCGACCTCAACCCGTTTCCTGTCCTCTCTGTTCCTGTTCTGTCTTTAATATCTTCGAGTGCTTTCTGTTGCCCTTTTTATACTACTAAATTGCATTTTTTATATATAAATATATATTTCAAAACATGCATGTATTATGGGAAACAAATCAGACAAATGTAAAAGCATTGAGGCGAATAAGAAATGCTTGTTAGGGTTATTTTCTGTGGTGATCGACAGCATGGCAGAAACACCGGCGTTTACAGAAACTGTCAAATATACAGAAAATTGCTTGAACATTAAGATCACTCTCAATCATATGAGCTCTGGGAGAAGAGTTGCATTGTGGGATATGTAGTGTGTGTTTAGCCGAAGCCTCAAAGCTCTTCCTGTGGCTGTAGTTTCACTTCCTGTTCGGTAAGTGTGACCCAAAGACATCTCATGTTTAATTGAAGCAAAAGGCCTCCTAGTGTTATATTAATAAAGCTATTCTTTAGCATTAGCATTAGCATCTCAATAGCAGTTGCTTTTAGGAGCCTCTGAAAATATGTGATATATATATATATATATATATATATATATATATATATATATATTGCTTTCCATGATTTATCAGGATATTCAGCTACTTTTGAATAGTGCAGTTTAAACATCAACCAGCAGAAGTGAGCAGAATGAACATCCATTTTCACATGAATAACTACAGACATGCAAAATAATAATGAAATGTGTGTTTAGTTTTTTGGCATTTGAAACCTCCTGGAGCCCCTAAGGATGTGTTTCGTAGAGCTTGTGTTTGGGCTGATGTTGGTGGCTCATTTGCTGTGACACAGATCTTACCAACAGGAGCGCACATGGCCACAGCTGAGCAGATCAGCTCGGTGACTGGGATTCAAATAGCCGGGAACAACTCTGGCAGACAATATGGTGATCGAATCTCACTGCTGAGAGAGTGTAGACGGGGGAATACAACACTAACGCGACGGAGGTGCGGTGGAGGGTCCGGGCCCGAGGTAACAAACTGCCTCTTCCGACAGTGATCCTCACCAACACACGAGTCTCTCTCCAAGCAACGATCACAGCTTCAGTCGGCTGTGAGGTATTTCACTGAGTACAGAGACAGTTGTTTGCAGCGTTTCACAGAAACATGGCTTAAGGAGACGATCGACAACTCATTACTTCGGGTCACAGGGTTCAGCATTCCTGTGAGAACTGATCGTGACACTCATAACGGGGAAGAAAGTTGGTGGAGGTGTGTGCATTTACATAAGTATCTCTCTCTGTGGTTGAGCGGTTTGCTGATCAACGTTGTGGATCGAGTGGCCCATGGTGGCGGTGGGGTTATGGCGTTTGTCATGGACAACGAACACAGGTGCATTTTATTGATGGCATTTTGAATGCACAGAGATAGCCATATTAGCCATATATCTGGCAGCCATTTTGCGCCAGAACGCCCACCACACACCAGCTGATTGTTGGAGAGGAGATAAAGTGATGAAGCCGATCGTATATATATGGGGATGATTAGGAGGCCATGATGGACAGGGGTCAATGGGGACATTTGGCCAGGATGCCGGGGTTACACCCCTACTCTTTATCGAAGGACATCCTGTGATTTTAATGACCACAGAGAGTCAGGACCTCAGTTTAACGTCTCATCCGAAGGACGGTGCTCTTTGACAGTATAGTGTCCCCTTCACTGGGGTGTTAGGACCCACACAGACCACAGGGTGAGCGACCCCTGCTGGCCTCACTAACACCTCTTCCAGTTTTCCCAGTTGGTCTCCCATCCAGGTACTGACCAGGCTCAGCCCTGCTTAGCTTCAGTGGGAAACCAGTCTTGGGCTACAGGGTGATATAGACTCATTAGATGGGTCTTTTCTGGCTGGTAGATTGCAGTGTGTTAGGGTAAACTCAGATCTGTCTTCCCCTATTGTTACCACAGGGAACTACTATCTCCCGACCGTGACGAGATCCTGAGGGCCATTGTTGTGCCATTCATCCACGACCATCACCTCATGTTGCAAGGATCTGTGCACAATTCCTGAAAGCTGAAAACATCCCAGTTCTTGCATGGCCAGTATACTCACCGGACATGTCACCCATTGAGCTTGTTTGGGATGCTCTGGATCAGCGTATGCGACAGTGTGTTCCAGTTCCTGCCCATATCCAGCAACTTCACACAGCCTTTGAAGAGGAGAGGACCAATATTCCCCAGGCCACAATCAACAACCTGATCAACTCGAAGGAGATGTGTATATGCTGGTACCTGCGTGGACTGTATATGCTGCATTAGTCTCGTGTAGCCGGAGCTTCAGACTGACAGCAGAAGGTCTGGACTCTATCGCAGCTTTCATTGGTCAAGGACCGCCCGAGAGGATGTTTGACTGACATGTAACACAACCAATCACAGTTTGTTCTGCGTCCTGTTTAGGGGCGTGAAAATATAAAGTCAATGTCCCTGCAATAACAGACCGGCGTGCTTCTATAAATGATTCATAAAAGAACATTTACTACAATAATGGAGCCGCAAACTTCACATACTTTTGAAAATCCAGCGTTTAGGTGATACTGGTTAGTGCTCAGTCACGGTTGTAAACACGAGGAGGTTCTTCTCCAACGAGGGAGTTTGGCATCACGGCATTTGTTTCCAGGCGGATCGTTAAAGAAAGCAACACATGCGTCTCGCAGACATCCTGTAGAATCCAACCAATCAGACGACGACTTAGAAACTCCTGATGTGTTTCCAGATAAGTGTGCCGTAAGCGTTCAGACGTTCAGCAAACGTCCGTGGGTGTGACGTCTGAGACTGAGACTAATGCGGCATAGACTTTGTCACCTTGATCAGCCAAAGCGATTTCCCATGTTATTTCTCACAGATTTCTCATGTGCATTTAACACAATACGACCACATATTCTAGTGGAAAGATTGATTAATCTGGGACTCATTAGATGGGTCTTTTCTGGTTGGTAGATTGCAGTGTGTTAGGGTAAACTCTGCTCTGTCTTCCCCTATTGTTACCACAGGGAACTACTATCTCCCCAGTTTTATTTACCCTCTATATGAATGAGAAGATGAGGTGGAGTTGTGTGAATGAGTTTGTTGACTGCTCTCCCACTCAAAAACACACATACAGCACGAACACACACTTGCACAGAAACGTGTTGTCAGCGCTGCTCTGACGATTTATCGGTAGAATAGTTTAGCAACTAAAAAGCTACATGACATTTCTCACTAGTGAGGTAATAAAGGCGCTGTTCTTACAGTTTTGTATTAGTAGACGCTGCTGCCGAACACTGTTGAGAGACGCACAGACTGAGGTAAGACACATACTCTCTCTCTCTCTCTCTCTCTCTCTCTCTCATATCTCACAGCATTAATAACTGCATTAGTCTGCTATGGCTCAAGCTTTCATTCCTAGCTCTAAAATGGCGTTTTGGAATTAGCAACGGAGGTTTGGGATGAGATGCGTAAGAAATTAGTCCCGCACACAAGAGCATTTTAAGGTCAAAACCTGACTAATGTCTTGAAGTACATTATCTGAACCGTGTGGTAACCGTAATATTAGCCAAATAATTGACCCTAGGACGTTGAATTATTGAAAAATAATGCACACCCAAGGTGTATCTCCTTATCGTATATGTTTATGTCAAATATCTTAGGAGAGCAGTATTTTTTGTCTATTTCGTGCTGAAAGACCACTAGTGAGACCACAATATGAGTAATAAGTTCCAGTTTATTCCATAATATGGACAGAGACATCAGATAGAGACATGTTGACTGATCAAACATGAAGAGAATTAACACAGCACTGTGACAGTATAACGCTTTATCTCAGCTATAAGGATAATGTATACTTATAATACAATGCCAATTAACATGTTTCACTGTATATAATACTATCATATTATTTCTTTTTGATTTGTATTTGACTGATTGCATTATTGGCCCCCACACACACACACACACACACAGATTTCGATAGATATCGTGATATATCGTTATCGTGAATTATTTTGGCCAGAATAATATGTAGTGAAAAAACTGATACCCTGACAGCGCTACTCATATGACATTATAGTTTATGAAAGGCAGCTGTAAATCACAGTTGTTTCTGTGTCCTCTGGATTACAGTGGCGTCCAGTGTCTCTGATCTATAATCACAGGAAACAAGAGTTAGTTAACAGACACAAGAACTCAAAGAGAATCGGTTTACTGTTGAACACATGAATATAATCACTCACACACAATCACAGTCCTGTTTCAGTCTCAGTACAGTGTCAGTTATTACTGTAAACCTTGAGGTCAGTTAATAACCATAATCATCAGTTTGTGTGGACTCACCTGTTCATAAATTACTGGATTAAACTCTACAATGGAGAACGACAGCAGACCTGAGCAACAGATCAACATTAGTCTTTCTTCAGTTCTCTTTAGTTCATGATTATTAGATTCTCATGCATGTCATCTCAAACACAAGCATATTACCGTCAGTCTTCTTTTTCTTCCGCACAGCCACTATAACCAGTGGAACTGCTATCAGGAGTAAAACCAAAGCCTCCGCAGTGACGATAATCACATATGAACCTGAGAAACACACGAGCCAAACACAGTAAAATACAAACAACCACAAGAATAGGAAGAGAGACTGGTTTACAGAATGATTAGATAAAAGACTTGCATGGGGAAAAAGAGGGATATGAGGATAATTGAAAGTATCTGTCAGACCTTTCACTTCCTGTTCCGATGGAGGGTGTGAGTTCACTTCATGTTGGTTTGAGGAAGACTGTGTAGGGGGAACTAGTTGGAAACACGTAATTACAGGAATTACATCATGATCATATGCAGCATTAGACATGTGTATGAAAGCTTTGATATCTCTGTGTTCAGTATAATCAGACTAACTAGTAATGATTTGATAGAAGTTATGGCTCTGAAAAAAATATATGTAAACACAGTAACTTCACATTAACTCTTTCCCGCCAAACACGGAATTTTCCGTGTTTCCCTGTGTTTTCACTGTTAGATGCTAGGGGGCGCTATTACACATCTTCTGAATGAGTACAGAATCTCCTGATCAAAACACAAGCGAGGGAGAAGCAGTAAAACAAGCGATCGTATATGAGCAGATGCATATGAAAAATAACGTGATCATCAACATTAAACATCATATGAATAAAACACAATGTAATGTTCCTGAATGAGATGTGGACCCAGGACGAGCTACAGGACTGTGAAGCATTAGGGGTGTTGATGGACTCGATCTCCTCCATCTGTGTGTGATCATCTCTCAATCTGATCTGGAGACAGTCTTTCACAAAAACATGATTTTCTCAGCTTTTTGTTTAAAATGTTGCTTTTTTATGAAACTTACCCATATTCAAGTGTTGATAAAAAAGAATGCATGAATCTAGAATAAAACAGGTTTTATGTTTAAAAGAAGAGGGTCAGCTCTTTCTTTTGATATATTGCATGCTCAGACATTCATAAAACAAAATATTCTATGGGCTATTAAATTTAGGTGAAAATGGTCAAAAACCTTGGCGGTGGCTGCCAACTTTTTTTTTTAAACGCTGGCGGGAAAGAGTTAAAGGTGCCCTAGAATGAGTTGAAACAATATTTTAAATTGTTCTGATATCTACATAGAGTGTGAGTGGCTTATTTAAGGGTTAAAATTGTCCAGACACGGTTTTACAGGTCGATTTACATCCATAGAAAATGTCCCTAGAATGAAATGGGCTGTTTTTGCCTTATTTGGAAGGGTCATGAATATTAATGATGAGCTGTGCTCTGATTGGCTGTTCCACTGCGGCTCATTTCAGCAACAGACACACATCTCTACTGTCCAGCATGACAATGGAGAGATTATCCAACCTCATATGAGGCTGTTTCTGATGAAGATGCAGATTTTGAGCAACAACCAATTGTTTTGAGATTGGAGATGGACGCTTCTGAGTGGTTTAGTCTTTATTTTCAGTAAGACCTGCAAAACATAACGTCAGTACTATAACTTCAGCCTACATGTGAACTAGGATATAACATTAACTTACACGTTATTGTTAACTCATTACATGTTAACTCATAACGTCAGCAGTCACATGTTTGTTTTTAGCATAGTAAAAATATGTTAATCATTGTAGTGCGTCACTGTATGATTTTACAATGATAGCTTCTTCACTTTGAGTCACAAACTCTAAACAGCTGAACTGTGCAGCGCGTTAATATGTTGTTTGTACAGTACAGTAAGACTAGATGCCTTGTCGAATGACTATCGTTTCAACTTTAGTGGTGGAGGAGGATACGTTAGCTAGAAGGATCGAGTGAGCTTTCTGTAAGCAACTAAGCTAACATAGTTAGCTCCTGAGTTATGTGTTGTTGATGAAATATAGGCTAAATTATAATACTATCCGACAAAAGGGATTGCCATATGTATCTACGGTTGTTTATTGTAGATTTATATGACACCACTGGCAGGGAATAATATTAACCTTTGTCATTTGACATTTGTCATGCTGTTTTGTGTGCTACTAGCATCTTGCGTTGGATCTTATCGTTAATGTTGTCTCTCTAAGAAACTTTCAGTTTAATCAGAAATTGTTTAGACAGTCAATAAGTGGATAAAAGCTTCTCCAGTATCAGACGCTGAGCGAATCATGCTTGATATTGTCCCAGGTTAGAAAAACTGTCCGTGGTGAAATGTGCCGTGCAAAACGAACAACTTTGAATTAAATTGTTGCGGTCTCTGATTATAGATCAACCATGCCTGTTGACAGTTTTGTTCTGAAGGGTATGAATAGTCCTCACATCCCCTGCACAGCCTGGAACATCACATTAGTGTCCATGATCTGCCATGTTCGCTGTCCTCGCGGGACGCTTGTTTACCTGCAGAACTCCCGATGGATCGGCTGCAGTTCCGCTTGACATTGAACATGTGCTGGCATATGCATATGTACGTATTAATGATTCCGACTGTTACCTGTCTGTGTGGGCATGTTTTTGTGAAATATCAGGACACAAATGTGTATAATGACATGGGTATGACATACATTAATGATCCCGACTGTTACCTGTGTGTGTGTGTGTGTGTGTGTGTGTGTGTGTGTGTGTGTGTGTGTGTGTGTGTGTGTGTGTGTGATGGGTAGGTTTAGGGGCAGGGGCAGTGTGTGTGTGTGTGTGTGTGTGTGTAGGTACCTGTGCTGTGTGTGTGTGTGTGTGTGTGTGTGTGTGTGTGTGTGTGTGTGTGTGTGTGTACCGGTGCTGGTGTGGTCAGAGCTGGTGGTTGTGAATGGACAAGTGCTGGATGTTGAGATCTGGACAGGTCTTTTTTTCTCTGAGAAATGAAGAAGACACAAATATATTCATAACACAATAAACATGAATGATGAAGCAGATTGTTGTTTAATAATGAATATCAGGCACCTCTGATCACATTCAGCTGGATTACTTTATATTCTCCCCATCCAGCTCTACAGCCGTACGGTCCAGCATCGTCCATCCTCAGGTCACTGATGGTCACTGTAAATGATCTGCTCTGATGATTATCCTTCAGAGAGAATCTGGGAAAGGTTTTTGTTCCATCAGATCGCAGGATAATGTCACTGTCTCTGTAAACTCCTTTGTAAAAGTATTTGGTGGACTTCTCAAATCCTCCTGGATAAGGGCACGTAATGCTCACTCCTCGTCCCTCCGTTCCTGTCACTGTAATGTCCACCACCGCACTGCTCACTGCACACACACACACACACACACACACACACACACACACACACACACACACACACACACACACACACACACACACACACAGCTAACATAAGCCATAATATTAGATAATACACAGGTTTAGTAGAGATCTTGAGCACTTACCCGTCAGCAGAAACACACAAACTGTCAGCAGGAACTTCATTTCTTCATCAGTTCAGTTCAGAAAATCAGTCTGAAACTCTCAGCAGTTCCTCACACCACTTTCTGAAACTCAAACACCAGTAATACTGCTCTCATCTATCGGCGGAGAGTAAAATAATACGCTTGTTTCCCGTCTCGTTGAGAGTCAAACTCATTCTGTTCAGTGACTGTGTGTTTCCTCGAGGCGTTCGGTGTGAAAACGCTTCTCAGTTTTATCTGTGAATTCTCCGACCTCAACCCGTTTCCTGTCCTCTCTGTTCCTGTTCTGTCTTTAATATCTTCGAGTGCTTTCTGTTGCCCTTTTTATACTACTAAATTGCATTTTCAAAACATGCATGTATTATGGAAAAAATAAGAAATGCTTGTTAGGGTTATTTTCTGTGGTGATCGACAGCATGGCAGAAACACCGGCGTTTACAGAAACAGTAATATTTAATATATTGTAACATTAAGATCACTCTTTCTCCATCATATGAGCTCTGGGAGAAGAGGTGCATTGTGGGAAATGTAGTGTGTGTTTAGCTGAAGCCTCAAAGCTCTTCCTGTTTGGTAAGTGAGACCCAAAGACATCTCATGTTTAATTGAAGGCCTCCTAGTGTTATATTAATAAAGCTATTCTTTAGCATTAGCATCTCAATAGCAGTTGCCCAGGAGCCTCCAAAAATATGATATTTATACATTGCTTTCAATGATTCATCAGAATATCTACTTGGTCATGAATGGGGAAAGATGCTCTTTGGCAGCAGATTATTGTAGTTTCAACATCAACCAGCAGGAGAAGATGAGACTAACCAGACAAACCCTGAACTGAACACCCATACACATTCATAACTACAGACTTACACAATCACAATAATAATATTATAAAATATATGCTCCACTTGCAGAATAACATGGTTTAATTAGTCCATTAAACTGCAGAATACAAGTATCACATGAATATTCAGCTTTAAAATAAATACATTTAAAATATTTATGATTTATATTTCTGTATATCAGTTATACTCTGCTACAGTAATGATAATCACACAAAATTATCAAGTCATAAAGACTGAATTGTGAATAAAAAAGACAAAACGAGCTTGGTGAGGACAGTCAAATGACAGATGATTTCTTTTGGTTCACTCAAAAAAAAAATGATACGTGGGTTTTACTTAATTTTTTTATGTCAACAGGTTCCACGTAATTGGGTTATGTTGAATTTAATTAAAATAGTTTATTTCAGTAAACTTACGTTTTTTACGTAAGGTTAATCATTCAATGCCATTTAGTTAAATCAGGTCAACATTTCAGTTGAATTATTCTAAAACTAATATATAAAATATCCAGTTTAATTGATTCTTTTTATTTAGTGAAATACTATTTTTACAACATGTACAAAACCTTTCACAAGATCTCATTGGCTAGCCAGAAGATGGTTTTGTTACATCCATGGCTTGCTTAAAGTAGTTGTTTATTATTATTATTAAAACAGCTATAATTGTTAATAGCAGGTCCTCACCCCAAGCACATGCTCTACACTTCACCACAAATGCCAACCTTCAAAAACACTAACATAACACAAACGTTTAAATACCAACATAACAAAACATTACGCAATAAAAACACTCTCCATTTTCTTATCTGGTTAAAAATGTATCAAATAGCTCTTTATTTAAACATTTACTCTCTGAATTCAGCCACTTTGCAAAGCATGATGGGAAGTGAAAGTCTTGTTTGATTGAGTTACTGGATTGAAACATGTTATTTCAAAATAAAAACATCAAGTTATGTCAAAGAGTAACGGTTTTAAGTCAATATAACATGAAGCAATTACATTTGAACCAGAAACCTGATATAATGGTGTTAAATCAAGATAAACTGCTTAAATAAAGTGAACAGCATCATAAAATAGTTTTTTGAGTGTTCTTAATATGCTTATGAATGTGTATTATATTATCTGAAAGGAACGCATTTGTCTTGCTTGAGGAAACACAGCTGTGTCTGTCCTTGTCCTCAATTAGCAAGTTAACAGACCCCTCAAACATCTCAATAAGAGGATCTGTTTGTCAGGATTAACACATGAGCATTCACACACTGTCAAAAAAAAAAAAAGAGTACAAAATAGTACCTTTTAAGCTACATGTGGTCGTCACTGGGGTGGGACCCTTAAGGGTAAATGTTTGTGCCTCTAAGTCAGGGGTAGGCAAGTTCAGTCCTAGAGAGCTGATGTCCTGCAGAGTTTAGCTCCAACCCATCTAAGCCACCACAGTATAAAACTCATGGCTCCCAGCATGCATTGCAGCATTAAGTATGTCACCATTGTTGAGATTCATATGCTGATTCTTGATATCTGTGTCCATCTAAACTTTAATCCCTGTGGAATGTTTTAAAAAATCTAATATCAGAGTGTCTGATCTGTATTGTTGTTGAATATTATTTAACAAATACATTTAGTCAGGGGTGAGTCAAATTTTTTTCTTTATGAATACTTTTGTTTACGGCTTCTTTTGATTTGAACAGATTATGTGTTATGTTAACACTGTAGCAAAAACTCACATAAAAAGCCAAGAGTCAAACTGCCCAACTAAAGGAAACACTGATCTCCATAACGGTGACCAAACATTTTCAATAAAACATCAACATCTTGTAGCAGAGCTGCTGGAAACACTGTTTATTTATTTGTATTATTATTATTATTATTATTATTATTACGCGAACGTCACAAAGAGGTGTGGTACTTGAGGTGAAGCAGCATATAAAAAGGGCGGATCTTGAGTCTCTGGCACGCTGTTCCCGAGGCAGATTTGATGTGATGACGTGAGAGAGGTGAATGAATGGCGGATCCTGTCTGTTGCCTTCGTTTGCGCTCCAGTTCTGAGACGAGGCGGATTGAGAGAGAGCTCCTGTCAAAAACGCTTCCTCATTCTCGTTTTAAATCACTCAACGTTGCAACGCTTTTCCCGTTGCCATCCACACTCTTTCACACCTGAGTTCTCCAATCTCACAGCCTTTAGATATCGCACACACACACACATTTATGCCATGCACACACACCTACGCATCCATTCTCACGTTTGAATTTTTTCTCTTCTCTCTTTTCATATACGTATACATATAAGTTATATGTATGTGTATCGATATGACGTTTGATTTATTTATTGATTTTATTGTTTTGTTTTCTTGTTGAAAAAAAATAAAGGTGCTGTTTGTACTGGGGTCTCAGGAAAGACGTCCACAGTTTCCGCTGATGACACTGGAGCTTTTCTATTCCTATGGGAATAAACCCTATAGTCGTGTAACCCTGTGGACTGTGAAAAACAACCTTTTTTCCACTTGAAATTGAGCTGTTTTTTTGTTGTTGTTTCTTTTATCTATGTAAACCTGTTTTGTTTGTTTTTCTTAATTACATTAATTTGAGCAGTTATCTGGTTTCCTATCTGTGTGGATGTTTTTTTTGTTTTTTCTCTGCTCATATGTAACTGGTGGCTTTTAGAGCTATCTGGGAACAATTTAAATTTGACAGTTTTTGTTTACTGTCTGGCGCCCGAACCCATAGAGGAAAAATAATAATAATAATTTAGCCAGCGGGTGTACCATCGTTACAATCTAAACCTGTTAATCCTCAATAAGAGCTTCTGTAGACGTCTGACAGGGTTGGAGCCAAACTCTGCCGGACAGCGACTCTCTAGGACCGAACTTGCTCTGAGTAGAGGAAAATTGTACCCTAAGGACCAATTGTGTACCTTTAAAGGTATAATTATACGTTTTGTTCCTCAAGGAACAACATTGTACCTCCACTGTACCTTTTTATAGAGAGTGTAAGCAGGGCCGGCTCTGTAAATCTGGGGGCACCTAAGCAGGATCATTTTGGGCTTTCAGTGAATAATGGAGAATTGCCACCGCAAACCAGCAACTGTGTACAATCTAACCCTCATGGGGCTTTCACACAGGACAGGGATCAGCGAAGCCCTTCAGATACAACGCGATATGCGTTTCGCTGGCCAGAGCAAAGTAGCTATTTTGGGAGAACATTTTTTTTTTGTCCAAAGACCTTAATAATAATAATCAAAAACAAAACAAAGATATGACATCCAAAGTAATGATAACGTTCAAATTTGGTCTCTTTTATGGAATCAAAAGGTTAATTACATTTTTAGATAAAACATTGATCATGACTAGATCCAACTGAATACAATTATTCATTATAATCTTATTGTTAACACTTAGTAAAGATAATTAAAAAAAAAACAAAATGGTAGGCTAGCTATCTCGATAGGTTTTAAAACCCTTATTCGCCTATCTACAAGCTACCTTAAAACACACCAGACATGCCAACTTGAACTGGGATGTGTCTCCATGACACAGCTTTTCTCGATGTCCCTATATAACTGAAAACTTGTTTTATAAAGTTCCGGAAATTCCGAGATGCACAGTACAAGCTGTTCATCCATTTTGCTTTCCGTGCTTGTTTCGATGTACCGTTCCTATTGGCCGCTGGTAATCGCGTACAGAGCGCAGAGATAAAAGTTAAAATATTTTGAACTTTGACGCGGCGTGCTTGCAAGCTAGTCAGAGGTGCTCGCTGCGCTGCGCGCTTTGGTTCGGCGCAGCAACAAACAGTCCTTGCGCGGCGCAAGCCATTGAAATGAACGGATTTCTTAGCGAAGCGGTTCTGTGTGAAAGGCCCGTTACACATTTCATCTGTACCTCTTTTAACATGATTGCCTGCAATTATTTTACTGCTTATTAAAGTAAATATTACAGATTTGCCAAATCTTTATTACAGTCTGAATGCCTTGTACATTTTAAAACAGCACTCTCTGTTTTTGTCCCCTAGGCGGCTTAAAACCTTAAGTATTAAAAAATCTTCAATACAGTTATTACATATATATGACATGTGTTGCTGGAGTCTCGATCTTTGAACTTCTTTTCCAGACTTTAAAAAGAGGGAGAAGTTGGGCTAGTAATTTCACTGCTTCCTCTAAAGTGATTTAAACATATTCTTCTATTGATGTTTCAAAGAGATAAAAAATTCTACAAAAGATTAGTTGGTATTTATTTTTTAAACATTCCAACAAAAACACTACTTTCATTAGCCAATTGTGCAAATAAAATGTTTAGTTATAAAATACATACATAAATCTAATAAAAACTCTAGGTAACACTTTTTACATTTTACAGTGGCATTGTTACACGTTACAGGTAGCTACTACAGTAATAACAGTATATTGTGCATAATTACATGTGAGTTAACTAACCCTAAACCACACACTAATCCAACCCTTACTACATGTAAATACATAGTTACTTAGTATTACCCAGTATTTAAATGTATAATTACAACCGTTACACAGACATCTAAAAATAACCAAACTCTAATACACTTTTCACACATTGAGTACATATTCAAACCCCAAAACAGCAAACAACAAAACAATAACAGGGTTTAAAATGCAGTGAATGCTACATAAATTAAGCAAATAAATAAGCAAATAATATAAGAAAAGAAATGAAGAAAATAAGATTAAAACATGTCCTTTTTATCCCCTGTTCCTTCTAATGACTGTGTCTTGCTTTTGAGATGCCATCCTCTATAATGTCGTCATAATTGTCATCCGTTTTTTCTGCACCCGATGGATAGATTTGTTTAATTTATTAGAATTTAGTTAAAATTTTACTTTAGCGCCATGCTTAAAATGACTACAATTACTGTTTATTACATTAAGATTGTGTTTCTAATTAGGAACTAATTGAAAAATATATGCATTCATTTAGTTATGCAATTATACAGGGTATTCCATACCACTTAACCTACCCGTCATAATGATTTCAGAAGAATCCAGAATAAATCACTTCATCAGGTAAAAAATATATCACAAAATTATTAAACAGTCAATTATTAAATCAGAAACAATAAATACATACCATCAACTGCTCAAAGATGACTCTAAAGGTCCAATAAATACAACCTCACATTGTGTTTTCACACTGCGTCTGAAAATTCAGGTTTGACTTTCAGTGTTTTTCGCATTCGTAGCAAGCGCTTTGTCCATTCAGAGCCACCGTACAAGCAAATGAGAAAATCCAAGATTGGCGTCTGACAAGTTAATCCCCTTCATCTCGCAGCTCGAAGCACTGCGTGACAAACAAAGTATTCGCTAGCACAGCATCAAACTGACATCCGCAGGTAAACGCTTGGGATAATCCGAACATTTCACAGATTTAGGAGCTGGTTTTAGATAATCCGAACATTTCACTGATTTAGGAGCTGGTTTTAGTGCTAAAATGCTTTGTGAAATCCTACCCTAAATTAGGATTGACATACCCATTATTTTGTAGAGTTTCTCCTAAATCTGCATTTAGCTTTAAGATGTTTTGTGAACACAGTGCACAACAACAAAGAAAAACATTAATTCACAATTTAATTTTTCTACATATTTTCATCTTATTTTGTTAGTAAGCCACCATAACTGACTGTGAACCTTATTTATAAATTATTCACTGATTTGTACAGAAATGAGAAAAAATATTGAATAATAATTAAAGCAATGAAGATTTTTACCAGATTCTCTGACTCTTTCATTTATGGTTGATCAGTGAATACACCGGATCATCGTCTGTTGTGATGTTTTGAGGATGTGTTGCTGTTGTGTAGATCAGTTCTGTCCCGCTGTCCTGTGTTGCTTCAGGAGACTTTATATTGGCATAATAATCACAGTCTGGATCTGTCACCTGATTGGTTGAGTGGGTGTAACCGGGTTTTGAATCAGGCTTCTGATTGGTTACTGTGGCGTAAACAATCGAGTCTTTAGGGCGGGTGTTGAGGTCTGATGCAGGCGTCTGATTGGATGAAAACGTTACCGTGGCGATGTCTGTGTTTGGAATCTCTTCATACATGCGGTCAGTCTGAAAAACAACACATGCATCAATAATTTAATAGTTTATATAAACAATACTCTCTGTTAGCCAATAAGCAATCATTTAACATGTATGTCTGATCTTCTACAGGTAAAGATTTGAACACACACCTCCGTATTGAGCTGCACACTTTGCTGAAATAAAGCTGCATGAAAACAGAGAAATGCCAAGTCAATTCCCACTCTCAAACAGAACTTAATAATAAATTATCACAAACAAACTGTTACCTGTCCCACTTTTCCTCTTCCGCTTCCTTTTTTTCCGGATAAGCAACACTCCACAACACAGAGTCAGAACCAGCAGAACCGAACCCAGACCGCCAGCAACAGAAGCCAGGTCTGTACGCAAGATTATATTGCATAAATCACACTGCTGCTTCTGATTATACTGTTAGATGAACAATAACATTAGTACTATAAAATATTGTATACCTTGGTCTGTTTAAATACTCGATTCTGTTTGGCTGTTAGGTCGCAGTAAAACCGTTTAATGCACAAGTAGTTCCAGTCAGTTTGATTACAGTTCGAAATTAATCCGCCACTATAAACATTGGTAACCGTAGTAACACAGTTACACTTACAAACAGAGTGAGAGATAATATAAAAACAATCTGATGGCTCTACTTTATTTAAAGCGGACGGAGTGCTAGAACTAACGAGCCGTAACTTCGTCACTTTAACCCGTCCGTTAAAAAATTTCACTCAGTTACAGCTTTGGCAAATAACCAAGGTATAAACGGGATCGGGTGATTCTTCGCCTCTACGTCATGCATTATTGAACGCATGGCTAGCCGTGGATTATCCCTTACGTAATAGCCTATATGTAATTATATTGTGTATCCGAAGTGAAACCGCAATGGTAAACCTCAACTCTACAGAAGGAATCCCGCTGTCTGCGGTTGATGTCAAAGCAAGATAATCACAAGAGTACGTGCCTCCACATGTCCTTTCTCCAAAATGAGCTTACTCTACATCAGGGGTGTCCAACCCTGGTCCCAGAGGGCTACCGTCCAGCAGATTTCAGTTCCAACCCTGCTCCAACACACCTGTCTGGCCTGAACACCGTGATTAGCTGGTTCAGGTGTGTTTGATTCGGGTTGGAGCTAAAATCTGCAGGGTGGTAGCCCTCCAGGCCAGGGTTGGACACCCCTGTTCTACATGATCAAAGCTGGGACAGTTGCATTATGGGTAATGTAGTTTGTGTACTTACTGATGTTTGGCTGATAGAGTTGAACTGTAGTATTGTCTGTTCCTGTTTCAGTTCCTGTTTCAGTCAATGACGGAGAGAAACACCAGTGACGTGTGAACGTCAGAACATGAACACACATAAACACAGCTCTACATTCACACACGGACCATTCTCATCATGTGAATATGAACAGAAGCTGTGTTTTTTATAACACTGATTTTAAATGTTCATTCCAAAGACACTTTCTTATCCCAAACTACTTGTACATGTTTAATAACAGGGAGCAAACATCTGAGGACTGAACCTTCAGTGTTTAATCTCATATATAAATGCATTCAAGCACATTTAGATACACAATATTCAAGGAATAGGAGTCATTTAGAGCGACAGACAGATGAACTGACCTGACTGTGTATTCAGAGCTGTTGTACTGAAAGACGACTGGGTTTTTGAAGAAGGACTGATAGTTGAAACCTCAGTGGTCTTTTCATCTGAAGGGTCACAGGAAAGATCAAATAACTAATTGGTTAATCACTCTAAGGGACCTAATTACAGATATCAAAATGAACGACTCACCCTGTTTAACCTTCAAAGAAATCTCTGAATAGACATCAGTTATAACCCCATCAGAAAAAGAGTCCTCTCCACAGCACACCAGTATCGGCCTGTATCCTCTGTTCTCAGATCAGTGATGGTGACGGTGAAAACTCTGGCCGTCGTGTTGTCAGTCAGAGAGAATCTCTCGTCTTTAGCTGGAGATCCTGATTTAATGATGATTTTACTGGACAATAAACAATCTCCTCTACAAAAATACTTTGAATGTGATTCATATCCAGAGTCATACGGGCATCTGATGTCAACTCTCTCTCCTCTGTGTCCTATAACTGTCTCTGGAGCACCAACAGCAACAGCTGAAAACACAAATATCATTATATAGAGCTGTTATGTGTGAGCAAGAGACATAAGCAGACCAGAATAACTTACAGATATCACCCATATGAGTCTGATGATCACGCAATAACAGAGGAAACACAAGAGAACATGTCAAACTCTGTGTAAAAGAGCTCAGAGTCTCAAACTCACCTGTACAGATGCTGGAGAAGAGCAGCAGGACGTCCCACATGATGAAACTTGACAAGAATAAAAGACCAGATTCTGTGTGTCAAACGTTACGCTCCTTCTCTTCCGTACTGAGAGAACAATGTGCGTCAGCAACTGAAATAACAATTTCCTTCCCCATTCATCTCCTTAACCACATCCAGCTCTACAGGACATCAGTAATGATTCACCAAACTGTTTTAAACGCTGTGTTGTATTTGGTGCAGAGAGATTGAGGGAGGGATGATCCACTTCATTATAAGGGGGTAGGAGTATCTGAGACATTTACTCAGTATATGTTAAATGTGTTTCACACAGCTTCCCAGTCTTGATGCTTATTGAATATTATAACTGATGTCCTGATGTTCAAAGGTAGACTGTTCCAGAGCTTTGGGGGCAACTACAGAGAAAGCTCAATCACCTTTTGATTTACAACGAGAACGAGGGATATAATCTGGGGCCAAATTGTACAGTGCCTTCAAAAAGAAGGATCTTAACCCATTTAATCCCACCGGTCACAATAGTGACCGTAAAACAATGATTCATTT